>CAJNDS010001347.1:82500-195000 GCA_905221605.1 Symbiodinium natans | reverse complement strand
TAGCCACCTAAGAACCTCAACCGCAAGTCTGGCCCTAAACCCTAAACCCTAAACACCAAACCCTAAACCCTAAACCCTAAACCCTAAACCCTAAACCCTAAACCCACTCTTGCGGCCTGCCAGGTGAACAGGACGGACCGGAAGGGCATGTCCCCGCTGTGGATTGCATCCTACTGGGGTCACAGCAGCGTAGTGCAGCTCCTGTTGGAGGCGACGTGCGACTAGGCCCTTGGGAGATTTTTTGCATTTTCAGTTGCTGGGTTTAGGGTTTGGGGTTTGGGGTTTAGGGTTTAGGGTTTAAGCTTTAGGGTTTAGGGTTTCGGGTTTAGGGTTTAGGGTTTAGGGTTTAAGCTTTAGGGTTTAGGGTTTCGGGTTTAGGGTTTAGGGTTTAGGGTTTAAGCTTTAGGGTTTAGGGTTTCGGGTTTAGGGTTTAGGGTTTAGGGTTTAGGGTTTAGGGTTTAGGGTTTAGGGTTTAATTAGGGCTGATGTTCTTCAGATTCTTTTAAAGGGTCCTCCGAGGTGAAGTTGACAAGGCTGACAACCGCGGCGACTCGAGCCCCTTGTTTGTGGCCTCAAGAGCCTCGGCTCCACTCTACCGGGGAGCGGCGTTTTTTTTAGGGTTTAGGGTTTAGGGTTTAGGGTTTAGGGTTTAGGGTTTAGGGTTTAGGGTTTAGGGTATGTTATTACCCCTTTTTTGAGGTACAAGTTTACTCCAGGTAGTGCTCAGTTAGAGTTGAGAGTGCGGGCAACACACGCTTTTCCTTGGGTGTTGTTTTGTTGCAGCCTTGCTTCTTGCTTGCTATGGTTACTACGTCGACCTAGTTCAGAAGCCAGAAATGCACATTCCCTCGAAGCCTCTCAATCCTCCGAAACGTCCGAAGGAAACTGCTGCGAAGGCGTCGTGAAGTTGCTGGTCCAAGCTGCCGCGGACCTCAACAGGTGCAACATCGATCGCCAGTCCCCGGCGCCTTGGACCAGGGGTTCAAGCTTTTTAGAGGTCTAGCCCGAAAGATTGGGATGTTCCACCTTATACTAACAGTCCTTAATCGGGACTATGATGGGGGGTACTAAGAAGGATTATAATAGGGGGGGGGGGGGGGTTACTGTAATCTCTATTAAGGACTGCTAGAAAAAGGCGCAACATCCCAACCTAAAAAGACCCGAACTCCCCCCGCAAGACCCTGCAAGCCCTGAAGTCTAAGCTTGGGAACGATGGGGCCCCTTCGCATGACCCACTTATCCCTGCTTACAGGGACCCGAAGTGTGGGCCCTTATTTGTATGAATATGTAGTGAGTGTTTTTACGGGTTATTATGTGACAAGGGGCCCAAACTACTTGTAAGGGCCCCCCTAAACCCTAAACCCTAAACCCTAAACCCTAAACCCTAAACCCTAAACCCGAAGCCAAATATATAAAAAAACGAAGCCAAGTATCAAAGCAGAGTTGCCAAGGTGTGGATCGCTTCAGGAGCTGGCCACCCTCCAGTTCTGCGGCTGTTGCTACAGGCGGGGTCAGAACTTGGGGCTTGGGAGGGAGTGTAGGGTATAGAGGGTCTATAGGGTTTACAGGGTTCAGGGTTTAGGGTTCAGGGTTTAGGGTTTAGGGCAGGGTTTAGTTTAGGGTTAAGGGTTCAGGGCTTAGGGTTTAGGAGGGTCTACAGGGCTGATGTGGTTTTTGCAGGGTTTCGAGGGTTTGCAGGGTTGGCTGGTCTGCAGGGTTTACAGGCGATTACAGGGTTTATAGGCTTGAGTTTTGGCTGCAGGGTTTGGAGGGCTTAGATACTTAGGACTGCTAGAGCTTGCGATAGGTTGCTTGGGGGAGTTACGGCTTGGGGAACACGAAGCCCGAAACCCTAGACCTCACAACACCTAAGCCCTCAACGTAAACCCCAAAATCATGATAAACCTAAAGCCCTAAACCCTAAACCCTAACACCTGAAGCCCTAAACCCTGAACCCTAAACCCTAAACCCTCAACCCTAAACCCTAAACCCTAAACCCTAAACCCCAGGCTCAAGCCGACCTCAGCGCCTCCGACCGTGGCGGGCGGTCGCCGCTCTGGATTGCCATGGCCAACAGCCACATGGAGCCACAGCGGCTGGGATCCCCCCTTACACCTTTCAGTGGTTCCTTTGGGTTTAGGGTTTAGGGTTTAGGGTTTAGGGTTTAGGGTTTAGGGTTTAGGGTTTAGGGTTTAGGGTTTAGGGTTTAGGGTTTAGGGTTTAGGGTTTAGGGTTTAGCCCTGAACCCTAAACCCTCTACCCTTGTAGGCGTTCCGCAAGCATGTACGAATCATGCGAAAGCTTTGATTCAGAGACGGCCTTCCTAGGAACCTCTACGCCCCTTTTTTAAGACACGAAGGACAGGAGGTGTATACCGTTTATTATTATTATTATTACTATTATAATTAATAATATTATTATTATTGTTATTCTGATTATGTTTATTGTTAGTAGTAGTATTAGTATGTATTTGTTTATTATTTCTTCTAACTGCTACTTTGTTTACTATTTGTACTCGTATTATTCTTATTAAGTATTAACTACTGGGAAATTTGCCACCCTTGTTAAAGGTACAAAGTTGGCTCCAGGCAGCGGTAGGGCCTAAACCCTAAACCCCAAACCCCAAACCCTAAACCCTAAACCCTAAACCCCAAACCCTAGGGTTCAGCGGAAACACAAGGCTCATGGACGTCCTCAAAGCGGAGCCTGATTCCACCGAAAGCATCTTGGTGAGGGACCCTGTAGAGGATTTAGGGCTTGGGGCTCAGGGTTTAGGGTTTAGGGTTTAGGGTTTAGGGTTTAGGGCTTAGGGCTCAGGGTTTAGGGCTCAGGGCTCAGGGTTTAGGGTTTAGGTTGCCGTATTGGGGGAGCTTAGCAGCACAGATTTTGTTTCCATGGGGATCCATGTAAGCCCCTAACCCTAAACTCTAAGGCAGATAAAAAACTAAACCTTGTTCCCTGAACCCTGAACCCTAGACCCTAAACCCTACAAACCCTCGAAAGCCTGAACCTTGAAGTAAACAAGAAACTAAACCTTAAACCCTAATCCCTCGACCTGAACCCTGAACCCTAAACCCTAAATTCGAAATTTTACATTTTAAATTTTAAACCCTAAACCCTAAACCCTAAACCCTAAACCCTAAACCCTAAACCCTAAACCCTAAACCCTAAACCCTAAACCCTAAACCCTAAACCCAGAACAGTGGTCCCGGAGGCATCCGCACGACCGTCGTTCGCATGCTGCTGGAGGCAAGGGCGCGGATAGACTCCGACGACGCAGGGGAGTCCGTCCTGAGCGTTGGAGCCAGGCTTCTTGGGTTTTTTTCGTTTCGGGTAAAGAGGTTTTAGGGGTTTTTAGGAGGGTTTAGGGTGCCTTAGGGGTTTTTTTCGTTTAGGGTAAAGAGATTTTAGGGGTTTTAGGATGGTTTAGGGTGCCTTGGGGTTTTTTAGGGTAAAGAGATTTTAGGGGTTTTTTAGGAGGGTTTAGGGTGCCTTAGGGGTTTTTTAGGGTAAAGAGATTTTTAGGGGTTTTAGGAGGGTTTAGGGTAGCTTAGGGGGTTTAGGGGATTTGGGGGTTAATGAGGGCTTAAGTTTTGTTGAGGGTAAGGGAGCAGGGTTCCAGCGGCGTTGGGGTTATTTAGCGTGGCGTTTGGGGTTAATTAATCGGTATGTGTTCGGTTCCCTGTCCTGAAGAGTTAAAAAGGCTCGGAAACGCCCACATCATGCAGCTCCTCGTGGACGCCAGCGCTCCCGGCGGCGATGCTGGTGCCAGCTGCTTCTCACAGCCAGCCTGGAAGGCATCCGCGGAAGGCCACGACGACATCGTGCAGATGCTGCTGAAGGCGGGTGCAGACAAGAACTGGGCCAACAGCCCCTTGTCTCATCTTGGCCAGATTTTTTGGTTGCAGGCTCCCCAATACACTCGACCCCAAGCCCGCACCCTGAGAGACCAACCAGGAGACCAGGAGTTCCCCTACGTGGTAGCCCAGTGGTACCCTTGACCCATTTTTGGTTCTGGGTTGCCCTTCTAAAGTAGCCAACTTTTTAGGTACCCTGTAAGTGATGTCAGGGGCAGGGTAGTTGACCTTCAACCTTTTTGGTTATATATAGCCCTACCACAAATAAAAGGTTAACCTTATTTAGGCTAGTACTAGGCTATTCAGCTCCTAAATTCTAAGATGGTTACGGGTCTACCAAGCCTATGCTCAAAGACTCCACCACCTACCAAGCCTATGCTCAAAGACTCCACCACCCACCACCCTCACTTAGCATATTTGGAAAGAGGGGCTTGTAGGGAGCAGAGCTCACTGTTTTGCAGGCTTTTTGGGGCCCCTAAGCCCTAAACACTAAACCCTAAACCCCAAACCCTAAACCCCAAACCCTCAACCCCCCCTGAAGCATTCGCATCCCCCTTTGGAAGGCTCGGGGGAGACCCTGCTCTGGAGCGCCGTGAAGAAAGGCTACACGCGAGTGGCGCAGGTGCTCCTGCACGCAGGTGCCCGCTGGTTTAGGGTTTAGGGTTTAGGGTTTAGGGTTAGGGGTTAGGGTTCCAGGTTTAGGGTTCAGGAGTACCTGAGCAGTTTCCCCTTGTTTTTCTTTTTAGGGGGGGGGGGGGTGGGGGGGGGTGGGGTGGGGGGGGGGGGCTAACGACGGTGGGTGGTCGTATGGGAATCGTCCACCCTAAAGCCCTAAGCCCCGGGTTTATAGGGTTCAGGGCTTAGGGTGGGGGGGGGGGGGGGGGGGGACTTTTTTGTTTCGGGTGCTGAGGGAGGCACACTGTGTCTGAGAAAGAGAGGTGCCGACCAAGACCGGGCCAGTGCAAGCGGACAAACTCCGCTGTGTTTGGCTGCTTCCTTCGCCATTAGTAGGGTCTTTTGCCCTTAAACCCTAAACCCTAAACCCTTAAACCTAAACCCTAAGCGCGAAGATGACCCGAAACCATATTATAGTGAAATTGAGACCCTAAACTCTACAATTCAAAGCGTAAACCCTAAACCCTAAACACTAAACCCTAAACCCTAAACCCTAAACCCTAAACCCTAAACCCTAAACCCGAAACCCGAAACCCGAAACCCTAAACCCTAAACCCTAAACCCTAAACCCTAAACCCTAAACCCTAGGCTGCTGCACGTGGCTTCGTGAGCATCGTGAGGCTGCTTCTTGAGCACAAGGCTGACAAAGAGCATCTTGATTCGGTTTAGGGTTTAGGGTTTAGGGTTTAGGGTTTAGGGTTTGGGGTTTGGGGTTTGGGGTTTAGGGTTTAGGGTTTAGGGTTCAGGCTTTCGGGTTTAGGGTGTAGGCTTTAGGGTTTAGGGTTTAGGGCTTTGGGTTTAGGAAGCCCTAAACAGGAAACTCCAAACCCTAAGCCCTGAAACTTCAACTCCAAGGCCGAAGCCTCAAACCTGACAGGCCCTTGGCCTTGAGGGGCTGGGGTTTAGGATTCAGGGCTTAGGGCTTGGGGGTTTATGGTTTCGAACCCTTAAACCCTAAGCCCTAAACCCTAAACCCTAAACCCTAAACCCTGGACCCATCCACGAGCTCTCATGCTTGGGACCAAGGCAGCCCACCCGTGAGAAGAAGTCGCCGCTGCTCCGCTAGATTAAGTGTTGAGACTCCTTTTAGGCCATTGTTTGTTTGGGGTTAAGGCTTTAGAGGCTTAGGGTGTAGGGTTTAGGGGTTAGGGTGTAGGGTTTGTTTGGATGAAGATCTGTATTGCGCAAAGAGGTGTTTGGTTGCTTAGTTGTTCAACCCTGGCTATGTCGAGCTTTGGGGATTGGTGCAGTTCATATAGAGTTTTCATGGTGCCTTCAGGGTTCGGATTTACAGGGTTTAGGGTTTAGGCAGTGCTAAGTTCGAGAAGTCAGCTGGATGTGTCCAAGGACACAGGCAGTAGGACCAGCCCGAGCACGCATGGACCTGTTTAGCGAAGTATGTCCCTTGCTAGGACCCAGAGTAGGCCCTTGTTCCCCTTTGTTTTCGGGTTGAGGGTGCCCGTTTATGCCCCTCTAAACCTAAACAGGGTGCCCTTTTTTCTTCCTAGGTTGCTCCTGGGTCTAGTCTCTATCTATCTAACTAACTATCTATCTATCTATATATATATAATATAGATAGATGTTGTTTGGGTTTTTGTAGAGTTTATGGGTTTGTACAGGGTTTATAGGGCGGGTTTCGGGTTTACATAGCAGGTAACGAGAATCTTGACATGGCTCCTCTTGTGATTCAGAGGCCCGACACCTCAACCCTCTCAGACCCTCAAAAGAGCCCCAGTTAGACCCAGATGAACATAGGGCCTATAGGCATTCCATAAAGACAACACGCTAAGCCCTAAACCCTCAACCCTCAACCCTCAACCCTCAACCCTCAACCCTCAACCCTCAACCCTCAACCCTAAACCCTAAACCCTAAACCCTAAACCCTAAGCCCGAATGAAACCCTATAAATCCTAAACCCTAGACCCTCTTCAGCCCTGCGGCATCCTCGTCACTTCGCGGGGCAAGGCTGTGGCTAGCCGCGGCCAACGCACACGTGGCCGTGGTGCGCTCCCTTCTTCAGGCCCCACGCGCTGTCCCCACCTAAGGCGAATGCACTAAAACCTACCCCGTTAAAGCCCTTAAAAGACTAGGCCCTGCACCCTACTAAAGCCCTAGAACTCTTGCACCCCTAAAAGCCTCAAGCCCTAAAACCCCTCAAGCGCTGCACCATAAAGCCTTAAAGCGGCCCGAAATAAACCCCAAACCGCCTGCCTAAAACCCAGAAGCCTTAAACCCTAAACCCTCATATCCCCTGAAGCAACCCTCAAGCCCGAAAGCCCCCAAACCCAAACTCCCTAAAACCCTCAGGCCCCAAAAGCCCAAGAGTACGACTCCACTGGTCCCTCGCCAGGCTTCGGGTTTAGGGTTTAGGGTTTAGGCCCTAAACACTAAACCCTAAACCCTAAACCCTAAACCCTAAACCCTAAACCCTTAGGATCTAGGATTTCGGGCTTTGAGCTTAGGGTCTGGCCCTGATAGGCTCACAAAAAAACCCAAAGAACCGCTCGGACCATCGTCTTTTGAGGTGCAACACAACCAAGTACAAGACTTCCTACTTAGGGCTTAGGGCTTAGGGCTTAGGGCTTAGGGTTTAGGGTTTAGGGTTAGGGTTTAGGGTTTAGGGTGTAGGGTGTAGGGTTTAGGGTTTAGGGTTTAGGGTTTAGGGTTTAGGGTTTAGGGTTTAGGGTTTAGGGTTTAGGGTTTAGGGTTTAGGGTTTAGGGCTTAGCTCTGAACCCTACACCCCAAGACCCTAAATCGTAAACACCGATCCCTGGGCCGCAGCCCCGTCACTTGAGGCTTTCGTGTGAAGCCTCGAGGCCCGCATCTCCCCCAAACGACCCGAAAATCCGCAACTACAAATTTTCTAAACCCCAAATCCTGTGCCCCCAACCTTAAAGCCCTCCAGCCCCTAAATCCGAGACCCTTAAATGCCCTTAAACCCTAAACCCTAAACCCGCAAGCCAAGCTTGGGCCTTGTCAATGCCAAGGCTTGAACCTCCCGAAACCCTAAACCCCTAAACCCCTAACCCTAAACCCTAAACCAGCTAAACCCTAAAGCCTAAAGCCTAAACCCTAAACCCTCAACCCTAAACCCTAAACCCCCTAAAGCCCACGCCCAAAACCAACTCCGCGCCCGCGGTTGCAGGAAAGAGCTGATTTGAACCAGACCGACTTGCGACTTCCTCCAACAATAATAGGGGAAGTGTTTAGGGTTTAGGGTTTAGGGTTTAGGGTTTAGGGTTTAGGGTTTAGGGTTTAGGGTTTAGGGTTTAGGGTTTAGCTTACGCTGGTTCCTAATAGGGGGCTGTTTGCACATGTTTCATTCTCTACAGGTATCGATAGAGGATATAAGGGAGCGCTTGTCATGGTCGTTTCCCAAAAGGAGGGTCCCCCCTATACACCCCTCCCGAGTATACTTTACAATCCCTACTGTTGACTTTAGGAACACCCCCAAACCCTAAACCCTAAACCCTAAATCCAAGTTTCGATGTTCCCTTAGTAGATTTGCCGTGATGAGGGACAACCTAGGTCTTGGGCGACAGCATTTGGGTTTAGGGTTTGGGGCTTAAGGTTTAGGATTCCGGTAAGCCCATGAAGTTTCAGATGTGTAACCCTAAACCCTAAACCCTAAACCCTAAACCCTAAACCCTAAACCCTTGTACCTTTGTTGACTCCATTAGAAGACATCGTCCTTGGTGGTTGCCTCAACCTCCCAATTAGCCAAAACGAGCTGCCTGTTTTCCCTGTATTTTCCCTGAACCTAAACCCTAAACCTACAAGTTAACCAAAACAGCTAACTGTCTACCCTGTAGTTTCTCTGAGCCGAACACCTCAACTCTAAACCCCATATGTTGTCGTTTCAAGGTCAGTATATTCTGGGTACACGAGGGGTGTAGCTGGATTGCCCCTCCTCCCCCAAGATGAAGAACATGCCCCATTCAAAAAATCACGCCGTTCTGGGTGGTTAGGAATCCCTAGCCCTACACCCCTAAACCCCTAAACCCCTAAAAACCTAAAACCCTACAACCCTAAACCCGCAGCAAAGGGAGGGAACGTCGCCATTGGCCGTCGCCTCGGCACGAGGCCACACCCAGGCCAATCAATCTGCCAAAGTGAAAGGTTCAAGGTTGAAGGTCCCAAACCCTAAGCCCTAAGCCCCCTAAGCCCTAAACCCTAAACCCTAAACCCTAAGCACCCTAAACCCTAAACCCCCTGAACCCCCCAGACCCCCTAAACCCGAAGCCCTAAACCCTAGACCCTAACCCCTTGAGAGTTCAGAGTCAGGAAGTGCAGGGTTTTTAGGATTGCGGGTCAAACCCTCCACCCTCCTCAACCCGCCCCCCCCCCCCCAAAAAAAAAAAAAAAAAACGAGAGAAAGAAACAAGACACACACACACACACAAAACAAAAAAAGCAACAACAACAACAACAACAACAACAACAACAACAACAACAACAACAACAACATTCTTGGCCTTTCTGCTCCGCTAGTGTGTAGCGGGGGGTAACCCCTTAACCCCGAAACCCTAAACCCCAAATCCGTTGCTAGGGAAGAATTCGGCTGAGGTACCTCGTGGCGCCAGTCCCTAAACCCAACCCCTACAACCCCAAACCCCAAACACTAAACCCGAAAAAGCCCTAAGCCCCAAACCTCAGGGTGGAAGTGCCCAGGCTGCTTGGTGGAACCTCGATAAGCCCATATGTCAGGCCAAAACATAGAACCTAGGGTTTAGGGTTCAGGGTTTAGGGTTTAGGGTTGCCTACACCCTTACCAAACCCTAAGCCCTAAACCCTACACCCTAACCCTGCACCACAGCTTA
This sequence comes from Symbiodinium natans, assembly GCA_905221605.1. Classification (NCBI taxonomy): domain Eukaryota; class Dinophyceae; order Suessiales; family Symbiodiniaceae; genus Symbiodinium; species Symbiodinium natans. Next base: position 185,647 of record CAJNDS010001347.1, on the reverse strand, counting down.
GCCTTCAAATGCCAAAACTTGAAACCCCCAAACCGTTTTAGGGTTTAGGGTTTAGGGTTTAGGGTTTAGGGTTTAGGGTTCAGGGTTTAGGGTTTAGGGTTTAGGGTTTAGGGAACCCTAAACCCCTAACCCCAAACCCCACGAAGACTTCAGGTTGCCAAACTGCTGCAGCAGAACGGCGCCGAAGACGCTTTCGAATCTTGGCTTTCTTCTGGCTGGCTTTTGTTGGAGGGGTTTAGGGTATAGGGTTTAGGGTTAGGGTTTAGGGTTTAGGGTTTAGGGTTTAGGGTTCAGGGTTTAGGGTTTAGGGTTTAGGGCTAGCCAAGGAATCGGAGGAGCCGCCCCGGAGCCCAAAGCGGCTCCGAAGGCCAAACCATCCAGGCGACGAGGAGTTAAAGATCTCCTGAATATTCAGAGCAAGCCTCTTATTCCCCTTTGTTGTTTAGTTTAGGGTTTCGGGTTTCGGGTTTCGGGTTTCGGGTTTAGGGTTTAGGGTTTAGGGTTTAGGGTTTAGGGTTTAGGGTTTAGGGTTTAGGGTTTAGGGTTTAGGGTTTAGGGTTTTAGGGTTTAGGGTTTAGGGTTTTAAAGGGTTTAGGGATTTGGTTTAGGGTTTAGGGTTTATGTTCACTTACATAAGCCCCTTGGAACCAAAAAGGGCAGCCTCTTTGTTTCTAGGCTACTCTTGGGTCTAGACGATCTCAACCCTAAACCCTAAACCCTAAACCCTAAACCCTAAACCCTAAACCCTAAACCCTAAACCCTAAACCCTAAACCCTAAACCCTAAACCCTACACCTCCTCATTGGGCTGAGGGTGTTTAGAGCTTGGGGATCTGCCACGGTCTTCTCCAAAGGGTTAGGGCGGTCAGGGTTCAGCCGTGGGCCTGACATTAGGGTTTAGGGTTTAGGGTTTAGGGTTTAGGGTTTAGGGTTTAGTTAGAGTCCTCCCCAAAGCATCTCCTGCAAATTTCACTATTTCACCACCTTATTCGTTTTCCGGGTTTGGGGTTCATTCTGCAGTCAGTCTCCACAAAAGCCCACGAAACTTAAGCATATTCCAGCACGGCCAGTAGTACCCTAGACCCTAGACCCTAAACCCGAAACCCTAAACCCGAAACCCGAAACCCGAGACCTTAAACCCTGAACCCATTCCCTGTCTGTTAGGGCCAGGATCCCTTATACCCCTCTCGAAACCACACAAGGGTACCCTCCTTGTTTCCCCAGGTTGCTTGGCAACCTGCACCTTCTGAAGGGTTTAGGGTTTGGGGGACCTCCTCGTGCCCAAGATGCCGCATAAGCCCAAGCCAAGCCCTGACAAGTGAGCAGATGCAGCACAGGCCCAATGCCAGTGAACTGCGGACATGTACTGCATGGGGAGAAGTCGCCTTCAACCCAAAGAGAAGCCCAACTTCAACCTGACATACGGAGAACTCGATCGCTAAGCCCTGAGTCAGAGTCCCTGAACCCTTGAACTCTTGAACGCGAAAGTCTTCAGCCCCACGCGCTAGACCCTAAACCGTACGTGTGACCAACCCATAATCCTAGCCCCGGAGGTAAGCCCAAGAACTCTCAGCGAAGTTGGCGACCTAGAAGCCCTAAAAACCCGAAAATGCCTCCCCGTCCTCTGAAGGCCAACAACTCCTTAACCCCTAGACCCTAAACCCTAAACCCTACCCCCTGAACCCTGAACCCTAAAGCCTAAACCCTAAACCCTAAACCCTAAACCCTAAACCTTAAACCCTAAACCCTAAACCCTAAACCCTAGTCTTCCGTGTTTGGGGCATGGCGGAAGTGGTGATGCGATGGCAGAAGCAGCGCTTCCGCTTTCGCGAGGTTGCATTCGAGGCGTCACTTTTGTTAATATTGGTTTAGGGTTTAGGGTTTAGGGTTTAGGGTTTAGGGTTTAGGGTTTAGGGTTTAGGGTTTAGGGTTTAAGACTTCCTTGCCTTCACCGTCGAGCGGAGTCACAAGAAACCCAAGAAGACCGATTCTCCAGGACCTCACTTGTGCCTGCACCGCTAACTGCAAATTTGGGGCTTGTGTTCTGATGCCCGTGACCCAGCTCTTAAGCCCTAAAACCCCGCACCCCAAATTCCAGAACCCTAAAACCCGCAAACCCTTAAACCCTAAACCCTGAACCCTAAAACCCTAAAACCCTAAAACCCTAAAACCCTAAAACCCTAAAACCCTACACCCCAAAACCCCAGACCGTAAACCCTCAAACCCTCGAATGGCCCACCAGAACCTTGTCATAGTTGGGGAACATTTTGCATATTTATGGGTACTTAAATTCAGCAAGGAATAGACATTCACATCTTCAATACTATCCCAACCATGAACCCTAAACCCTAACCGCTAAACCCTAAACCCTAAACCCTAAACCCTAAACCCTAAACCCTAAACCCTAAACCCTAAACCCTAAACCCTAAACCCTAAACCCTAAACCCTAAACCCTACCGAGGCCAGCACTTCAAAGCTTCTGGACCCTAAACCCTAAACCCTAAACCCCATACCCTAAACCCTAAACCCTAAACCCTGAGCTTCAGGTGGAACACTTCGACGTGGGCGAGGCGTCCTCCTCATCGTCAGGGGAGGATGCAGCGAGCCTTGGCCGGTAGGGTTTAGGGTTTAGGGTTTGGGGTTTGGGGCTTGGGGCTTCGGGTTTAGGGTTTAATAGTTGCTTAGGGTTTAGGGCTTAAGGTTTTGAGCTTAGGGTTTTAGAGCTGCCTAGGGTTCAGGGTTCAGGGTTCAGGGTTCAGGGTTCAGGGTTCAGGGTTTAGGGTTTAGGGTTTAGGGTTTAGGGTTTAGGGTTTAGGGTTTTAGAGTTGCTTGGGGGTTTGAGGTTTTGGGTGTTAGAGTTGTTTTCCGGGCTGCTTTCGAGCCCTCCTCAGCACAACAAAGCAAAGCCCTTACTATGCTTTTCTGCATTGGGCGACCAGCTCCGTTTTAGAGCAGCGATCTACGAATCGGAAGGAGGAGGAGGACCTGGGCCGCAAAGCTTGGGAGGAGGAGGAGGCGGAGCAGGCCACCAAGAGAAAAAAAGCCCTAAATCCTAAACCCTAAACCCTAAACCCTAAACCCTAAACCCTAAACCCAGAGGGTCGTCGGTGAAGGGTCGACGGCGGCGGGGGGCGTCGGTTGAGGGTCGACTTCGCTCCCGGCGCCCGTCCCGGCATGAGCGTGAACAACTCTATGGAGTCTGGTATCAGAGGGTTTAGGGTTTAGGGTTTAGGGTTTAGGGTTTAGGGTTTAGGGTTTAGGGTTTAGGGTTTAGGGTTTAGGACGATACGAAGAAGTAGCTTTGGGTTGCTACGGTGAACCCCAAACCATAAACCCTACACTGGCCCTACACCCTCAACCCGAAACCCTGGGCCCGGTTTACGCCTTCGACGCCTGTGTTTTGCTGTTTACGTCGTTGCTATACAGACCCACGCTGCGCACCCTGTTTAAGTCTTCCACACCCTCCAAAACCCTCCTTACTTGTGGGTCTACCCTACCCTTCTACGTAGGTTCATATCCAAACCCTGAACCCTAAACCCTATACCCTACAAGCCTTAAACCGTAAACCCCCCCAACAAGTTTATGTAGTATGGCCCTTGGCTCAGGGTTTAGGGTTTAGGGTTTAGGGTTTAAGATTCAGGGTTTTGGGTTAGAGGTTATTGCTTGCAAAATCCCTCTCACCCAAAAACACTACAACCCGAAAACCCTGAAACCCTTGAGCCACCCTCGAAGGCCCACCCCCCCCCCAAACAAAGCAAAAGTCCCCCGAAATTAACCCTAAACCCTAAACTTTAAACCCTAAATTCCCTAAACCCTATAAACCTAAACCCTAAACCCTTGTAAAAAACCCTAAACCCTATATTCCCTATAAACCCTATAAACCCGATAGACCCGATAAACCCTATGAACCCTCTAAGCCCTATGAACCCCAAGCCCTCAGCACTAAATAAACCCTAAACCCTACGTAAACCCTAAACCCTACGTAAACCCTAAACCCTAAACCCTAAACCCTAAACCCTAAACCCTAAACCCTAAACCCTAAACCCTAAACCCTAAACCCTACACCCTACACCCTACACCCTAAACCCTAAACCCTAAACCCTAAACCCTACACCCTAAACCCTAAACCCTAAACCCCCAAACCCTAAACCCTAAGCCCTAACCCCAAGGGCCCGGCAGCGGCGAAGCGAAGTCCGCGCGCAGCACGCGACCCTGGAGCGGTGTGAGGCCTGATCTTTTGTGGGGAGCGCTTCGTTTACGATTTGTATATCCCAAAGGATCCACGTACCTATATAGTAGATTCTTGGGCCCTAAAGCTACTATATAGGAACCCCTTTAAGGCCCAAGTATATACTATAGAGGTACATGGAGCCTTTGGGTATAGGGTTTCGGGTTTAGGGTTAAGAGTTGAGGGTTTAGGGTTGAAGGTTTAGGGTTTAGTGCTTCGGGTTGAGGTTTAGGGTACTTTACTACCCCCTTCTCTAACTGCGGGTAAACCTGACTACCCCGTCCCTACGCAAGGTTGGGCCACAGAACATTTAAAAAGGAAGTAGTAAAGGATGATGCACCATGGTGTATTACTCTAAGGGTAGTTTCATGGTCCCTTAATATGGTCCCTTACTTCCTTAATGGGCGGTTGGGTTGTATTGGGTATATAAGAGGTATATAAGGGCCCATGCTAAGGGACATGCGGGTTTGCTAGGTCCTAGACTACAAAACCCCAAGCCCTCCGTCGAAGCGCCTTTCTCCCGTGGTTTAGGGTTGAGGGTTTAGGGTTTAGGGTTTGGGGTTTAGGGTTTAGGGTTTAGGGCAACCTAATTAACACTTTCCTCGACCCCCCAGTTACTGTTCAAGGGGGGTGCTCACGTGGGTTTTCCCTTCACCAAGAAGTAGAGACAGGAACTTGAATGGGGGGGGGGGGGGGGGGCAGGTTGTTCAACCCGATGAAGCGTGGATCCTGAACACATAGGGTTTAAGGCTTCTTTAGGGTTTAGGGTTTCGGGTTTCGGTTTCCGGGTTAGAAGCAAGAGGCCCTGGAAGAGGCCCTAGAGAGCGTCGGCTGCTTCTACCCCCTTGTTCCCAAACCTTAGGCCCGACTCTAAGCCCTAAACCCGAAACCCTGAGCCGTGAACCCTAAACCACACCAGCTTAAGCCCCGCCCAAGCCCAACCTGGATTCCTGGGCTGCGCCGTCCCAGGCCGAGCTGGGCGCTTGTTTGTGGCGCTTTGGCTCGGAAGATAGTTGCGAGGGTTGAGGGTGAAGGGCTTTTGCTGATTCGTAGTACTGGCGTCTTCTCAAAAAACCCTAAAGCCCTAAAAGCCGAATTAAACCCTAAACCCTAAACCCTAGTTAAACCCTAATTAGCCCTACTGTAGCCCTAAAAGCTTAAGGCCCTCAACCGCCCTAAGCCCTCAAGCTTATGGGCCCATGCGCCGAGGGGCTTAAGGTTTGAGGCTATTGGGCAGAGAGGCCTTCCAGGTGCGGGGGAATTTAGGGGTTTGAGGTTTAGTGGCTTAAGGGTTCAAGGGTTTAAGGGCTTAAGGGTTTAAGGTTGTAAGAGTTTAAGGGCTTACGGGTTTAAGGTTCAGGATTCAGGGATGTTTCTCGGTTGCATGGTTCGGGTTTAAGGGTTAGAGGGTTTTGGTGTGTTGCAGAGCCCTCTTGCTCCCATCAGACTTCTGTGCCCTAGAGAAGGCACCCTCACGAACAAGCCAGCGATGCACCAAACCCTAAACCCTAAACCCTAAACTCGAAACCCTAAACCCTAAACTCGAAACCCTAAACCCCAAACCTTAAACCCTAAACCCTAAACCCTAAACCCTAAACCCTAAACCCCAACCATCAGCTCTGAGTCGACACTTCACAGCTTGAAGGTGGTGTTAGGAGGTCCACGTGAAGTCTACTCGCACTACGTGCACGCGAGCTTGAAATCTGGACCTTGCACTTGCAACCTTACGTCAGCTGCCCCGCCAAGACATCAAACAAAGACGCGGAAGATTGAAGTAGGACTTTTCAACGTGATGTACGGGAGTCCGTAATGATTTTGAAATCAATTTCGCCGTTCAACACAAGAACTTCGTGCAAAGACCCAAATCCCAAACGCGAAGCCATGAGTCCTGCACCTTAAACCCACACCCTAAGGCCTGAACCCTGAACGCGGAACCCAAAATAACCGAAGCCCTAAACCCCAAACCCTAACCCCCTGAACCCTGAACCCAAAGCCCCTGCAACGGGAAGGATCGACACAAACCGGGCCGCCCTTTTGGCATTAGAGGCGCGGCGTTCCCCAGCCAGTTTTTGCAGGTTTTAGGGTTTATAGCTCTCATGAGGGGGTTTATGGGATTTTATGGTCTTGGCTCTAGAGGAGCTTATGAGACGGCCTTCCTAAACGCCCTGAACCCTCTACACCCTAAACCCTAAACCCCCCAAACCCCAAACCCTTGTATAAACCCCCAGGTCCTTGTAGATGTTTTGGGCCTTCTGGGCTGATGGCTGACAGGGCGCCTGCAGGGCTCGTGGTTTCACAGTGTAGGGTTTAGGGTTTGGGGTTTGGGCTTTAGGGTTTGCTTTTAGGGTTTAGGGTGCAGGCTCCAATGTAGTTCCTTTTTTTGGGGGCTATAGCTATAGGGGATATAGTATGCAACGCTAAAAGAGTGCTACAGGACTAGCCTTCAGTTAGCCGTCAACAAGGGGGGCTGTGATCTCGTTGAGCGTTTGGTGTTTTCGGGTTCCATGTGGTTTCATGTTGTCGGGCCTTTCGGAGTTCAGGGCAGTACATGCTTTGGGGCACCTTCTTAAGAGTCAGAGCCAAGACTCAATCCTCCAAAGCCTTAAGCGCTATAAATCCCGAAGCACTTGCCTGGACACCCCAAGTACCCTTGCAAGATACCCGAAATGTCCCCCAAAAGGTACACTTAGGTCCTCAAATCAACGGGGCGCCCAACCCAACCCTAAAACCCCAACCAAACCCTAAAGCCCTGAAGCCTCAGCCCTTCAGCCTGAACTTCCCAGCCCTTGAAGACAGAGAGCCCTTATAAGCCCCACGCCCTAAACCCTAAACTCTAAACCCTAAACCCTAAACCCTAAGCCCTAAACCCTAAACCCTAAACCCTAGCCCTAAACCCTGAAACCCTAGACCCCAGTTCACTCACAAGAGGCCTTGCGGCCCAGCTACGCGGGCTGCCGCGCGATCGAGTTGGGAGCCGGCGCAGGCCTGCGCCTCAGGGTTTAGGGTTTAGGGTTTAGGGTTTATAGTTTAGGGTTTAGGGCTACTTGGAGGTTCATGGTACTTCTTGGCCAATTATACCTGTACTTAGGGGTTTAGGGTTTCGGGTTTAGGGTTTAGGTTTTAGGGTTTAGGGCTCTAGGGGTCTCCACGTTTACGGGTTGAGTGCTTCGACTTTGACTCTCCCAAACCTGGTTGGCAGCACTGACCTGCTGCAAAGAAAGGCCTACCTCATGGGACTTGCCATTGGAGCCCTCTGTCATAGTGGGGTACACATTTTACATTTTAAGTGTACCTGGAACCCAAGAAGGAACAGAAATTTAGGCTTTATCCAAACCATGAACTAGTTAGGGTTGTGCCCTTGGCTTTGGCTGCCCTTCTTAAAGATCCTCTAAGGGAGTATACGGGCCATTTTGGGAGTGTATGAAGGGGAATGTCAGGGGTACACGACCTTCGGGGTACGAGTCTGAACCCCTTGACGACAGCCCCCGCGACTCCCAATCAGTAATTCAGAATCCCCGAAGTGGAGCTCCCGAATAATGGGTTCGGAAAAATGCTAGCGGTATTCCCTTATGGTCCGTCTATAACCACCCGAGAATATCCCTCACAACCCTGTTCCAACTCTTAAACAAGGCCCCTATGCCATCGCGTTTTAGGGTTCATGGTGTACTTGGAGGTTCATGGGTTAGAAGTACAGTTGTAATTTTAACGCTACGCGACCCGCCTCGGCCCGGCCCAGCGCATCCGCGTGAGCATGGTGATTCCGCAGCGCCCAAGTCGCTGGACCCCAAGCAATAAGGGTTGGGTTGAGGGTTGAGGGTTGAGGGTTCCGGGTTTATGGTTTATGGTTTGGGGTTTGGGGTTTGGGGTTGAGGGTTCGTTTAGGGCTCAAGGTGATCGTAGGGTTGAGCCAGGCCCCTTAAGGTTTAAGGCGACTCTTGGGCAGGGTGGGGGGTGGGGGTGGGGGGGGGGGTTGGGGGGGTGGGGGGGGGGGGGGGGGGGGGGGGGGGGGGGGGGGGGGGGGGGGCGGATTTGCGGCCGTGCTCACACCAGTTGAGCCTCCGGCCCTCAAGCCAGTGCGTCGGAGCAGGAAAACTCCGCCTTTCACAAACACCTTATGTGAGCAAGCGCCAAAACCCCCAGCCATTCAATTAAGCAAGGGGTGGACACGAATGCCCAAAACCTTGTAAAACGATGGGAACACTTGAAAAGCGACACCCCTAGGTTATGAACCATTGGGTGTGCTATAGCGACACCTACAAACATCAAGCCCCTCTTGTTGCGTCCATTAGCACCTCGAACCCAGCCGCTCATGTGGCTTTTGGGGGGGGGGCAGGGGGGGGGGGGGGGGGGGGGGGGGGGGGGGGGGGAGGCGGGGGGGCGGGTCGGAGGGGTGAAAAAGGGGGGGTGCCCTGCTGGGAAGGGCTGCAACTGCCTCTGGTCCTGGCGAACCATCCGCTTGCGGACCCTGCTCACCTAGGGGGGTACCCATTTGAGGCAAAAAAAGGGGAGGATTTGGAGGGGGGTGTCTGTTCTGACTACCTATACACCTTCGGCCCGAGGCCTCGGCGGATTGGTGAATAAGTACCATGAACCTCCAAGTAGGGTCAGAAGCATGAGGCAGAAATCCACAAGCCCCAATCACACGAGCCGTGAGGAGCATGCGGCATCGCTTTGGCGCATGACGGTGCAGACGTCACCGCCGGGAGCCCCCAGCACAAGGAATTGGGTAGTTTCGGGTTTGGGGTTTCGGGTTTGGGTTTAGGGTTTCGGGTTCAGGGTTTCGGGTTCAGGGTTGAGGGTTCAGGGTCTAAGGTTTCGGGTTTAGGGTTTAGGGTTAGTAGCACAACTCGGGTCCTGTGGAGTCCTTATTGGAAATGCCTATAAACCCTCTAAACCCTTGAACCCTTAAGTCGAGCTTAAGGGTACTTTTGTTGCTTTAGGCGGTTAGGGGCGTCGGGCCAATTGGGCTTAGGGTGTTGGGGGGTTTATAGGGTTTAGGTTTAGGGATCAAGGCTTTTTGCGGGGGCTTTCAGGGCTGTAAAGCCATCCCACACCCGTAAACCCTAAACCCTAAACCCTAGGAAAACGTAGACCTGCAGGTGCTTTAGAATTTAGGAGCGGATTGCCAGCCGCAGAACGCCCTGTCTACAGGGTGGGGCCCCCTTACTATACTAACTGTAGTTAAGGGACTTATAACCTAACTTAGGGTCCTTATAACCCAATTTAGGGCCCTTATAACTCTACTTATAACTAGGGGGCCCCACCCTGTAGGACTAAACAACCTCAACTCGAAACCCTAATGCCCCTAATTCCTAAACCTGAAACCCCAAACCCCAAACCCCAAACCCCAAACCCCAAACCCTAAACCCTAAACCCTAAACCTAAACCCTAAACCCTAAACCCTAAACCCTAAACCCTAAACCCTAAACCCTAAACCCTAAACCCTAAACCCTAAACCTAAACCCCAAACCCCAAACCCCAAACCCCAAACCCCAAACCCTAAACCCTAAACCCTAAACACTCTCTAACCTATGTATATTTAAAAGCTAATGGATTCGCGGTTTTCCACCAAAATTTCCCGGACAAGCACCAAAAATTCCCGGACAAGCACCAAACATTCCCGGACAAGCACCAAAAATTCCCGGACAAGCACTAACAATTTCCGGACAAGCACCAACACTTCCCGGACAAGCAACAATTCACGGCCAACCACCAAAACTTCCCGGACAAGCGCCAAAAACTCCCGGACAAGCACCAAAAAGTTCCCGGACAAGCGCCAAAAACTCCCGGACAAGCACCAAAAACTCCCGGACAAAGCACCAACAATTCCCGGACAAAGCACCAACAATTCCCGGACAAGCACCAACAATTCCCGGACAAGCACCAAAAATTCCCGGACAAGCACCAAAAATTCCCGGACAAGCACCAAAAATTCCCGGACAAACACCAAAAATTTCCGGACAAGCACCAAAAAATTCCCGGACAAGCACCAAAAATTCCCGGACAAGCACCAACAATTCCCGGACGAGCACCAAAAACTCCCGGACAAACACCAAAAATTCCCGGAGCTTTAGGGTTTACGGCCTACTCTGGGCTGGCTTTAGGGTTTAGGGCCTACTCGGGGCTGGCTTTAGGGTTTAGGGCCTGGTCTGGGCTGGCTTTAGGGTTTAGGGCGGTTTAGGGTTTAAGGCCTACTCTGGGCTGGCTTTAAGGTTTAGGCCCTACTCTGGGCTGCCTTAGGGTTTAGGGCCCACCCTGGGCGGCAGCCTACTGAACCCCAAATTTTAAGGTTAAAACATAAAGTCAAATGTTTTCATAATGTTATGGGATCCAATGGGTGGGTGGGTCGATATCGATACCGGAGTAAGGAGCTCTGCTAGTGAAATGCTTGGACTTGAGATGCTGAACCCTAAACCCTAAACCCTAAACCCTAAACCCTAACCCCTACCAAGGCCAGAACTAATCCCTAAAACCCTAAACTAAGCCCTATAGGCCCCAAACCCTAAGCCCCTATTTAGGTACATGGACCCCCCCTATGGCTCAGATCGTCCTTGGCCGGGGTCGGCTCATGGGCTTCAGCGCATGAGTCCTATGTCGTTATAGAGTTTAATTCGGGTGCTAGGTTGTTTTTTTTAAGAGTCTTTGGGGCTTTGGTGGTGGTTTGGTGGTTAGCCCTAAACCCCAAACCCTAAACCCTAAACTCTAAACCCAGGGTTGCCGGGATTCCTGCGCTTTCGTGAACCTGCCGTCTACTGAGATCTCGGACGTAGACGCCCTGCTGCCCCTCCTGCAGCGGAACCTGCAGCTGAATAGGCCTGAAAGCCCGAATACAGCGGTCGGAATCATGACTAACCGTCTTCCCTCATAGTCTCTTTATGAGTATCTTAGAATCATCCCCAAGACCCTATCCAATTACGAAGGCCCCCGTTTTTAAATTCTTTAAACCCTAAACCTTAGCTGCCCAGAACCCCAAACCCTAAGCCCTAAACCACCAAAATCCCGAAGGCAAACGATAAGGGGCTAGGGTTCAGGGTTCAACTGATTCATATATCTATATATATATGTATGTATATACGTATATGCATATATATATATATATATATATATCGCTTTACATAGGCTACTGTCGTCTTTTGCTGGTTTAAGGTTGAGGTTTAGAAAATTGTGGTTTGGAGTAGTTTAGACAGTTTAAGGCCTATACATTGTAGACCCAAAGCCCTAACCCCCGAACGTCTTACAGTCATAAAGTTGCAAGCTGTGTTGAATATCTTGATCCGCGGCTTCACAATCTGCGGGATGACTGCCCCCTGTGGCACCCTGCGCGTCCGACTCGCAAGATCATCATGATTGCAGAACGTGCAGCCCTCGACAGTGCAGGAGAACGCTTAGCAGCTGGTGCAGAAAGGCCTGCTCTTTTGCAGCTTGCCGTGCTCGATGATGGTCTTCATGTCGACGGCCAGAAAAGATCGACGGAGAAGCCCCCGGGGAAGTGAGCTGACGCATGGGGCGGTGGAGAGCAACTTGCTTGCTGCCAGGACGGCCCTTGTTGCCATGATAGCCCTTGCCAAGGGTCGGCACTGGGTGCTGCAAATTCTGAGCTTCCCCTACCTGCGGTACCACTGGACGAATGCGGGGAATGTGAAGAGCGTGCTTCCGCCGGGGAACCTCTTGACCCTTTATCCGGATTACCCTTCTTGCCACCTTTACCGCCTTTAGCCTCTTTGCCTTTATGGGGCTTGGCGTCTGCAACGTCGACTGCTCCTATCTCCATGGGTGCTGGCCCAGAGTATGGAGCTGATGATGCAGAAGCAGATCCGAATGTCGTGCCTGCACTGCGCCGCCACAGGTTTTTGGATTTCAAGTACTGGACGATGAACTCGCGAAGAGTTTTGTACGTAGACAAGCTCGCCGAATTCATGGCAATTTGCGGTGCAAGCGCTTTGGGCGCCACCTCCATCCACAACTTCGCCCCGGGTTTAGGGTTTAGGGTTTAGGGTTCAGGGTTTAGGGTTTAGGGTTCATGGTTGTGTTTCCGTGCTGCAGTCAGGGTTCAGTGTTCCGGGACTTAGCTGCTGGGTAGGTAGGGCTCGATCTGAATTTAGGGAGCTCTTGCTCCTAGCACGCTTGGGTACCCTTATCAAAGGGGCACCCTGTTTACTCCTAGGTTATAAGGGTTTAGGGTTTAGGGTTCAGGGTATACTCTGGGGTCTAGACTAGGGAAAGGGATGCAGGATGTAAGATTTCCGGCTTACGCGAAGCAGAGGGGTGAGGGTGTTGGCGAAACCCTAGACCCTGAACCCTAAACTCTATAAACCCCGAAAGCCTAAACCCTAAACCCTATCCCCTAAGCCCTAAACCCTAAGCCCTAAACGCTAAACGCTAAACCCTCAACCCTAAACCCTCAACCCTATACCCTGAACCCGAAGCCCTAAACCCTAAACGCTAAACCCAAAACCCTAAACCCTAAACTCTAAACCCTACCAAGACTTCAAGCTAGGGCTCCGTATCTCGGGGACGTGTTGCAGGCTGCCAGCGAGTCGAGGCAAGCCAGCGCAGGCCCGCACCACAGTTGCCGAAGGCAGCTCTACGCCTTTCGCGTGTGGGGTTTAGGGTTTAGGGTTTAGGGTTTAGGGTTTAGGGTTTGGGGTTTAGGCTTTAGGGTTTAGGGCTTAGGGTTGTCGAGGATTTTGGGTTTTCTGAGATGCAGAACCTTGTGGCGATAGGGCGGGAGGGGGCGGGGGGTGGTTGAGGTTTTGGCGCGGTTTTGGCGAAGTCATGAAAGGTGCATCCGTATCGGCCACTTGGTCAGAGACTGGCTTGCGTTTTGTTGCCCTAAACCCTTAACCCTAAACGCTAAACCCTAAACGCTAAACCCTAAACCCTAAACCCTTCATGCAAGGAGACATGTGCCTTCTTGGGTAGATGTAGACTGTGCACAGTTGGGCTCAGCCTGAAGACCAAACCCTGAACCCAAAACCCCTGCCAGGCCCATGATAAATCCTACGTCTGGCTTTTGCAGTACTTCAATACTTGTTTTGGGTTCTGGCTTCCTATTGCAGCTACTTATATTACAAAGTTTTTTCCAGGGTCTACTCCAAAGTAGGGACGTTTTCGACCTTCAATCTAAAGAGGCGGATGCCGGCGGCTACGCTACAACGGCCACAGCAGCCGAGGCACAGCAACAGTCTGGCGTAGACCTCTGTTGTGATTTCTTTGTGTTGCTAGTTTTAGTTTTAGTCTTTGTCTTAGTCTTAGTCTTAGATTTAGTTTTAGTTTTAGTTGTAGTCTTAGTCTGAGTCTTAGTCTTATTTAGTTTTATTTTTTTTTCGGTTTCAGTTTTTTTAGTTTTAGATTTCGTTTTGGTTTTAGTTTAAGTTTTAGTTTAGTGTATGTGTAATTATATTTTTTTGTTTTAGGGGGGGGGGGCTCGGGTCTAGAGCATTTAGGCTTCAGGGTTCAGGGTTCAGGAGCTTTCTTACTGCATTCTACAAACCCTAAAAGTTTCGAGAGTGTGGTCCCCGGGCACAAAATCAATTATATTTGGCTGGGTCTGGTCCTGATATCATGCGGGCTCCCTAAACGCTTAACCCTAAACCCTGAACCAATTCGTTTCGGGCTCAGGGTTTGGGTTCTAGAGCTGTTGGTGGCACCTTGTATGCCTCTGAGGGTTTGAGGGGATGAGAGCTGTTGCAAACCCTAAACCCTAAACCCTAAACCCCAAACCCTAAACCCTAAAGGCCCTAAATCCTAAACCCTAAACGGCTGTAGAGGATTTAGCGAGCGGCTTATAAGGGAAGGCTAGTTCTGGGATGTTTTCCGTGGGTTCAGTGCACTAAACGGCCAGCTTCCAGGAAGCCTAAACCCCATGTCCTTAAACCCTAGACCCTAAGCCCTTAGCCCAAAGCCCTAAGCCCTAAGCCCGAAACCCAAACCCTAAACATCCCCAAAGGGTTGAGGGCTTAGGCTTTAGGGTTCAGGGCTTGGGGCTTAGGGTTCAAGGGTTGAGGGCTTGTAGGGTTTAGGGTTTAGGGGGTTTATATAGGTTTAGGGTTTAGGGTTTAAGGTTTAGGGTTTAGGGTTTAAGGTTTAGGGTTTAGGGTTTAGGGTTTAAGGTTTAGGGTTTAGGGTTTAGGCTTAGGGTTTAGGATTTTGGCCTACGCGTTGCATCAAGTCCTGATGCGAGGCCGGCTCGAAGCCCTCTAGCCACCTTCTGGGTTTAGGGTCTATAGGGTTTAGGGTTTGGGGTTTGGGGTTTAGGGTTTGGGGTTTAGGGTTTAGGGTTTGGGGTTTAGGGTTTAGGGTTAGGGTTTAGAAGAAGCATCCGTATGCGGTGTTTCTGCAAGAGGGTTTCGCTACTCTTGAGCCGGAATTGCAGACCGACTCTGATCAATCTCGACCGTCATCATAGTCTCTGTTTGCAGACCTTTAGAGCCATCATAGCTATCAGCGGAGGTCCGGCTTTGGATCAGGGTGGGTGCTTTGCGCACTCTGCCACCTCCTGGAGGAGGTGTCTCGGCAGGATGCAGCAGGCGCTGCAGGCATTGCCGCCGACGATGCCAGCGAGTTCAAGCGTCGGATCACTAAACTGCAGACCCTAAACCCTAAACCCTGCCGGTGTGACATGGCCTCGAGAGTTGAAGAATATGGGGTTGAAGTTTGAGAGTCTAATGTTTAGGGTTTATGGTTTAGGGTTTAGGGTTTAGGGCGGTCATACGAGCGTGGGGCCCCGAACTCCTAAACGGTAAATGGTGTGGGGAGTACGTACTGGGGAAGGTAACGCGTCTCAACCCTAAAACCCTAAACCCTAAACCCTACCAGGCAGTCGAGCAGCACAGCCTCGAGGAGGCAGCGGGCTTCGGGAAGATAAAGATTTAGGGTTCAGGGTTTAGGGTTCAGGGTTTGATGTGACATGGCGCAGAAGCTGTGAAGGTTGGGATGCAGACTCGCTTCGACAGCTTCGTGAAATGCGAAGACCAGCCATGGCCCGATAGTGGAGGGCCCTCTAACTTTATCCCACCCCCACGCCGTCTCAGAAGTGGCAAACCCACCCAAACCTAATCATTTTAGGGTGTAAGCCGCCTAAACTCAAGTCAACTGCCCACTTCCCAAAACTTCTTCCATTCCAGGGATCAGAGGTTGGGGTCCCAGGCATTCAGAAAAAAACCACAAAGGTCTTGCGGGCACCTGTCCCAAGAAGGGTCCCAGCAAATCCCGGGGAGCTCCGGGGGGCCCCAGGGTGGTCCCAGGCGGAGACCGTGCCCATCGTGGGTGCTATCCGAGCTGCAGGAGGCGGGCGAGCGACCTGGGTCGACTTGTGCCATAGAGGTTGAAGGGCTTAAGCGCCGCCGATTGACGGCCTGGCCCGGAGTTTAGGGGTTAGGCTGTAGGGTATAGGGAAGGGTGGTGTGGCCTATGTCTTTAGGTTTTGTGCCGCCCTCATACGCAGTGGTATATAGGCTTGTTCCGCGCCGCCCTCAGAAGTAGTGGAATGCTGTAGTAGGGAAATATCAGGTACCCAATTCCCTCACCCCCTAGATTTAGTGCCTTTAGCGTTTAAGGCTTTGGGCCTTTGGGTTTCAGTTGACAGTCTAGGGGCACCCCTATAGACATGATAAAGCCTAGAACGGGCACCTCACTTATAAACGCTTGGCATGCCTAGGTAAGGTTTTGGTTTCAGCGATTGGTACATGTGGAGTCTGACCCCAGTTGGGGTGTGGTTGTAGAGTTTCAGCGTGTCAGGCCCTGAGCGTCTTCACATTCATCCTCGGACTGCAGGCTTCTTGGGGCCGGGGGCAGGGGGGGGGGAACCCGAAAGCCCACAACCCCGCGGCAGTCGGGTTTTGAAGGGCCTCCACCGATGTCGCGGCGGCGTTCCACGGCAGCTTTTCTGCTCGGCCTGGTGATGGCTTGTCGCCTGCTGCTGGAAGGAAGCAATAGGTCGGATGTGGGATATGCAAGTTGCCTCGTCAGCTTACCGCCTGTTCCTGGCCATTCTGCCTGCAGAGGCCCGCGATCGCTGATCTTGCGCCGCGGGAAGCCTCGTAGACGCAGAGGGTCTTCTTCGGGACAGCCCCCACCCCAGCCATCCAACCCAGATATCCTGATGTCGAAGATCAAGGACACGACTTCAACCGTGGAGCTGCTGGCTCTCATTGACCCGGAGCTCGATGGAGAGGGTTTCAACCAACTTCATATGTCGGCCACCTTCACTCGGGCATCTGGCCTCCAGCAACGCAACGGGCGATCAGCAGGTGATGCCGCAAGTTGCACCTGGCCCAAGCTGCTGGAGAAGCTGCGTGATATGCTGGGGAAGGACATGATCCCAGCGCCTGAGGCTGCAAAAGTGTTGCGGGCGTTCGTTGAGGTGCATCCAGATATCGGCATTCACATGGACAGCACCGTAGCAGCCATTGCGCGCTGTGTGCAGGACAAGGCAGGAGACATGAAATCGAAGGAGCTGTCAAACAGCTTGTGGGCGATTGCCAAACTGCAACAAGCAGCTCCTGCTATTCTGCTGGCTGTGCCTGCCATCGCGGAGAGAATACCACAGAAAGTGGAGAGCATGAAGCCCCAGCACTTGTCAAGCAGCCTGTGGGCCGCAGCGAAACTGCAAGAGGCAGCTCCTGCCGTTCTGATGGCTGTGCCGGCCATCGCAGAGTGCATACCGCAGAAGGTGAAGAGCATGAAGCCTCAAGAACTGTCCAACAGCCTGTGGGCCGCAGCGAAACTGCAACGGGCTGCTCCTGCTGTTCTGATGGCTATGCCGGCCATCGCGGAGTGCATACCGCAGAAGGTCAAGAGCATGAAGCCTCAAGAACTGTCCAACAGCCTGTGGGCCGCAGCGAACCTGCAAAAGGCAGCCCCTGCTGTTTTGACAGCTGTTTCTGCCATCGCGGAGTGCATACCGCAAAAGGTCAAGATCATGAAGCCTCAAGAACTGTCCAACAGCCTGTGGGCCGCAGCGAAACTGCAAGAGGCAGCCCCAGCTGTTCTGACCGCAGTGCCTGCCATCGCGGAGTGCATACCGCAGAAGGCGAAGAGTATGAAGCCTCAGGAACTGTCCAACAGCCTGTGGGCGGCAGCGAGGCTGCAAGGGGCTGTGCCTGTTGTTCTGAAGGCTGTTCCTGCCATCGCGCAGCGAATACCACAGAAAGTCGAGAGCATGATTCCTCAGCACTTGTGGAACATCCTGTGGGCCGCAGCGAAGCTGCACGAGGCAGCTCCTGCTGTCCTGATGGCTGTTCCCGCCGTTGCGAAGTGCATTTCGGAGAAGGTGGGGGATGTTGATCCTCAAGGATTGGCGGTAAGCCTCTGGGCCGTTGCAAGCCTCCAAGATGCCGAGCCAGACGTACTGATCCCGTTGTCTGACCTCCAGGCCGAGATTCCTCAGAAGATGGAGGCAATGAAGCTACCACAGTTGCGTTTGTCGTCCTGGGCTGCCGCCGAACTGGGCGACGAGTACCTCGAAGAATTATTGGCGGCAGAGCTTGCCCGGCGCAAAAGGTCCGCTAACTTGCACCTGTCAGCCTCATCGTGCTAATTAAGCTTGTGTTCCCAGCCTCGGGGTTTAGGGTTTAGGGCTTAGGGTTCAGGGGTTTAGGAGTTGAGGGTTGAGGGTTTAGGGATTTGGGTTTTGGGTTTTGGGGCTTTAGGGAGCTCATGTTCGCCATGCGCAGTCTTCTTGTTCTACGAGTTGCAACCGCACCGCACCCTCCCTTCCCCCACACACACAGCTGAGCACAGCGCCCGTTGGAGTGCAAGGGCCTAGAATTGAGGGTTTATTTTAGTAGTTCCTTAGACCCTAATTTCTAGACCCTAAACCCCTGGCTGTGGAGGCTGCGGCCCTGTGTCCGCTTGTACGGGGATTTGGCGGACCTGAGTACGAACAATAGAGCAATGCTGAGCCAAAGCATGCTAAAGCCTTCAATGCCTAACTTTATGGATTTTCCGGTTACACTATAACTTTTTTCAAGCCCCAAACCCTGAACCCTGAATCCTAAACCTTAAACCCTAAACCCTGAAACCCTAAACCCTAACCCTGACCTGCGCTTTGTGTAAGGGTTTGTTGTGCAAGCCACTCGTGCGCCTAAGAGCAAGCCCTGAAGAGGTCTAAGCCCCAAGAAACTTAAAGCAAGAAACCACCCCAAGATGTTTAGGGTGTATAGGGTTTAGGGTTTAGGGTTGCGCGTTCAGGGTTTACTTGAAACGCTTTGAAGCCCAACGCTGGTAGCCCTGCCCTTGGCGCAGGCCTCTGCAAAGACCAAGAGCAAGCTGCGAAAGGCCAAAGCTGCTGAGAAGGCGCCATACTGATAAAAGCCTAAACCCGAACAAGCTTTTGTTCTCCCTGAACCCTAAACCTTAAACCCGATTCCCTACACCCTAAACCTTAGACTTACTCTCTCACACAGACACCCACCCACCCACCCACCCACCCACGCACCCACCCACCCACCCACCCACCCACCCACCCACGCACCCGCGCACGCACGCACGCACTCACTTCAAAGTTGCCCATAACCTGCGCCTGTCAGGCGCAGCGCCGCGGCAAAGCCCCCGCGGAGCTGCTCGGCTTTAGAGCAGCCCATAAGCTTTGGGGAAGTTTGTAGGTTCAGGACCTCAGGATACCCTACACCCTAAACCCCTGAACCAAAAGCCCTAAACCCTAAACACCTAAACCCCAAACCCTAAATCCCCAACGCCCTCAACCCCCAAGACCTGTGTCACTCTATAGGGGTGAGTTAAGGTTGAGAGGGCGACAAGGCCCTCAACCCTTCAACCCAATCCTTCTTCCCTAGGTAAGCCCTCAAGGGCATACAGCTCGGTGCACCCTCAACCCTAAACCCCAAACCCCTACAAACCCTAACCTTAAATCCCACCCCCCCCCCCCCCCCCCCAAACCTCTAAGCCCTCAAGCCGAAGCCTTCAGCAAGAGGAAGGGTTTAGGGTTTAGGGCTTAGGGTTTAGGGTTTAGGGTGCAGGGTTTAGGGTTTTACGGTTTAGGGTTCAGTGGGGGACCTATAAGCCCCCAAAGAAACCCTGAACCCCAAACCCTGTGAACCTTCAACCCTCTAAAACTAGACTATCCAGTAGCGCACTTATTCATCTTAGGGTTCAGGGCTTCGGGTTCGGATGTCGGGTTACTGCTCAACACCCCTAAGCAAGTTGAAGCGCAAAAAGATAGATCACACCCCTGCTAGACCGAACCCTACACAAGGACGCAGAAGATGGGCACATGCGAGGCTGACGCCTTAGCTCTGGGAGTTTAGGGTTAGGGTCTAGGGTTTAGGGTTTAGGGTTTAGGGTTTAGGGTTTAGGGTTTAGGGTTTAGGGTTTAGGGTTTAGGGTTTAGGGTTTAGGGTTTAGGGTTTAGGGTTTAGGGTTTAGGGTTTAGGGTTTAGGGTTTAATTAGTGTTTAGGGTTTAGGGTTTAGGGTTTGGGATTTAGGGTTTAGGGTTTAGGGTAGGACATTGGGATGTTGCGTGTTCCATTCTTGGGATTCGCCGTTTTCCTGTCTTGTCGAAGTTTGCATTTGGGGCTTTTGGGACAGGAGCTTTGTGCGCCCCTCCACCCTAAGCCCTAACCCCTACAGGGTTGAGCGCTTAGGGCTTAGGGTTTTGGATTTTGGAGGGACTATAACCCTAAACCCTAACTCCTAACGCCCCCCACCCTTCTAACCAGTTCTTGGAGCACTCCGAGACGACTTTCCTGATTGTTTTGTTGAAGCCAACCTGTCAGTGCTTAAGAGCTCGTAAACCTGCAACCCCTAGATTCTACGAGCCCTCAGCCTTGTTTTTAACCCTAAACCCCAGACCCTTGCTTCCCGAAACCCTAAACCCTAAACCCTAAACCCTAAACCCTAAACCCTAAACCCTAAACCCTAAACCCTAAACCCTAAACCCCAACACTAAACACCCTAAACCCTAAACACCCTAAACACCCCAAACACCCTAAGCCCTAAACCCTAAACCTTAAACGCCCCTAAGCTCTCAGGCACTGCCAGCCCTCATCCTTGCAACCTCGGATCCCTAAAGCCTGAAGGCCCTACAGAAACCCCGTGAGCTTGAGGTCCCAGCCTCAAAAACCGAAGCCCGAAACCCGGCATAATATACCACGAAGCTTGACCCTGAACCCTAAATCCTAAACCCTGAACCCTACTCTCAGTAGGGAAAGGCGCCCCCTTCTGATATGGCGCACGCCAATCACTCGGGGGAAGCTCTTTGTTAAGGCGTCCTTTTGATGCATTTACTTGGGGATTCAGGTCTCACTTGCTGCTATGTCGACTTTTGGCTCCATCTGCAATCTAGCATGTCCTGCGCCATGGCCCCGAAGAGGAAATTTCTCACCCCTTCGCAATGTATTCGTGTGAGCCCAGGCCCTGGCGGTGGAGTGGGCCAAAGAGGCCCAGCAGCCAACCCTCCCAGAGGGCGCCTTCGAGTTGCTCGCGACTGGGACGGGATCAGGGCTGAGGGTTTAGGGTTTAGGGTTTAGGGATGTTTGTGGGGCTTGGGATTGTTTTTTTCGTTTTGGGTTTTGGGATTTAGTTCGCTTTTCGAGTTGTTAAGGGGTTTTTGAGGGTTTTTAAGGTTTGGGGTTTAAGGTTTCGGGGGTTTGGGGCTTTAGGGTTTTTTTCGAGTTTAGGGGTTAGGGCGGTTTAGGGCCTGGGCGTGCAGGTCCGGTTTAGGGTTTAGGGTTTAGGGTTTAGGGTTTAGGGTTTAGGGATAGTTTCATGGTGCTTTAATATGATCTCTTACCTTCAAAGGGTTCTGAAGTATGGGCCCTTGGGTTTTACAGGTCATACAAGGGTCCCGATGATTTAAGGGCTCATATTCAGGATGGAACTGCCCTAAGATTCAGGTGCTTTATTCGCGGTTGATTGTTTTGGGTTTAGGGTTTAGGGTTTAGGGTCTAGGGTTTTTTGCTGATGTGCGGGGTTGAGTTGGGATGAGCCTCAAAGTTCCCTGGCTCGAACCGCATTCGCCCACCTTCATGGTGTGTTAACAGTGCTAAACCGAAGCCCTAATCAGCCCCTAAATGTGTCCTAAACCCAAAGCTCTATATGATGTGGCTTTTTGTTGGGGACATAAAGCCTAATCCCTAAACCCCAAACTTTTTGGGGTTTAGGGCCTTTGAAAGGGCTTGTAGGGCGCTAGAGATCAAATTCGTCCGACATGTCGAGTCCAAAAAACAATCACACTGAGGTCGACACAAACCCTAAACCCTAAACCCTAGACCTCGAGCCAAGGTGATTTGCGACTGTTTGTACGAGAATCGGGAGAGTGCCTCGCTGGCAGATGCCCCAATTAAGCCGGCTTCAAGGTTCAAGTGTAGTAGGGTGTAGGCTTAGGGTACTTGAGCATACCTACTTGCAGTTAATAGTTCTACCTGGATCGTGGTTCAGGGTCTATGGCAACGGTTTAGAACTCCGATGAAAACCCTAAGCTGTTCGGGGCCCATCCCTCTACTGTCCTAACAGCCTGAAACCGTATAGAGCCCCCCACCACCACCCCTCCCCCCTCCACCCTTAACCCTAAACCCCTAAACCCCAAAACCCCAAACCCTAAACCCTAAACCCTAAACCCTAAACCCTAAACCCTAAACCCTAAACCCTAAACCCTAAACCCTGAACCCTAAACCCTAAACCCTAAACCCTAAACCCTAAACCCTAAACCCTATACGGATGGAGGCTGGGAGGCCCTGCGGTGTCTTCTCCGGCGGCTGCCGGCGCCCTCCGCTACGGTGCTCTTCGCATCCGCCATGCTCCGGAGCTTCGGCTCTAGGGGGTTTAGGGTTTAGGGTTTAGGGTTTAGGGTTTAGGGTTTAGGGTTTAGGGTTTAGGGGTTAGGAGTTAGGGGTTAGGGGTTAGGGGTTAGGGGTTAGGGGTTAGGGGCATAGGGTTTAGGGCTAGAGTTTAGGGTAAAAGGGGTCAGGGCTTGGGGTTTGGGGTTTAGGGGTTTAGGGTTTAGGGTTTAGGGGTTTAGGCGTTTAGGGGTTTAGGGGTTTAGGGGTTTAGGGGTTTAGGGGTTTAGGGGTTTAGGGGTTTAGGGGTTTAGGGGTTTAGGGGTTTAGGGTTTCGGGTTTAGAGCCTAGGTTTTAGGGCTTAGGTTTAGAGGGAGGGGTTTGGGGTTTAGGGTTGTTTAGGGTTGTTTAGGGTTGTTTAGGGTTGTTTAGGGTTGTTGTTGAGGGTTGTTGTTGAGGGTTGTTGAGGGCTGTTGAGGGTTGTTGAGGGTTGTTGAGGGTTGTTGAGGGTTCAGGGTTTGAAGGTTGAGGGTTTAGGATTTGATGGTTTAGGGTTTAGGGCTTAGGGTTTGGGGTTTGAGGTGGGTGTGTAGTCATTGTGTTGAAGTCTATACCTGCAGGGTTGGGGGAGGAGGTTGGGGTTCAGGATTGACCCCCTGGTTCTGAGCAGGGAATGAGGGAATGAGGTACAGTACCTTATGTCCCCCTGCATATACACTGAAAAAAAAAGAATAGCTAGGGTACCTAAACCCTAAACCCTCAACCCTAAAGCCTAAACCCCCTCATTCACTACGAAGACCCAGTAGCATGATGGTCGGGGCTTCAGTAGCCCTAAATCCTAAACCCTAAACCCTAAACCCAGTTGTTGGGCACTCTTGGATGTCCGGCTTGGATCCTGGGGTGTAGGGTGAAGGGTTTAGGGTTTCGGGTTTAGGGCTTAGGGTTTAGGGTTTTGGGTTTTGGGTTTCTTCTTGTGAGGTCAACAACCGGTGTGCGGGAGAGGATGAAGTCCCTGTGCCTAAAAGACCCTGGACTAAGCCGCAGACCCTTGTGAAAAGGTAAACCCTCAAACCCTAACACCCTAACACCCTAAACTTAAACCCTGAACCCTAGACCCTAAACTCTAAACCCTAAACCCTAACCCTAACACTCTAGCACACCTAAACCCCAAACGAAAGCCCCCCTGAGTTTGGAGGGCAAGAGTCCTTAGAGTGCCTTGGGCGTAAGCCTCCGGCTGTCAATCCCAAGAAGCCTGCCAAAGGAAGCCCTTCCTTCAAGCCTTCGTGGCGCTACTTCAGGAGGAGAGGGTGTAGGTTTTAGGGTTTAGGGATTAGGGGT
This sequence comes from Symbiodinium natans, assembly GCA_905221605.1. Lineage (NCBI taxonomy): Eukaryota > Dinophyceae > Suessiales > Symbiodiniaceae > Symbiodinium > Symbiodinium natans. The sequence goes on along the minus strand of CAJNDS010001347.1, from coordinate 162,347 downwards.
TTGGGGGGGTTGAGTCCGGGTTGAGCTTTGGGGTTTGGGGTTTAGGGCTTCGGATCCTGTTAAGAGTGTAGGGCTGAGGATGTAGAAGGTCAAGGTTGTGAGTGTAGCGGTTCGAGGCTTAGGGTGTTCATGCTGGACCCTGTTTAGTAGGAGGGGCCTCTTTAAAGTCAAATTGGCCGAACTATTCAGGATCCCCTGACTGTTTGGGGGATCCTCTTTAAAGTCAAATCGTCCGGGCGCCGCAAGAAAAACCCACGAGGAGCGCCGTTAAAAAATATGCTGGGCATCGCAGCCCCTTTTAAACTCCTCCCGATTAAAAATCATATAAGTCCCCGGGGCCGTGTAATCAGGATCCCATCCACGCCTCGACTGTTCGGGGGGGGAGGGGGGGGGCCCTACACACTAAAGAGGGTCCCACATTAGGGTCTAGGAATTTAGGGTCTAGGTGGTTGGGGCTGGTGATGCGATTTTGGGTTTCGGGTGTAGGTTTCAGGAGTTTTGGGCTCGAGATCTGAAGGTTTCCGAGCCTTAAGCCCTCGACCCGAAACCCCAAACCCTAGACCCTAACCCTAAGCCCCAAAATTCCTTTCTTTGAGCCGGTAAGCCAAGATGTGGCCATGAAACCGGGGACCTGGTTTCGCGCTCACGTTTGCAAACGGGGCCGGCATTGGACTTTAGGGTTTAGGGTTGAGGGTTGAGGGTTGGTCACAGCCGAAGTTCGTGTTCATGGTTGAGACTTCTGGGGGTGTAGGGTTTAGGGTTGAGGGATCACATGCCCTCATCCGTAAGCCCCGAAGCAAGAAGCCTGAACCCTATATTGTCAAGAAGAGAGAATCCCAGCAGCGACCCGCAAGAGGATGGGTTTCTTCTTCTGCACCTTCGGCCGCAGCTGCGAACAGAGAGGTTTAGGGTTTTGGGTTTAGAGTTTGTGGTTTAGGGTTTAGGGTGCGAGAGAGAAAGAGAGAGAGAGAGAGAGAGTAGGGTTTAGGGTTAGAGCGAGAGAGAGAGAGAGAGAAAGAGAGAGAGAGAGAGCGAGCGAGCGAGAGAGAGAGAGAGAGGAAGAGACAAAACAGCAAAAATACTGGGTAGACCCCTGGCATATTAGATATTTCCCCTTTTTCGGGCTTAGGAGGACTAAAGCTCAACCCTAAACACCCCCAAACCCCACACCAGGACATTCTCTTGCCGGGGTTCAACAGGGGTTGAGCTGCGAACCCCGTGGGATGGCTGAGGATTCTAGGGTTTAGGGTTTACGGTTTGGGGTTTGAGGATTCAGGAGGTTGAGGATGTTGAGGATGTTAAGGGCTTGTGGCTCAACCGCGCGCGCCTGTTTTTTTGCTTAAACCCTAGCACCAAACCCTAAACTCTAAACCCGAAACCCTAAGTCTGGTCTCACTTGGCTTGGCTTGCATGTCTTTCTTGCATGCACTTTGAGCTCGCAGAGCTGGAATGATTCCCAGTCACGGTGTACTAAAGTGGAGGTCTAAGCGACCAAAGAACTCAACTGACCAGATGAAATGGTTTAGGGTTTAGGGTTTAGGGTCAGGGTGTAGGGGTTAGGGTTTAGGGCTTAGGGCTTAGGAGCTTTTACTTATTTGTATACTCTCTTTGCAGAGACCCAACAAGAACACAAATGCAGGAAGGGAGTGCGCAAAGTGAATGAGCATCGTGCCCCTAAACCCTAGAACCTAAACCCTAAAGCCTAAACTGGCCTAAACCCAAAAGGGCCCTTTAATTTGCTCATACTTATGAGGGCGCAAGAGCTGGCCTCCCATTTAGCAGGCTCACAGTTCAGGTTTCGGCAGGCTCACAGTTCAAGGTTTCGGGGGCGCCTGCATAGGTTGTTTGAACCAACCCTAAACCCTCAACCCTCAACCTACAGGGCTTAGGGTTTAGGGTTTGGGGTTTTAGGGTTTAGGACTGAAACCCCAAACCCGAAGCCCTTACCCTAGCAGGGTCGACCCAAACAAGGAACGAAGAGGAGGGCGGCCATCTGGGGGACGTTTGCATCGCCATTCTGCAGCCACAGCAGGCCACCCTAAACCCCAAACCCCAAACCCCAAACCCTAAACCCTAAACCCTAAACCCTCGGAGGGCAGAGCTCACAAGCTCAACTCCTGGGCTCCTGAGCAACCTGAAATCTTATCCCTGAAGCCCTAAACCCTCAACTCCTAAACTGGGTTTTGGAGTACTATACTTTAATATTTTTTTGGTGCTGGGTTCCTATTATTGCTAGTTATTACCTAAAAAGTATATACTTTTTTTCCAGGGCCTACTCCAAAGCTAAGTAAACAAACCTGCTGCCTATCCCTGAACCCTAAACCCTAAACCCCGTCATGTGTGGGTGCGCTCTTGTGTCGAGCAGTGGGGGGAGGGCAACCCCTGAACCCCAAACCCTAAACGGGTTTTGGCCTCAGGGGGTCCTCAAGGGCTTCAGGCACCATGGCGAGGAGTTGAAGAACTTTGGGTTTCCAAGTCTGGGTTTAGGGTTTAAGTTTGGGGTTTCGGGTTTAGGGGTTTATGCTTCAACGGGCACTGTGATCCACTTTGTGCAAGGCCAAATATGTTGCAGTGCCATGTAACTTTTTTTGCAGGCGAGGGGATTGAGGGCTCGAGGTCCTGTCTAGAAGCCCCCACATTGGGGGTCTACAGGGTGGGGCCCCCTTACTATACTAACTGTAGTTAAGGGACTTATAACCTAACTTAGAGTCCTTATAACCCAATTTAGGGTCCTTATAACTCTACTTATAACTAGGGAGCCCCACCCTGTAGGGTTTCGGGTTTCAGTGCACCCCACATCGCAGGAGCTCTGCAGGTGCCGCTGTCAACTCAAAAAAACTCTTGAATGTCTTAAGTTTGGGGTTTGGGGCTTAGGGTGTAGGGTTTAGGCAGCCCGACCGGCGCCCTAAACCCTAAACCCTAAACCCTAAACCCTAAACCCTAAACCCTAAACCCTAAACCCTAAACCCTAAACCCTAAACCCTAAACCCTAAACCCTAAACCCTAAACCCTAAACCCTAAACCCTAAACCCTGCACCAGTCCCGATCGCCCAGGTGATTTCCGAGTCGATCGGGCCGCCGGTCGAGACTCCTGACATCTCGGGCTGACAGCTCTGACAGCTCTGACACGGCCAGCTGGCCGAAAATGACTGTGTGGACCTAGCCTAAACCCTAAACCCTAAACCCCTCAAACCCCTGAAACCCCCTAACGCCCCTCAAACCCCTAAACTTCCTCAAGCTCCTAAGACCCCTAAAACTGAAACCCTTGAAAACCCCTCAAACCCCTACGCCCCCCTAAAACCCCTGAAACCTCCCAAAACCCCCAAAACCCTAAACCGCAAGCTCTTAACTTGGGTGCAACTTTCGAGGGGCCGGTCTGGCGGCAGGGCTCATAGGGGTCTACAGGGCTTTTTGGGGCGGTTTACGGGATTTGTAGGGTTTATAGGGTTTGTGGGGTTTATAGGGATTATGCTATTTTCTTGGTGTCAGTGTACGTCATCAGCCTCCATCCTGGGTGCTAGGCCGGAGCCCCTCTACTCGATATCGGGACGTTTGAAAGCAATCTTGCAACGCGCCACAGGAACACCCTAAACCCTAGCCCCCCAAACCCTAAACCCTAAACCCCAAACCCCAAACCCTAAACCCTAAACCCTAAACCCTAAACCCTAAACCCTAAACCCTAAACCCTAAACCCTAAACCCTAAACCCTAAACCCTAAACCCTAAACCCTAAACCCTAAACCCTAAACCCTAAACCCTAAACAAACCCTAAACCCTAAACCGCCAGTGCATCAGCAAGCTGGGCACTTGCAGGGTGATTCCTTTTTTTCTGGAGATGCCCCCTGAGGTCATTGGGGTAAACCTTCTGTAGGGATCCTAAGCCCTGCAACCCCGTGATATCCCCAAACCCTAAACCCTAAACCCTAAACCCTAAACCCTAAACCCATGTCCTGAACCTTACAAACCCTGCAGCTCGAAGTTGACGTTCAATTCGGTGCCCCCTTTAACCCGATGTTTGGATGCTGAGCTGAACCGGTCGGTTGAAGGGAGGGTTTAGAGTTTAGGGTTTAGGGTTTAGGGTTTAGGGTTTAGGGTGTAGCGTGTAGCGTGTAGGGTGTCGGGTTTAGGGTTTAGTGTGTAGGGTTTAGGGTTTAGGGTTAGGGAGAGAGAGAGAGAGGGCTTGGGGTTGAGGACTTGTAGAGTCTTGTTTGAGGTGCCGATACATGATATCCCTTAACCCTGAACCCCAGATTCTGGTTTGTGCAGGGTGTCACGGCGCTTTGGGGATTTCTGAGTAGTCTTGGAGAATGTGGCCATGAGCGGCAGTTCCTCGTTTATTCACATGCCGACGACGTAGTTTACGTTTTAGTAAGGGTTTAGGTCAATCCTCTGAAGGTGAAAGAATTTAAGGGTTTAAGGTCTATAGGGGGCGGGGTTGAAGGGTTTAGGCGTTTTTAGTTTTTGAGTTTAGGTTTCGGGTTGAGGGTCAGAATCAAGTCTTCAATAGTCAGTGACCCATGCACCGTGCAGGATTCCTTGCCATCCTTGGCGCCAATTGCTGAGAAAGCCAATCCTTCTCCAAAGCCTGCCTCAAGTTTTAGGTTTTAGGGTTTTGGGTTTAGGGGTCTTGGGGTTAGCTATAGGGGGTTCGAGTATACTACCCCAAAAAGGTGCTACACAGGAGCCTTTGGGTAAAATGCAAACCCCAGCCCCCGTTAGCCTTGTCTTGCATCTTCGAGTTGGGGGCGTTCATCGATTGCAATGCGCAACGCAGGTGAGGTCACACCAAGGATTGGGTGTTTCTTGATTTGTTTTTTTCATAACCGTGTGTTTGTAAGTTTGGGCGGAGAGACAAAAACAAGACTAGGCGGCTTTGGTTCGGTCACCCACTGCTCCAGATCCTAGCGTCCGGCAATGGCTTCTGGGACCCAACCCAAGACCACCAATGCGCCGAAGAAGCGCAAATGCAGCACGGAGGGTGGCGGCTTGATGGCTTGAGCGCTGTTTGAACCCTTTGTTTGTCTAGCTTCTTCTTCGCCGTATGGAGAAGTGAAGGGAGAGAATGCTGTTGATTCTTGTGTTCATCTGACAGTCATGGCCAACTGAGGACCTGCGTCCGGAGAGGCCGAGAGCGAGCTGGCGGGCAAGGCTGCTGAGCCTGCTAGTCTGATCGAACCTTTGAGTGTGTTTCATCATTGTCAGTTGGGTTTGTCACAAGCTAGAGGGACTGGAGACTTGGGCCAAAGTGTAAACTTGGTGCTTGGGAATGGAAACCAAGACTCGTGAGTATCGGTACGTCGATCACATCCGACCGCAGTTTGCGAGTTTTAGATGCAACGTGCTGTTGCACACCTCACTGGGATGGCACAGCCACCCCCCAAAAAAAAACAAAATAAAGAACAATCACAAAGGACAAGTCATGACAAACGTACGTCCACATGTAGAGGGGTCCTTTCAGTTTGAGACTTCTAGTTTTGGGTTTTGTGCCTGTGCTGCTGAATCTCAACTCCCAAGGGCCTTTCACAGTCCGTCGTCACCAAGCTGTGTCAGAGACCTTTGCAACTTCACCCGCTCCGCATGCCTGGCATACCCTTCACGCCAGAACAGATCATCATCCGCGTTTTGGGGTGCAGCACCGTGACTGTTTCCGAGATGATCCAAGGAGTGTACAGAGCAGTCAGTTCCCATCACGGTAAGCCAGTGTATAGAAAGGACGGCCCTGGCGTCCTACTACCGTTGATCTACTACTGGGAACGAGGGGACGGAGCACGCTTCAGCGGTTGGTGGTTTGGGTCAGACGTAGGGGGCGAAGAAGTATGGTGTTTCAATCCTGGCTGCCAAACGGAGATGCCCTTTGTGCCACCAGCTACTGGTTGGAGAATTCCTTTCGACGGCCCCGTGGACGAGTCATTCGGGATGGTCTTGCTCGGAGGTCATTCTGTAACAGACTTGGAGGAGGAGTGCCGAACTCTGCAGCAAGCTCTTTCAACCGAACGCATAGAACGGGAACGCCTTGAAAGTGCTCTGCAAAAGCAGAAAGAAAAGGTGGCGGCTGCAAAGCTGAAAACGAGGCCTGACACCAGAATAACGTCTTTATCTGTAGGCACCATGGGGTTTAGGGTTTAGGGTTTCGGGTTGATTGGAACATTGGGAAATTAGCAAGCTTGTTTTTAGTTTCCTGACCGCTCGAAGGCGCTGGAAGAATGGTCTCAAGACGGAGCGGACAATGCGAGAGGAGTCTGAGAAGAAGCTGGCAGAGATGAGAGAGGTGCAGGATCAGCTAACTGCACGATTGGAGGAGCAAAAGCAGATCTCGAGAGTCGCTGGCAATAGCGGTGCATGTTGGCAGTATGAGGAGAGCGGTGGTTGGCATGCGGTGCCACCTGAAGGAAATGATCAGATGCACCAGGCTTATTTGGCCTACCTTCGTGACCCAACCTCTCACAACCGCTTCGCGACAATCACTTCTGCTGGAGTAGCTCGTCAGGTTGACTACGAGTTGATGATGCAAAGGCATTGTGGTACAAACAAAGTCCGCCAGATTCGTATTTTGCCTGGTGTTCCCAAGCAGTGGGTCACTCCACCTGCCTCTTTGCTGCAGCAGACTGATCAGTTGCGGTCATTCTATGTGGAGATCGATGGGCATATTCACGACAAAGTGCGTGAAATTCTGCAGTTGACTGGCCATGGGCAGGATGGCTCGCAACAATGCAATTGTATGAAGACGGCCACCGTCAAATCTATGCACCGCATTGAAAACTGGAGGCTCTGGCAGGGATACAGGCTGAGACGTGATGCTTTGCGGAAGGAGCACGCTAGTTACAATGTTTCTGTCACACCTGTGTCTTTAGACCTTGATGCGTTTGATGCTGGCACGGGCGTCGGCAAAGTCATGACAAGCAACCAAGAAGTGTTTGATTGTGGAGAGCCCTTAGCTCTAGATATAGATGAAAAGATTCTGTTGCATGGCACAAGTTGGGAATGTGCCAATTCAATTGTCCGCAGCGGCTTCGACCATCGCACGTGCGGCCGTGGCATGTATGGGGAGGGCGTTTATTTTGCGTCCGCAGCTTGCAAAGCCCATCAGTACACATGCGAGGATCATAAGTCGGGTTGTTGCTGCAAGCGTGAGCGGACCTTGATCATTGCGCGCGTGGCGCTTGGCGATGCGTATGTCGCAAAGGAAACCAGAAAGAAGGAACGGAGGCCACCGGTGAGAAACAGCACGTTCGGAATAACTTATGACTCTATTGTTGTCAACCCTGGTCCAATCCAGGGCCACCACAATTCAATACAGGTGCATCAGGAGTTTGTCATTTGCGACAGGGAACAGGCTTATCCTTGCTATGTGGTTCAGTATCACTTGTGATTTGGCTGCCGTTGCCTCTTAGAGCAAACAAAGTCAACCGAGATCCTGCGGAACCCGGCTTGCGAGCAATAGAAACAGTGTGACACGCACCGTGGCTTCCCTGGTGTGCCCTAGTTTTTTATTTTTCCTGCATCGTTGTACAGTCTAGTCGACCTGCCAACTTGCTGCCCCCTTTCTGTAATCCTGTCTGATTGGACCTAGGTCTTTTTTGTCAGATCCCTGGCTTCTGGGACGAAAAAGTGGGAAGATCACAATGATGTGGGCAAAGCCGCTTTGTGGAACAAAGCCGTCATTCCCATCACGATAGGCATCCCGAAATATTTCGAACATGGTGAGCCTTAAGCAGGGGGATGATGCAACACACGCAATGGGCACAGGCCTGCAACAGACTACAACTCACAGTCTCATCTTGCTGATCAAGCGGGTCTCCCTTTCCAGGCATTCGTATCGTGTATTGACAGCAGGGCATTGGTCTGAATGACAGTAGCAGCCGAGGCAAAGAACGAAAACGGTCTGGGGCTTCGGGTTTAGGGTTTAGGATTTAGGGTTCATGTGGGTTGCCCAAGCACAGCCCTAGACCAGGTCTTTCGAAGAAAAGGCATTGGACTCGTTGGCCGTGGGGAGAGGAGTCGGCAATCATGATGGGTTTGCCTCCGAGGGGTTGTTGGCTTTTTCCTGCCGCAAGGCACAGATTTCAGGTTTTTGTTTGTGCCAACTTAGTGACACGCCCCGAAGCTGTATGGGTTGAAGGCTTTACATAGGGTTTGGGGTTTCGGGTTTCCGGTGTAGGGGTGCTCCTTGCGCGCCCTGGCTAAGGGTTTCGGCCTTGGTATCCCAAATCTTTTCTTCTGCCAAACGCTGTCAGACGCCGCTGCCAGGCTTAGTTGTTCAAGCACAGGATGGGGTAGCAACTGAGCAAAAGCCACTATGTCTCTCAACCCGTGTCCCCTCATATGCACCTCTTGTAGGATAGGACTGGTAGGGTGTTCGGGTATCGCGTGTAGGAGTCCATATACATAGATACATGTAGAGCACCCTGCAGGGACCCGAAACTCACAACAACCCTCACGTCATTCTACGTCCTAGTCTTAGCACGCTTGGTCCCTACGGTCTACAAGAAAGGGGTCCTGATCCAAGAGCCCCAAGCCCTAAACTCACAGCACGTGTTGTCTAGGGTTTAGGGGTTAAGGGCCTGTGGCCTTCCTTAGCTGTGGCCGCAGCATGGCCCATCTCGCCAGGACAGCGTCCCAGCTTGGGGTATCTTTTGGGGTTCTTGGCTTCAGGGTTTAGGGTTTAGGGTTTAGGGTTTGGAGCTTAGTTGAAGGATCATGGGGAGGTTTAGATGATACTTGTACTAAGGTAGCCTTGTAGCATCTGATCATCTGATAACCCTAAACCTTAAACCCTAAATCCTAAACACTAAACCCTAAACTCTAAACCCTAAACCCTAAACCCTAAACCTAAGCCGCAGTGTGTAAGCTTCTTTGGGTTTTCAGTTGGGAGTAGTAGGGAGTCCAAGTAATCATCCGGCGATGCCTGAATCCTGGCTGGCCTCAGAAGGTACAAAAAGGGGTTTAGGGTTTAGGGTTTAGGGTTTAGGGTTTCGGGTCAAGCGAGACTACCCAACCCACAACCTTAAACCCCAAACCCCTGATCGAGATTCCTTGCATAGTTAGGGCCAGAGTAGGCGTTGTTTCCCTCACAAGCCTCAGGGCATCTGAGTGGCCTCGGGATCCCTTACATGACCCTAAACCCCAAACCCTAAACCCCAAACCCTAAGCCCTAAACCCCGAACCCTAAACCCTAAACCCGAAACCCTAAACCCTAAACCCTACCTTCAAAATCGGCTACCAAGCGAAGGTCAGCCCATGCCGTGCCTTCGGCTGAGCTCAAGAGGCTCTGCTACACCACAGCTCAGGCGGCGTGCCTGGAATCCGTTTAGGGTATGGGGTTTAGGGTTTAGGGTTTAGGGTTTAGGGTTTAGGGTTTAGGGTTTAGGGTTTAGGGTTTAGGGTTTAGGGTTTGGGGTTTAGGGTTTAGGGTTTAGGGTTTAGGGTTTAGGGTTTAGGGTTTAGGGTTTAGGGTTTAGGGTTAGGGTTAAGGGTTTAGGGTTTTAGGGTTTTAGGGTTTTAGGGTTTTAGGGTTTTAGGGTTTTAGGGTTTTAGGGTTTTAGGGTTTTAGGGTTTTAGGGTTTAGGTTTGGGGTTTGGGGTTTGGGGTTTGGGGTTTGGGGTTTGGGGTTTGGGGTTTAGGGTTTCGGGTTTAGGGTTTAGGGTTTAGGTTTAGGGTTTAGGGTTTTAGGGAACCCTCAACCCTAAACCCTACTAAACTTTTAGCACCCTAAACCTGAGACGTCGAAAGATTGGGGTTTAGGTTCAGGTTGAGCATATTCGGGCTTACCAGGACGGGCTACTTTCCCCTATAACCCCTGAAAAAGGCCCTACCCTAAACCCTAAACCCTAAACCCTAAACCCTAAACCCCAAACCCCAAACCCTTATAGGGTTGATTATGGGGATTCTAGGGCCTAATGGTCCATCCTGGTAGGGCTTAAGCTTTATTGCGCTTAGGGTCTCTTCAAAGCTCCATAGCCCATCCGCGATAGCAGGCCACTGACACTCATAAGTAGGGTTCAGGGTTTAGGGTTCAGGGTTTAGGGCTTAGGGCTTAGGGCTTAGGGCTTAGGGCTTAGGGCTTAGGGCTTAGGGCTTAGGGCTTAGGGCTTAGGGCTTAGGGCTTAGGGCTTAGGGCTTAGGGCTTAGGGCAGGCCAACTCTTAGCAGCTTCCATGTGATAGCCTGCAGGCTTTCAGGACCAAACCCTCAACCCGAAGCCCTAAACCCTAAAGCCTCAACCCGAAGCCCTAAACTGTTAACGTCCCACCTCTTACTTGGCTTTCTTCCGGCTGGCTCTTAGGACTTTAACCTTTTGGGTTTTTGTAGAAACTACCATAAGGAGCCTTAAAGTTAAGCTGTTAGGAGGGGTGCAGATGTCAGCCCACATCTTAAGCCCAACTACCTGAGTGGCCCTGGGCTTCTGACATCTTAAACTAGGTCCCACAATAGTACCCTTGTTCCCTTTTTGTTGCGGGGGGGGGGGCTCCTTATTACAACAGAAGAAGCAAGTGAAGAGGTACCCCTATATTGTTAAGGAGTGATTGGATAACCGAGCAAGCTACATCCCCAAACCCTAAACCCTAAACCCTAAACCCTAAACCCTAAATCCCCTTACATTATGAATAGGACCACAACAAGGTACCCCTAATTGCGGAAACCCAGCTACATCTGGGGGTTTCCTAAAATGGGGTTTAGGGTTTACGGTTTAGGGGTCCCTGTAGGGGATGATATTCTATTTGGGGTATAAACGGAGCACCCCTATTTTATGATTTTGGGAAATACCCACGTCCATGTCCGGGACATCAGCCAAAGGCCCAAGGCTTTTTCAAGTCGATGTTGGGCATGCGACACAGAGGGCTTCCAACTTTCGGGTGTAGGGGCTTAGCGTTAAGGGTTCAGGTTTTAGGGTTTAGGCAAAGCCACCTCAAACTTAAGCTCTGACCCTCTAAACCCTAAACCCTCAACCCTAAACCCTAAACCCTAACCCGAAACCCTAGCCCTAAACCCTAAACCCTAAACCCCAGTATGGGCTCTAATAAGAGCAACCTGATTTTGAGGCCGTCCATAATGGTGCGGGGCCGCGGGAGCCTGGTACGGCAGGCAGAGCCACATGCAAGTTGAGATTGTAGAGTTTAGGGTTTTTTAGGGTTTAGGGTTAGGGTTTAGGGCTAGGGTTTAGGGCTTAGGGTTTAGGGTTTAGGGTTTAGGGTTTGGGGGGTTGGGGTTTAGGGTTTAGGGTAAGTTTGGGGGGTATTCAAACTTTTTCTCTCAGGTGTACGTGTGGTGGAGCATAAGCAAGTATGTATATGCTTGCTGTAATTTTCGCTCATCACTGTTGGGATGTTCATTCTTCTTCGCCGCACTCTTAGCATTTTTACTGTGTCGATTCTTGTTCATTGCTTTTTGGATGGTGCCAGTGTATACATCTTATGGCTGAACTGGGCCCAGTCGGTAGTCCACCTTGCTACCTTTCTGCAGAGATCGCCTAGGTTCCAGTGGTGTGTTTAGATGCAAATAACATGTTTTTGCGGGGCACCCGCGCTTCTGCGAGGCAGCGGGCGGTTCTGCGAACTTCTCCACAAGGCTATTGTAGTCTTCCCTATAGGTTCTGCGTGGCTATGCGGGGCTCGTCGGGTTCTGCGGGGGTGTCATGGGGTGTCTGTAGTTCTGCGGGGGTCATTCAGGGGGTCGGGTAGGGCGGCCCACCCCATGAATTGGCACCCGACTAGAGGCTTTGCGGGCACACGTTGATGTGGCAGAGCCAGGGCCAGCGCGAGCGACGGGGCTTGGTGGACCTGGTCGAGTCAGTGTGGGCTCGCCTGCAAAGAAGAAGGCGCGGAAGTCAAGCGCAAGCCGCGTCGCGTCCGAAAGCTTGATGGTGCCCAGCGTCCGGGACGCTCACGGTCAGTCAGAAAGAGCTCTTGTTTCGCTGCGCGCTTGTGTGTTGCATCTTCCCGAAAAATTGAAGGAGGTCGTGGTCAAGAAGGTGCCGAAGAAGGTGCTTCTAAGCCCTAACCCTAAACCCTAAACCCCAAACCCCAAAAGCCGCATGCCTCCGCGAGGTTGTTGTTTTGGGGCTTTGGGCGGACTCCGGGTTCCGCGCTGTTGGTTCGGGTTGAGGGTTCTAGCCCTAAACCCTAAACCCTAAACCCTCAACCCTAAGCCGTAAACCCTAAACCCTGAACATTCCAGGGTCAGGGCTGTTAAGCATCTTAAAGCTGAGTTACCACAATGAAACCTCGTTGTTTACAATAGCGGTCGCCTACCAAGTTAAGTTCCTTAGCAGTGTGTTTAGCGTTGAGGCGCGCAGGGGCATTCAACTCCAAAATTCCTAAGCTCCTGTATAGACCGCCAAACTCCGAAACCGCTAAACCCTAAACCCTAAACCCTAAACCCTAACCCTAGACCCTAAACCCTAAACCCTAAACCCTAAGCCCTAAACCCTAAACCCTCGGTCTTCGGGCCTAGGGCGCTGTACGATGCCCGAAGGTGCCGGAGAAAACTTCCACAGCCTTCGCGAGACGTCGCGGGCTCGTGGGCCTCTAGACTAGGACCCTAGGCCTAAACCCTAAACTCTAAACCCTAAACCCTAAACCCTTTTATGGGGTTCCCGTACAAGCCCCTGTGAGCCAAATCGGGGACCCTTCTTCCTAGCTTGCTCTTGTGCCTAGTATAGGGTTTAGGGTTTCGGGCGTCGGGTTTCGGATGTTTCTTGGTACGAGAGGAGAATAGGGTTTAGGGGTTTAGGGTTTGGGATTTGGGGTTTGGGGTTAAGGTTTAGGGCCTAACTTAGCCCTAACCCCAACCCGAACCCTAACTAATCCTAACCCTAACACTAACCCAACGCAACCCAGCCCTAACCTAGCCTAACCCTTGCCTGACCCCAACTTAACCTAATCCTAACCTAACCTCATCTCCTTGGTCGCCACAAGACTGCAAAAGCTGTTGCCGGACCGACAGGCATTCATCATAGCAATGACGGCTGGAGATGCGCAACCGCGCCAAAACGCCCTGGATCAGGGGCTGCGCAACTGAGGCACGTAAGAGAGGCCAGCGGCAGAAAGGGCTGCAAATGAAAGGGTGGGGCTTTAGGTCAGTTACATTTGCTTTGCAGATACGCTTGCTGAACAGGAAAGGTCCTAAACGTAACCGCTATCTTTCGTCCCCTGCAAAGCTTGCCGACCGGGCCGCAGTCCCCACGACGATTTGCAAAGCTGCGCCCGCCCCAAACCAGGAGCCAGACGTCAATGAGGAGCTTCTGATGTACGACGTAAGCTGATCTTATCCAGCTCTCCAGTTCTATCCTAACCTAGCTGAACCCTAAACCTAGGCTAGTCTAACCTTAGCCTGAGCAACCCTAGCCGAGCCCCAACCTTCCCCTTGGCCAAACCTAACCTTCACCCAAGCAACCTATGTCCTAGCTGTCTAAGCAGCACAGCCCCAAGCTCACCTAACCTAACTCATTCTGACCGAATCTAACCCCAATCTAACCCAGCCACAACAACCCAACTTAACCTAATCCTAAGAGAGCCCTAACAGAGCCCAAAACCTAACCAACTTACGTCTAACCTGACATAGTTCCAGCCTGACCCTAACCTAACCCGAGCAAACTCTAACACCCCAAACTTAGCCTACCAACCTTCGTCCAACCTGAGCCTAAACGAACCGAAGCTACCCTAAGTCTAACCTATCCCTATCCCGACCCGAACCTAACCCTTAACCCTAACCCTATAAGGCTCACCCTAACCTGCCCTAAGCCTAACCTTGCCTCAACCTAATTATAACCTACCCCTTGACCCAACCTAAGCTGATCAAACTCAAACCCAACCGACCACTAAGCTAACCAAGCCCACCTAACCTCCAGCTAGTCTTTATCCAGCCTAGCCCAACCTGATCGCTTAACCTTGGGTCCTAAACCTGACACTAACCCTAGCCCCAGCCCTAGCCCTAAACCTCACCCGACGGTCGCCCAGTCAGCACGTGCCGCTGGAGAGAGCGGCTTCGGCGCCGGGAGGTGACCTGCTTTGTGTTTCTAGGAAGGTTTGTAGGGTTTAGGGTTTAGGGTTTAGGGGTTTGGGTTTTAGGGTTCAGGGTTTAGGGTTTAGGGTTTACAGGTTTTAGGGGGTTTGTTGGGTTTAGGGGCTTAGGGTTTGAGGTTTAGGGTTTAGGACGGGAGGGGGGCAGTGAGAGGAAGGCGGTTTGGAGGTTTTTTTTGTTTGGATCGTGGGAGGTTCACCTGTGGCACGTCGTTCGTAAAGAAACCTCAGCCCTCAACCCTAAGATTTCAGGCTTAGAATTTCGGGTGTTTTTTTGCATTCAGGGTTCGGCAGGAATTGGGGTTCGAAGGGGCAGAGGTCCAGTTCCGCTCCGTTGGGCATTCGAGCCCTGGAAGCTTCAGTGGGTTTAGGGTACAGCGCCAGTTTAGGGTTTTAGGGTTTTGGGTTTGGGGTTTGGGGTTTAGGGTTGCTTATGGCTGTCTTTTTAAACCCTCGATGCGCCATCGGCGCACTGCGTGGTCGGGCGTTTGACAGTGCTGCACCCTCAACCTTCACCCCCAAGCCCTAAAACCCCAAATCCCAATCCCAAACCCCAAACCTGCTCGGGGAACTCCCTGGTTCAGGTTCGAAGGCTTAAGGGTCTACAGGGTTTATCTTGTGAAGATCAAAGCTCAGGGATTTGGGAGGTTCCTTGTCGAGAAACCTTGAAGCTCTGCACTTGAAACCGTAGACCCTAAACCCTCAGATCTCCTGAAACCCTAAACCCTAAACCCTAAACCCTAAACCCTAAACCCTAAACCCTAAACCCTAAACCCTAAACCCTAAACCCTAAACCCTAAACCCTAAACCCTAAACCAACTGTACAATCCTAAGCAGCCTAAGCTTTAAGCACCTTGTGACAGGATCATTGAGGCGCGGTACCTCGTGCGCCCGAGATGTCTGCTTTCGTTGCCTTCGTGTGAAGGGGTGTGAGGTTTGCGGTTTTGGGCTTAGGGTTTAGGGTTTTGGGCTTAGGGTTTAGGGTTTAGGGTTTAGGGTTTAGGTTTCAGGGTTTAGAGTTTAGGGTTAAGGATTTAGGTTTTTGAGGCTCTCTTGCGCAACGGGGCTCCCGATCTTGGCGGAAAGCCAAAATTCCCAACTGAGCCCTACACTTCTGCTGTGGGTACCCTAAACCCTAAACCCTAAACCCTAAACCCTTATAAACCCTAAACCCTAAACCACTTAACCCTAAACTCTAAGCCCTAAACCCTAAACCCTAAATCTTGCCCCAGAATTTTCGGCTTTGGGTACCCAGGCGCCCGACAGCGGCGCAAAGATTGCTGCCATGCTTGGAGCTTCATGGTACGTAAAGGGGTTTAGGGTTTAGGGTTTAGGGGTACTTGGAACCGTCCTTCAAGCCCACTGATTAGCCCCTTAAGTGCCCTAATGTGATTATAAGTACAGTTATAAGTACAGCTACCCTAAACCCTAAACCCTAAACCCTAAACCCTAAACCCTAAACTCTCAACCCCTTTCAGCACAGTTAGAATTGGTTTAGAAGTACCATGAACCTCCATCCTGGCAGGGCAGAGTACACAGCTTTTGCTGTGCTGTCCCATGGCTCCATGACTGCCGACCTGCACAGCTCTCGAGTACACATCCGAGAGACCAGGGAAGGTGTGCAGGGTTTAGGGTTTAGGGTTTAGGGTTTAGGGTTTAGGGTCTAGGGTCTAGGGTTTAGGGTTTAGGGTTTAGGGTTTTGTTCGCAATATTGTGGGAAGCTTGACGAATTGGGCACCAGGATCGCTACCTGTACACCCCAGAGCTCAAACATCTGCGGAAAGTTATAAGCCCTACATCCCTGAGGGCGCCTCTGGTTCGTCGGCAGCTTCCATGAGTGTGTTACCATCAGACCGACAACAAATGTTGAAACGTTAGTGCAGAACTTGAGGGTTCATGTGATACGTACTAGTCTCATTTCTAGAAAACGAAGGTTTAGGGTTTGCACAATTTAGGGTTTAGGGTTAGACTTTAGGGTTTACGGTGTGTAAGAGTCTGTTGTAGGGATTTCGGGTACGAGGGTTTTAGGGCTACCAGCTGGGGGACTTGATGGGTTTAGGGCTGTAGGGTATCAGCTCAGGGCTTCGGATGTATTGGGATTTTGTAGGGTTTCGGATGCAGGGCTTAAGCCCTGAACCCAAGAAGATCTTCAAGCCCCCCGAGCATACGGCAGTCTGTAAATCCTAAACCCTAAACCCTAAACCCTAAACCCTAAGTTGCCCTGATTCTTGACCGCAGGTACGAGAAAGATTTCGGCGACGAGCCCGTGTTCGTTGACCTCGAGGCGCAGATTCATCCGCCGGGACTTAGCGTCTAGGGTTTAGGGTTTTGGGTTTTGGGTTTGGGGTTTAGGGTTTAGAGCCTAGACCCCAAGCCCTGAAACCCGTCCCACTTAAGCACCTTCAACCCTAAAGCTTGAAATCTCTTAAGTTCATAGAGTCCTCGTAAGCCCATAGACTCATACTCCCTAGAAGCACAGGGGTTGCAGAAGCCTGTAAGCCCAGAACCCCTATGAGCCCTTCAACCCCCCCAATCCCCAAGCACACCGCAGTCCAGGGTTTGGGGTTTGGGGTTTGGGGTTTGGGGTTTGGGGTTTGGGGTTTGGGGTTTGGGGTTTAGGGTTTAGGGTTTAGGGTTAGGGCTTAAGCCCTTACACCCAAAACCCTAGACGCTGAGCCCTGCTCTGGGTGCAGAAGCTTGTGGACGCCTCCTGGCAGCGTAGTAGTTTGACATTCCAGAGCTCCAAGCAATACAAGATGCCATTCAGGATGGGTTTAGGGTTTAGGGTTTAGGGTTTAGGGTATAGGGTTCAGGGTTTAGGGCTTAGGATCCCTACACACCCTAGGGTCTGAAGTCTAAACCCTGCACGCTAATCCCAGAACATAGAGAGCTCCTCTGCAGTGCATCATAAGCGTCAGCCGGAAGCCCTGTAACCCAGGGCCCAGTCACCCTTCTTACCCTAGCCCTAAACCTTATGAACCCCTAAACCCCCAAGTCCTGAACCTTATAAACCCTAAACCCTACAGCCCTAAACCACAAAACCACACTAACCCGAAACCTTCGAAACCCAAGAACCCTTTATCCCTAAACCCTAGACCCTAAGCCCTAAAAACCCTATACCCTGAACCCTATATTATCCCTCAACCCTTTGCAGACCCTATAGGACCCCTTCCCAAGACGATGGCAGGTCAATCGAGCAACGGCCAACCTGCTCAAGTCCAAAAAGAACTACGTGAAGGCCGGGTGGTCCGGTCCGGGGTTTCAGGGTTTGGGGTGTAGGTGTGGGTTTAGGGTTTAGGGTTTAGGGTTTAGGGTTTAGGGTTTAGGGTTTAGGGTTTAGGGTTTAGGGTTTAGGGTTTAGGGTTTAGGGTTTAGGGTTTAGGGTTCAGGGTTCAGGGTTTAGGGTTTAGGGTTTAGGGTTTAGGGTTCTAGAGTGATGTCAAGGGTTTATGGCACTTTGTAGCGCTGTATGCCTGGAAGTTGCAGATACCTGTGCCCTGAGAAGTAGAGCCTAACGTCCGGTTTAGGCTTGGTTTTAGAGGATTTACGAAGCTTATAGGTTTCTAAACCCTAAACCCTAAACCCTAAACCCTAAACCCTACACCCTACACCCTAAACCCGAAACCCTAGAACCCTAGAACCATAGAACCCTAGAACCCTAAACCCTGAAACTCTAAAACCCCAAGCCCCTAAACCCTAAACCCCTAAACCCTAAGCCCCAAACCCCAAACCCCAAACCCCAACCTTAAGGGGTACAACTTTAGTGTTACGAGTCTGAGTCCCCTGAATCTTTGGGTCGAGCGCTGTCTGCCCGGCTACGGAGGTGCCTCACATGGGCACGTCGCCGGGCCCTCGATGACTTCCCTCCCCGGGCTTAGGGTTTAGGGTTTAGGGTTTAGGGTTTGGGGTTTAGGGTTTAGGGTCTAGGGATATCCAACACCCTGCCCCACTCTTTTTGTCGAAGGTCCCCAAAAGTCCCAAACCGCAACCTCTAACCTCTTAAGGGTTTAGGGTTTAGGGTTTAGGGTTTAAAAGTATCCTAATCCCTGCAACCTAACTAACTGTAACTTCTGTGGGCCGTATACCGGCTTTTCGGGTCAGGGTTCGTGGCATCTACACAAGCAAAGCTTTTTCCTCTCAAAGAGGGCAAATAGACACCTTGCTCCTGAACGGTGAGAAGGTTTCGGAGAGCAGCTAAAATGACCAGATGAGAGAGGGTACACAATGAGGCGCGGTCGCTTTCCTCCTTCGGCCCAAGTTTTTTAGGGCTTAGGGTTTAGGGGATCTTCGGGGCCTTAGGGGTTTTGGGTTTACGGGGGCCTTGGGTCGACGTTGCCACCTCCGAGGACCTACTCCCAGACATTCCAGTGGAAAGGCGCTGGCATTTTCTGCAGGGGGGCTCTCTGTGGGGCTTGCTCGTCTGGGGCTGAGAGGGCCCTAAACCCTAAACCCTAAACCCTAAACCCTAAACCCTGCGGTTTGGGACTTAGGGCTCTTTCAGGGCTGACGACGTCCGGGCTCCGGAGGGTTTAGCGCTCTTCATGGCTTGAGGCTCTGTAGCTTCAGGGGCAGAGGGCTCAGATTGCAGGGGGTCCTCCGCCCGAAAAAGTCATCAAGGAGGCGGGTGGACGTGACATGTGAGCCATTGTTTAGATGATGTCATAGACCAATTTGCTACCTTTCAAACCTAGACCAAAAGCAGGCAGCACTTGATGTATCGAATCTTTAAGGACAATTAGCAGCCGTCCCGATCGAACAGGATCGCAGGCGCACTAATACTTGTTGTGTGAATTGACGAATAGTTCCGACTTTGGTTCCTCATCAACCTTTGCAGTTCGTGTTCCTGCGTAGTTTTGAAACCTGTTGGTAGTTGTTCATGATCAATGGCGGTTCGCCCTGTGCGTCACAGGAAACCCTGTTTCAGACCTAGGGAGTTGGTGTGAAATGCTGCTGGAATCACGAACTCTGCACACATTTGGCTCAAGATTTCTCGGCGTCGATGGCAGTCTTCGGATGGCTTGGATGCTTTGATTTGAAACGAATTTGATCTCAGGAACCCATGCATGTTGAGATTCACGTTGCTTGGCCTAGCGGAAATGGGACAAGCCTAGCAGTTCCCCAGCTCTATACGGTTGGAGACTTGAAGCTTCTTGTCCAACAGTCTCTTGGAAAAGGTTTCCTGAAGCTTGTCACTGCCGAGGGACATGCCCTCAGTGACATGGGACAGTCCTTGGAAGCGGCTGGACTTCGAAATGGAGACCACCTGACAGCAATTGCCCAACAACCACACATTGCTGCCACAACAGCAGCTTTTGTTCTCTTCTGCCGTGGAGGTGACAAGGTCATCACATGGGGCAAAGGCAAAGGGAAAGGGGAAGGGAAAGGGAAAAGGAAAGAGGACGGTAGTGACAACTCTGCCGTCCAGGATCAACTCAGAGATGTTCAGCAGATTCAGGCTACATATTATGCATTTGCTGCGACACTGACAGATGGATCAGTAGTTGCCTGGGGCGATGCATATCGTGGTGGTGATAGTTCTGCTGTCCAAGATCAACTCAGAGATGTTCAGCAGATTCAGGCCACATATTATGCATTTGCTGCGATCCTGGCAGATGGATCAGTAGTGACCTGGGGTGGTGCTGGTGGTGATAGTTCTGCTGTCCAAGATCAACTCAGAGATGTTCAGCAGATTCAGGCCACGAGTTCTGCGTTTGCTGCGATCCTGGCAGATGGATCAGTAGTTTCCTGGGGCGATGCACGTCATGGTGGTGATAGTTCTGCTGTCCAAGATCAACTCAAAGATGTTCAGCAGATTCAGGCCACATATTATGCATTTGCTGCGATCCTGGCAGATGGATCAGTAGTGACCTGGGGTGGTGCTGGTGGTGATAGTTCTGCTGTCCAAGATCAACTCAGAGATGTTCAGCAGATTCAGGCCACAAGTGCTGCGTTTGCTGCGATCCTAACAGATGGATCAGTAGTTGCCTGTGGCGGTGCATATCGTGGTGGTGATAGTTCTGCTGTCCAAGATCAACTCAGAGATGTTCAGCAGATTCAGGCCACAAGTTGTGCGTTTGCTGCGATCTTGGCAGATGGATCAGTAGTTGCCTGGGGCGATGCATATCGTGGTGGTGATAGTTCTGCCGTCCAAGATCAACTCAGAGATGTTCAGCAAATTCAGGCCACATATTATGCATTTGCTGCGATCCTGGCAGATGGATCAGTAGTGACCTGGGGTGGTGCTGGTGGTGATAGTTCTGCTGTCCAAGATCAACTCAGAGATGTTCAGCAGATACAGGCCACAAGTGCTGCATTTGCTGCGATCCTGGCAGATGGATCAGTAGTTACCTGGGGCGATGCACGTCATGGTGGTGATAGTTCTGCTGTCCAAGATCAACTCAGAGATGTTCAGCAGATTCAGGCCACATATTATGCATTTGCTGCGATCCTGGCAGATGGATCAGTAGTGACCTGGGGTGGTGCTGGTGGTGATAGGTCTGCGGTCCATGATCAGCTCTTACATCTTTGATGAAGTTCCCAAAGTGTTTCCTCAGGCTGCACGCATGTAATTGACTGCAGGTTATTCAACTTATTGCTGCAAACCTGTTGCGAATCTTCAGGGTGGCAGTGAACACGATCGCCCCACCCCGCCACGACTAATGCTTGGTGTGTGATGTGATGGATAGTTCAGTTCCGGCCTCGTTGCTGATCAGCTGCGCCAATTCATGAGTCGTACGGCCAGTTCCCTAAACCCCGCGCTGCCGTGTGGCCTTCAGCCCGGGCCACGTACAATAAGGGTCGAAACTGGGGAGTTTTCTCGACAGTTAGGTTTGTCTTTTTTTTTTTTGTGGGGGGGGGGGGGGGCCGAGAAAGAGGGACCCTCGCTGTCGGAAAGCTACCCTAACATGATACGCAAAGTGCCTTGAAACCGCTCTCAGTTGTGTGGATTGTCTGGCTGCTTCATCGTCAGCTTACACTGCCTCAGCTTGTTTTGGGCTGTGTGTTCAGGGCTAACTGCTGCCCAGTAGTACCCTTGTTGTCATTTTTTGGGGTTGAGGTTGCCTTATAAACCCCGTTTTGCAAAGAACTGAAAGGGCACCCTGACAAAATCCTAGGTAACTGGGCAACCCGGTAAAGGTTGCAGGGCAAGGTACAGCGTTTAGGGTTTAGGGTTAGGGCAGTGTCTGGTAGGCTTAGGAATTCCCAAGCACTACCGAAGTCCCAAGAGCCCTTGGTGTGTTTCTACTTCTTCCTTACTGGGATGGATGGCTTCCCTTGGGCCTTATGAGTTGTGATGACCCCTAAACCCGTAAACCCTAAACCAGAAACCCTAAACCCTAAATTAGGGTTTGAGGCTGCCCTGAACCCAAATAGCCTTGTGCTTAGGGCTTAGAAACTCATGTCCCTGATGTGCTGGGTCAAGATACGAGAGGTGAATAGACTCGAGAAGCCCTTCGTATTTCGAGTAGGTTGCAAAGGGCTTCTTGAAGGCTATATGTCCTAGTACATAGTTCCCGAACCTATCACCATACAATCCCTACAGCTATGATATCACTTGTCCAGTCTAGCCTTTCTTACGAGATACACCCCCTGACCATGACTTTCTGTTCAAATGCGTCTTGTCTTCAGGAAGACGCCCTTTTCCGTAGACGCCTCTCCCTAGACCTCACAGTACACCATACCCGGCTCGGAATCAGGGGAGGCACCCCTAGGGCCCTGAACCCCCAGAATCCTTAATTCAACTCCCCCCCAAAAACCCGGGCCCTAAACTGAAGCCCCTAACCCAAACAACCCTTCTCCATAGGAACCATCACCCTAAACCCTAAACCCTAAACCCTAAACCCTAATCCAGGTGGACCTAAACCTCCGAACGCCCGAGTTCCTGACTGCGGGTCGCGCCCTCATCCGGGGAGTGGAGCGGGAGAAAGCCATAAGACAATTATTGCTCTCAGTAGGCCCTTGGGACATTTTATATTTTCCCTTTCTGGGTTGAAGAGGATCCTGTTCAGGAATATTTTTTAGAGGGTCTTAAGGGCCATCCTAGTACTAGGAGCATCAAGAGTTATGGCTTTTGAGCCTCGCGGGCTGTAGGATACAGCTTCTTGCCGCCATCATGAGGTTCAGGGCAGTAACCCGAAGCCCTAAGCCCTAAGCCCTAAGCCCTAAGCCCTAAACCTAAGCCCTAAGCCCTAAGCCCCCTAAGCCCCCTCCACTCTCCCGAAATCTCCCCGCAGTCCCTTGCCATCCCTCATGGGTTCCCATACTCCCCGCCTCTACCCTACCCCCCCTAGGTTCCCCCCTTAAGGCTCAAAGAGTGCGTGTTTAGGGTTTAGGGTGTAGGGTTTAGGGTTTAGGGTTTAGGATTTAGGGAGTAGGGAAACCCATGAATCCAGCCAGCTCAGGGTGAGGGAGGCCATGAGTGGCGGCCTCGTGGGGGGGGGGGGGGAGTCTGGGTAGGGTTGGAGTGTAGGGTTTAGGGTGTAGGGTTTAGGGGTTAGGGTTTAGGGGTTTAGGGGTTGAGGGTTCGGGGTTTAGGGGTTTAGGGGTTTAGGGGTTGAGGGGTTGAGGGGTTGAGGGGTTGAGGCGTTGAGGGGTTTAGGGGTTTAGGGGTTTAGGGGTTTAGGGGTTTAGGGGTTTAGGGGTTTAGGGGAGGGTTGGAGTGTAGAGTTTTGGGTTTATGGTTTAGGGCAAAGCTTCGGGGCCTGATCTCCTACAGGTACCTTCTCGAGATAGGGGCTCGGAAGGTAATCTGCCGCCGGGGGCGCCATTCCCCAGAATCGTCCCTCAAAGCCATGGCAAAGCACTCACAAACGCGAAGATTTTACACGCAAGCAACAAAGAAAGATAATGAACTTGGCTACTACAGAGCTTAAAGCACTTACTTGTGTAATGCTGTACATACTTGAAATGATGTCATGCTCAAGGCTTGGGCCTACAAGAGCATTGGGAAAAATAGGCGGTAGCTGACTATGGACATGAACAGGCTACTGTACTTCCACACTAAAAGCCCTAAACCCTCAACCCTCAACCACTCTGTCTGTCATATATGCGGTATTTTAACGGAACCCTACTACTCGGCGACTATATTAGGGGTCACCCATTGTCGTAAACCCCCCCATATAATGCAAATGTTAATGACTTCGTGCAAGGCAATGTTTCACCAGCGGGCAAGGTCATACAAAGAGCGGGCTTTATATGACCTTGCCCGCTGTGCGTATGACGTTGCCCGCTTTGGTCTCTTATATTTCTCAATGGTATGGGATTCTCTGGGTCGGTGGGTACTTCCCCGGCACATGATAAACACGCTTGACTCGTGAATGCTTGAACTTGAGAGATGCTGAACCTAGACTCTAAATCCTAACTGAACCCTAAACCCTACACCCTACACCCTAAACCCTAAACCCTACACCCTACACCTTTTTTCCCTACACCCTAAACCCTAAACCCTAAACTCCATACCCTCAACCCTCAACTCCCCAACCTCCATACTCGAATCCAGGCCTCGGGAGTCCAGTGCCGCGAACGTCCACGGCAGGGAACGCACTTAGTACCGGCGTTCCAAGCTCAGGATGTCATGGGGGTTTGGGGTTTAGGGTTTAGGGCTTAGAGGTTTAGGGGTTTAGGGTTTAGGGTTTAGGTGCTTAGGGGTTTGGAGGGTTTTGGCGTTTAGGGCGTGGGGGAGGTTTGTGGTTGAGGATTTAGGGTTTTTCCCTGTTTCGGGGCTTTGGGTTTAAGTTTGGGGTTCACTTCGTGTTTGGAGTTCGGGCTTTCAGGCTTTCAGCACCTAAACCCTAAACCCTAAGCCCTGAACTCTGAACCCCAAACCCTAAACCCTTTAAACCCTAAACCTCATTTTTTCAGGTTTAGGGGTTTAGGGTTACTCGCCTTCAGTGCCTTGCGTCGCGTTGGAGCCTTCCGGATGGCCCAGGGGTGTTTAGGGTTTCGGATTTCGGGTTTAGGGTTTAGGGTTTAGGGTTCAGGATTAGGATCTATAGGGTTTAGGGCTCAGGGTTCAGGGTTAGTGTTCAGGGTTTAGGGTTTAGGGATGCTTTGCAGATTCATGCGAGGCATGATTGGTGTCATGACGTTAAAGTCAGTTAAGGCGACCCGCACCAGCTGTATGCGGAACTCAATGAGCTGAGGACGAGGGTTATGCACTTGTTCCACGCAAACCCGCCTTGACAGAGACCGCATCGCGAGGATGTTTTGGTGACCAGGGTTAATTAGGGCTCCGGGGCAACAGCCTGCCCCAAGGCTTCTGGTGCACAAGTTTATACGGCTTGGGGGGGGGCCCCTATTAAACCCTAAGCCCGAAACCCATATTCCCTATAAACCCCAAAACCCCAAACCCCTAGATAATGACCCCTAAACCCCTAAACCCCCTAAAAACCCAAACCCCTGGACCCTAACCCCAAACCCTAAACCCTAAGCCTTAAACCCCAAACTAAACCAATAAACCCTAAACCCTAAACCCCAAACCCCTTGACCCTGACCCCTAAACCCTAAACCCCTAAACCCCCTAAAACCCCAAACCCCTAGACGCTAAACCCCAAACCCCTAAACAACTCCCTTAAGGCTTCCGGCGTCTTCGGCAACGTGGCCAAGTGGCGGCCGGTCGAATCCCGGCCCCGCAAGAGCTCAATGCACCCCTACTTGTAGCTGCGGCTGTAGGATTTAGGGTTTAGGGTTTAAGGGTTTAGGGTTTTAGGGTTTAGAGTTTGGAGTCTCGGGTTTAGGGTTGAGGGTTTAGTTTAGAGTTTGGAGTCTAGGGTTTAGGGTTTAGGGTTTAGAGTTTTGGGTTTAGGGTGTTTAGGGTTTGGGGCTTAGGGTGGAAGGTTTAGGGTTTTTAGGGTTTGGGGTTTAGGGTTTAGGGTTATTAAGGGTTTTGGGCCAAGGCTTTCAGGTCTAGGGTTTAGGGCTTAGGCGTTTTTCGGGTCTAGGGTTTAGGGCTTGGCTTTAGGGTTTAAGGGGTTTTCGGGTCTCGGGTTTGGGGTTCAGGGTTGAAGGGTTTAGGGTTTCGGGTTCAAGGGTTTTCGGGTTTAGGGTTTAGGGGGTCCAGGGCAAGCCCGGGGGCCAAGGCAAGGGCCAGCAAACCCTTAGGGCTTAGGGCTTAGGGCTTAGGGTTTAGGGTTTAGGGTTTAGGGTTTAGGGTTTAGGGTTTAGGGTTTAGGGTTTGCTGTGCGAGGGCGTAGGTGCTGTGAAGGTTAGGTTTCGGAACAAGCTCGAAAACTTCGTGAGGTGCGAAGAGCAGCTTTGGCCCGATTGTGGAGGGCCATCTAACACTTTTCTCCCACCCCACGCCATCCAAGGCGGCAAAGCCACCCAAACCTATTCCTTTTAGGGTTTAGGCCTAAAGTCAGACAACAGTCCACTTCTACGAACTTATTCAGTTTCATGACGTTCGTTGTGTCCGAGAGTGAAAGGAATTGGGGGGTCGGGAGGCAGTTTCGGGGAGTCAGGGGGGTCAGGCGCGGCAGGGGGGCCAGGAAGGCCAGGCGGTCAGGGGGCCAGGAGGGCAGGGGCCAGGGGTTAGGGGGGGCCAGAGCGGCCAGGAAGGCAGGGAGCCAGGAGGGGGGGCTAAACCCTCTGAGCAAGTAGCCGCATAACCTTCTCTGGGGATTTCCCAAACCAGGGATACCTTGTGGGGGGATTCCTGCAGTAAGGACATTACAGCATTCAGAAAGGTGGTCAGGGTCTCCGTTATGGGGAAATACCCTAAACGCTAAACCCTAAATAAACCCTAAGCCCCAAGCCCTAAACCCCAAACCCCAAACCCTAAACCCTAACCCTTACATAGTGCGGCCTTTGGGCTCAAATCACAGTTTTCAAGTCCATTAGATCCCCGAACCCTCCAGATCCTAAATAGTTTAGGGTTTATAGTTTTTTGGGTTTTTGGGGTTTGGGGCCTAAACCCTATACCCTAAACCCTACACCCTCGGGTTTTCGGGTCACTGCTCACGTTTCAACCGAGAGTCGCAAGATCAGCTCAGGATCAGCTGGGAGCCGGGGCGCCTACAGACAAGAGGGCAAACAGGGCCCTACACCCCATAAGCCTTGCTTAGGGTTTAGGGCTTAGGGCTTAGGGTTTAGGGTTTAGGGTTTAGGGTTTAGGGTTTAGGGTTGCTTGAAGGTTTGTTACTTCTCGCTCCGTTGTGGCCCTCTTGGGACTTGCTGGCTGCAGGGCCGGGATCTGTTAGGCTTAGGGTTTAGGGTTGAGGGTTTATAGGGTTTAGGGTTTAGGGTTTATAGGGTTTAGGATATTTCGTTGGGGCTTTCACAATTTTTTTTGCTGGGGGCGGGGGGGGGGGGGGGGGGGGGGGGGGGGGGGGGGGGGGGGGGGGGGCAGGGCTCAGGATCTGCAGAGTTAGGGCTCAGGTTTTCAAATAGGGCACGTGCAGTGCATCCATGTACATAGGGTTTAGGGCAGAGCTCTAACTCAGATTTCTGACAAGTTTCAGGATCCCTTCTGCAAAGGACCCACCCTCCCCACCCTAAACACTAAACGCCCCGGAACATTCCCCAGACTTTGGCAAAACCCTATGTTTGTAGGGTATTTTGAGAGCCCTAAGCCCGGGCAAGGGCCCCTCTTGAGGTTTATGGTTAGGGTTTTGGGGGTTAAGGTAGGTTTAGGGTTTAGGGTTTGGGGTTTAGGGTGTTCGGGTTTAGGGTTTAGGGTTTTAGGGTTTAGTGTGTACGGTTTAGGGTTACGGGCTTAGAAAAGACGTGAAAAAAGGTGTAGATCTGCCAGGCACGCCCCTCACAATGCTTTGTCATTGTAACCCAAACAGGCCGAAACCCCTCAGCCTGAACACCCCACACCCTTTGAAACCCTAGGCCCCTGAGCAGCCAGCTTTGTCTTGTCCCCAACTAACCCTCAATCCAAAACTCCAAACCCCAAACCCCAAACCCTAAACCCTCTAAACTCACTAAACCCTCTGAACCCTCTAAGCCCTAAACCCTGAACCCTAAACCCTAAACCCTAAACCCTAAACCTCAAGGGGCCCACGGAGAGCTATGACTTCCTCCAGTCCTCGTACCGGGCCACCTTTCAGGGAAGCCTGCCGAGGCTTTCTCGCACAGGGGAGTCTGGGAGGAGGTTTAGGGTTTAGGGTTTAGGGTTTAGGGTTTAGGGTTTAGGGTTTAGGGTTTAGGGTTTAGGGTTTAGGGTTTAGGGTTTAGGGTTTTGGGGTTAGGGCTTGGGTTTGGGGTTTTTGGGGGTTTGGGGTTTGGGGGTTGGGGGTTGGGGGTTTGGGGGTTTGGGGGTTTGGGGGTTTGGGGGTTTGGGGGTTTGGGGTTTGGGGTTGGGGGTTGGGGGGTTTGTTTGGGGTTTGGGGGGGGTTGGGGGGGGTTGGGGTTTGGGGGTTTTGGGGGTTTGGGGGTTTGGGGGTTTGGGGGTTTGGGGGTTTGGGGGTTTGGGGGTTTGGGGGTTTGGGGGTTGGGGTTTGGGGGTTTGGGGGTTTGGGGGGTTTGGGGGGTTTGGGGGTTTGGGGGTTTGGGGGTTTGGGGGGTTTGGGGGTTTTGGGGGGTTTGGGGGTTTGGGGGTTTGGGGGTTTGGGGGTTTGGGGGTTTGGGGGTTTGGGGTTTGGGGGGTTGGGGGTTGGGGGTTTGGGGGTTTGGGGGTTTGGGGGTTTGGGGGGGGTTTGGGGGTTGGGGGTTTGGGGGTTTGGGGGTTTGGGGGTTTGGGGGTTTGGGGGTTTGGGGGGTTTGGGGGTTTGGGGGTTTGGGGGTTTGGGGGTTGGGGGGTTGGGGGTTGGGGGTTTGGGGGTTTGGGGGGTTGGG
Organism: Symbiodinium natans; assembly: GCA_905221605.1. Classification (NCBI taxonomy): domain Eukaryota; class Dinophyceae; order Suessiales; family Symbiodiniaceae; genus Symbiodinium; species Symbiodinium natans. Next base: position 134,552 of record CAJNDS010001347.1, on the reverse strand, counting down.
GGTTGGGGGTTTGGGGGTTTGGGGGTTTGGGGTTTGGGGGTTTGGGGGTTTGGGGGTTGGGGGTTTGGGGGTTTGGGGTTTGGGGGTTTGGGGGTTTGGGGGGTTGGGGGTTGGGGGGTTTGGGGGTTTGGGGGTTGGGGGGGGGGGGGGGGTTTGGGGGGGGGGTTTGGGGGTTTTTGGGGGTTGGGGGTTGGGGGTGGGGGTTGGGGGTTGGGGGTGGGGGTTTGGGGGTTTGGGGGTTTTGGGGGTTTGGGGGTTTGGGGGGGGGTTTGGGGGTTGGGGTTTTTGGGGGTTTGGGGGTTGGGGGTTGGGGGTTTGGGGGGGGGGTTTGGGGGGGGGTTTGGGGGTTTGGGGGGTTGGGGGGTTTGGGGGTTGGGGGTTGGGGGTTTGGGGGTTGGGGGGGTTGGGGGTTTGGGGGTTTGGGGGTTTTTGGGGTTTGGGGGTTTGGGGGTTTGGGGGTTTGGGGGTTTGGGGGTTTGGGGGTTTGGGGGTTTGGGGGTTTGGGGCTTGTAGGATTTAGGGTGTTTGGGGTGCTTAGGGTGTTTAGGGTGTAGGAAGTTGCAGCAACCCCGTTTCTTGAAGTTAGGGTTAACGTTTGGCTTCATCTATCCAGATTCCGGGTTCTGGATAGTCCTGGTGCGTTGGGCTAAACCCTAAACCCTCAACCCTCAACCCTGAACCCTCAACCCTGAACCCTGAACCCTAAATTGGCCGTAAGCCCTAAACCCCTAGAGGGCTTAGGGAAAAGGAACGCTTCAAGCCCCCGCCGACTTCCCAAGCCCAAGGCTGACAAACCCAACCTGGACCATCTCTCTTGTACTTCTCTTTCTCTGGCGCTCTCTCGCTCTCTCTTGTTTTTTTGGCGGGGGGGGGGGGGGGGGGGGGGGGGTTTAGGGCTTAGGGCTTATATATGGTATAGGACTTAGGCTAGGGTTCCTTCCTTTTCTCTGGCTCTCTCTCTCTCTCTCTCTCTCTCGCTCTCTCTCTCTCTCTCTCTCTCCCTCTCCCTCTCCCTTGATTGTCGGAGACCCCAACAGTAACAACTGGAGCTGGGCTTTCTATTCGGCCACCCTAAACCCCAAACCCCAAACCCCAAACCCCAAACCCTAAACCCTAAACCCTAAAGCCGCACTCTCTTCCAGGCGGACGGGTGCAAAGCGCAACGCGAAAAGCCTTCGGGACTTTGGCGACCCAACTCGCACCTGGACTCACAAGCCATCAGGCCTCTGCGGTCTCAGGGTTTAGGGTTTAGGGTTTAGGGTTTAGGGTTTAGGGTTTAGGGTTTAGGGTTTAAGATTTAGGGTTTAGGTTTTAGGCTTTAGGGTTTAGGGTTTATGGTTTAGGGGGTTTTGAACCTCCGGCATATCACCGCCCATCTCCCCTGTCGTAGCTCTGCGTCCCACGTGCTGCGTTTTAGAATAGGTTCTTTTGCGTTTGTGTCTGTGTGGTTGTAGACTATTGCTCTTTTGTTTGCTGCTCATGTCACCAGTTTTGCATTTCTTCGCATGTTGATCACCTGGATTGCCAAGTTTCCACCATCAAGAGCAACAACTGCATTACACCTAACATATCTCCAAAGCGCTTCTGCAAACTGGGAACATCTAGCCCAGTGGTTCCCCTTTTCCTTTTTGTGGTAATTTTGGTTCAAGGTTCCTTATAAAGTAACCAACCCGCTAAAAAAGGGTGCCCCTATTGGAAGGTGGTTACTGGGCTACCAAGTTGTTACGTTTCTATGGTCACGACTTCGAGTTCCGGAGCTTTTGACCTTACCGTGACACACACAGAGCCCTGAATCCCAAGAAGGAACCCTAAACCCTAAACCCCAAACCCTAAACCCTAAACCCTAGACCCTAAACCCTAAACCCGAAACGAACAGCGCTCGTCAGCCGAATTGGGTCGCAGACCCAGGGGGGGAGGGGGGGGGGAAAGATGGGCCAACTTCCAAGGACCCCCCCCCCCCCCTCCAAACTCATGAACATGTCACTCGTTGAAAACATCATCTCAGTGTGCCAAACATCATGGTCAGATCCCCACTTGCGAATGGACTGTTGTGAGGCCATAAGTTTAAAGTTGTAAGCGTTTACTAACCCCTAAACCTTATTAAATGACTGAAAACTACCCAACAACTCCGCCTCACAACAGTCCTTTCTGAACCCTAAAACTGGGACCGTTTAGGGTCAGGGCGTCCATGCAAACATCCGATGGCGCCCAGAAAGTGTTCTTCTATAGTTGCTGAAGAACCCCTCCTAAAAAACATTCTTCCTTACACGGGGAATATAGGGATTGCCATCCTTTAGCTTTTCTTTCTTTTTGTTTCGGGGGGGGGAGGGCGTCCTTAAGCAAATGGTACTGTTGGGTTGCATATTGAAGGCCTTTGGTGTGGTTGAGGGCTTCCTAGTGGCGCAGATCAGGCACCTTCTCTGCCGCGACTTTGACCTCGACGTACCAGCATCACTTCACTCGAGGTCTTTGAGGATGGTTCTGCAGCAGACTTAGGGTTTAGGGTTTAGGGTTTAGGGTTTAGGGTTTAGGGTTTAGGGTTTAGGGTTGAGCGTTTAGGGTTTAGGGTTTAGGGTTTAGGGTTTAGGGTTTAGGGACGTTACCGAAGCCCCCGCTGCCTGAATGGACCTTGGGCATTGCTGAGACGGGTATCAAACCATCTCAAAACCCCAAGCCCTAAACCATGAATCAACAAATCGTCCTGCATCTCAGTCCCATACCTCGGCTTCACTCTCAGCTGCCCCTAAACCCTAAACCCTATAAACCCCAACCCTAAACCCTAAACCCTAAGGTTAGGCCCTTGGGAATGGACACCGCAGGCAGTGCCCTCAAGCTCAGAACCCTCAACTCGTGAACAAGAAGCCGTCAATCCCGAAATCCAAAAACCTATAGAATCCAAAGCCCTAAACCCTAAACCCTAAACACTAAACCTAAACCCTAAACCCTCGAACCCTAAACCCCAAGCCCTCAGCCCTATCGGGCGCAGCTTCAATGACCCGCCTCCCCTGCTGTGCCAGCACCGGCAAAGCCGGTCTGCACAGGCGAATTTTCAAGCCACATGGACCCAGCAGGGTGGGGTTTAGGGTTTAGAGTCTATAGGGTTTTGGAGTCTGCAAAATTTAGAGTCTATAGGGCATAGGGAGTATAGGGTTTTAGAGTCCATATATAGGGTTTAGGAGTTTCGGGGTTTAGGACCGTTTAGGCGCTTAGGGGTTTTGGGAGCTTGGTGGTTTGGGAGCTTAGGGGTTAGGAGTTTGGGGTTTAGGAGCATAGGGGTTTATTAGTTTAGGGTTCTGGAGCTTCGGGGTATAGGAGTTTAACCCTAAACCCTAAACCCTAAACCCTAAACCCTAAACCCTAAACCCTAAACGACGGATCTTGTCAGAACGCACTCGTCCATGTGGTGGGACTCCAAAATGTTCACCGCAAATCCTTTAGGCGGAGACGCCAGATCGCAGAGGTAAAACCACGCGTATTTAGTTCTAGGGTTCAGGGTTGAGGGTTTAGGGTTTATGGATTTCAGGGTTTAGGGTTTAGGGATTCAGGGTTTAGGGTTCAGGGTTTAGGGATTTCAGGGTTTAGGGGTTAGGGATGTTCGGAATGGTCTTATAAGGTCTTAAGGGCAAGCTTCGGAGTGGTTGCACTTGTGTTTCTTAGGAGAAGGGAATCTGTCTGTGAATCTAAAGCCTATCGGCAAGTCAACATCCTCCCTAAAACCCTGAACTAAACCCTAAACCCTAAAACCTAAACCCTAAACCCCAAACCCTAAACCCTAAACCCTTAAGTAAAAAAGCATGAGCTCATTGTTTGCCCCGTTGTTCCCGTTGTTGCTGTGGTGGGAGTGTGGCTTGCCTCCTATACTTGGAGTTTCATGGTACTTGTAAACAAATTATAATTGTACTCAGGGGGTTTAGGGTTTAGGGTTTAGGGGTACTTTTAACCCACTTATAAGGCCCTTGTGTGCCCTAATATGGTTATACGTACAGTTATAAGCACAGTACCCTAACCCCAAACCCTAAACCCTAAACCCTAAACCCTAAACCCTAAACCCTAAACCCTAAACCCTAAACCCTAAACCCTAAACCCTAAACCCTACAAGTACGGTTATAATTGGCTCATAAGTACCCTGAACCTCCAAGTATAGCCCCTTCCCAGCATGCCTGTGGCATTTCTGACTCAAAGAAAACATCATGGCTGTTTAGGTTTAGGGTTTAGGGTTTAGGGTTTAGGGTTCAGGGCTACTCCCCCTCTAAACAAACTCCCCCTCCCCCCCCCCCCCCCCCCCTCCTCTTGGTACCCCCCCCCCATAATTGAGTAGGGATAATTAAGCCTCATTAAGGTTATTTACGGGGGAAACCTAGGGGGTGCCTAAACCCTAAACCCTTTGGGGGGGGTATAGAGGGGGGTACTAGCCAACGCCAACATGATAATATAGCACCAGCCCTGTATGGGCCTTTTTTTCGAGCCTACTAACCCTCAACCCTACACTCTCAACCCTAAACCCAATGTTTCAGGCACGGTATGGCCCCTGAAAGAATCCTCCAAGGGTAAACTTTATCCTCTAAACACTCAGCCCTAAACCCTAAACCCGAGTGTGCCACGCAGACACCCTCGGACCCTTTAAGCCCCTAAACCCTAAACCCTAAACCCTAAACCCTAAACCCTAAACCCTAAACCCTAACCCTAAACCGTGTGCCCTTGGATCCTGAAAGTCCTTGAAGCCCGTAAACAAACCTTGAAAGCCCCTAAACCCTAAACCCTAAACCCTAAACCCTAAACCCTAAACCCTAAACCCTAAACCCTAAACCCTAAACCCTAAACCCTAAACAAACCTTGAAAGCCCCTAAACCCTAAACCCTAAACCCCGAAAGCCCTTGTAGAAGCCCTTAAGCACCAGAGGCCCAAAATCCGAATGTCTGCTTCCCTAAAAAACCTCGAAGTCCGAACATGGGCGCGATTTCACCGGCAGCCGGCGGCTCCCATACCACTCATGTTGAAGGTAGGGTTTAAGGTTTAGGGTTCAGGGTTTAGGGTTTAGGGGTTTTAGGGTTTGGGGTTTCGGGTTTAGGGTTTCGGGTTTAGAGTTTAGGGTTTGGGGTTTTGAGTTTAGGGCCCAGGGTTTGTAAGGGTTAGGGTTTAGGGCATGATTGCAGGATGTATAGTGACTGTGTTTGTTGAATGCTTCTTTGTTCCTTGCTGTATGCAGACTGTCAGTGCGCTACGGGTCCAAGTGTTAGACCTGCACTTGCACTTCTGCTTCTGAATATTGGGTTTAGGGTTTAGGGTTTGGGGTTTAGGGTTTAGGGTTTAGGGTTTGGGGTTTAGGGTTTAGGGTTTAGGGTTTAGGGTTTCGCAACCCTTTTCGACGCCAACATGGCTGAGTCAGCCGCTACGGTGCAAGCAAAGCGCTTTTGCTGCTCTGCGTCTTGCCTCAAGACATGCCTCTTTCTTTAGGCTTCAGGGTTTAGGGTTTAGGGTTTAGGGTTTAGGGTTTAGGGTTTAGGGTTTAGGGTTTAGGGTTTAGGGTTTAGGGTTTAGGGCTCAGGGTTTAGGGTTTAGGGTTTAGGGTTCAGGGTTCAGGGTTCAGGGTTTAGGGTTTAGGGTCGGTTTGTTTGGGGGCTTGGGGGGGATGGAGGATGATCCAAACGAGCAGTTCAGAGTTCGATCCCTAAACCCTAAACCCTAAACCCTAAACCCTAAACCCTAAACCCTAAACCCTCACCAGGAATTTTGTTCATAGGGTATGAGCTCTCGACGGCGGGAATTGAGAAATCAAGGAAGTGTTGTCTGTCGAGAACTTGTATCTACCTAAAAAACTATAGTTACGCCACTAGTGTCCCGAGCGCCCTGCTTGCACAGTACAGGGGCTCCTGTAATTACCAACATGCTCCCTTGTCATCCCTAGTTATGTAACCACGAAATTCCCATGCGAGCCCTGATGCCTAAACCGTAAACCCTAAACTCCTAAACACTGAACCCTAAACTCCCAACCTTCAAGCACCTAAACCCCTGCGCCTCACTTTCCTCTGCGCTCCAGAGCCTACACACAGCTTCCACTACAGCTGCATTCTCGGCTTGATGAGGTTACAGTGGCAGGTTTGAATCCCTATACGATCCTGATACAGCCACAAAGATTCAATTTGTTCGAGGCCTTCTAGGTTAGGGTTTAAAATTCGGAGTTTGGTTTAGGGTTGAGGGGAGTCGTATTTGAGATTTAGGAGTAAGCCTTGGGATGTTCCCCTTTATACAAACGGGCCGTAACAGGGGGCACTGTACTTCCAATTCAGGACTGTTAGTATAAGGGGGAACATTCGAACCCTAAACCCTAAACCCTAAACCCTAAACCCTAAACCCTAAACCCTAAACCCTAAACCCTAAACCCTAAACCCAAAGCGCTCAAACGTGGAGAGCTTAGGAAGCCATGAAAAGCTCAGGTCACTGCGGGGTTGGTGGCAGGCTGGCTGCTCTCATGTGAAGCAGAGTTTATATTACTGTTTTTGGTGAGTGTATTTAAGGTTCCTGAGGGAGAGGGAGACGGAGAGGGAGAGAGACCGGGAGAGAGAAAGGCCGGGGCAAAGGGAGTGAGAGAGGAGAGGAAAGGAAGATAAGTTTACCCTTACTTTTTCTGAAAGTCGTGTTATGTTCTGTTCAGAGGTTTAGCTTCCTAAGGCTCGGGTTCCGGTTCCTGCGGTTGTTAGTGTTTAGGCTTTAGGGTTTAGTGCCATGATGAAACCTCGCATTTGGGTTGCATGGGGAGGAGGCGGGGGGGGGGGGGGGGGGGGGGGGGGCGTTGGGGCATACAGGGCTTCTCAGGTTCAATCAAGCCTGCCTTAAACCGAAGAGTTTGGAATTGGCTGTGGCCACCAAACCCCAAACCCTAACCCTAACCCTATGGTCCCTTGTACTTCGGGGGTCCTGGTACGGGAACTTTCCGCCCTAAACCCTACCTACAGGCTCCCAATAGTTCAGCATGCTAGAACCCTATAACTAGCCCCAAAAGTAGCCATCAACCCCACAAGGGTTTCTCCGTTGTTTTGGGATACACAGTTGCTTGTGAGAGCCTACCGGCCGGTTGGAAAATCGGAGCCCGCGTTTCCTCGCAGGGTTCATCACCCATCCCTAAACCCCAAACCCTAAACCCCAAATCCTGAACCCTAAAGCACAAACCCCAAACCCCAAACCCCAAACCCCAAACCCCAAACCCTAAACCCTAAACCCTAAACCCTAAACCCTAAACCCTAAACCTTATCTCTTGCAGGGTTCATCACCAATCCGACAGAGACCATTCGGGTGCGCTGGCAGGCGCGCCGCCCAGCTTGGAGGTTCATGGTACTTGTTACAGTAACCATTTTTTAGGGTTTAGGGTTTAGGGTTTAGGGTTTAGGGTTTAGGGTAACTGTACTTACAGCTGTACTTATGACCATATGATAGGGCACTTAAGGGGCTTCTAAGTGGGTTCTAGGTACCGTTATTTCATAAGTACCATGAACCTCCAAGAGGGATTCCAACATGCTTGGGGCAAGTCAGGCCTCTACCCTGCACTGACCTCAACAATCTCGGAGAGTAGGCATTCCCTTGCTTTAAGGCTTAGGGGTTAGGGTTTCGGGTTTCGGGCTACTAAGATCCAGAGTAGCCCCTTATGTGTAGGTTCCCTTGTAAGCCGTTTTAAACCAAGAAGGGCACCCTTTCTAGTCCTGGGTTACTCTTGGGTCTAGTATGTCAGAGTAGTTTAAGGGGCCCTTAATTTGGTCCCTTGCCTCCCTTACAGGGCTCTGATGTATGGGCCCTTAATTTGTATAGGCTGTTTAGGGTATAAAAGGGGTATGGACCCATACTAAGAAACCATGCAACTACCCTTACATAGTAATCCTCTCGGATTTCAGGGGTAGGCTTGAAGGGTTTCCGGAGGCTGGACGAGTTGAAAGAGGTTTCGGGGTGTTCGGGTTTCAACCCGAAACCCTGAATTTTGACCCCTCAACCCCATATATGTCCGAAATCTTCGATGCAATGCGGTGCTTCCTCACCGCCTGAGCCGGTTGGGGGCATGCCTTCCACCAGCACTGTCAAAAGTATCCCTGGCCCGGGGGATAGGCGCCAAGGATCGCCCCGGAGGGGTACCCTAAACCCTAAACCTCTTATACTAACACTTGGTAGGGAAAAAGTACCCCCCTGACAAAATCCGTACTAAGGACTGTTGGTATGAGGCACATCCCAACCCCAAACCTTAACCTCAGTGAGTCTTTGGGTTCCGGGGTGCAGCCATGTTTCTGTGGGCAGCCCTTATAGATCTCTACAAACCCGAAGAAACCCTGCAAAGTTTCCTTCTGAACCCCCGAACCCTCCCTACTCCCCCGGAAGCCCTAAACCCTAAACCCTGAACCCTAAACCCTAAACCCTACACCCTACACCCTAAACCCTAAACCCATAGGCAGCTTAACGCACCAAGGTGCTTTCCATGACCAACCCATCCGCAGCAGACACCGGCCGGGAGACCGAGCCGGCGTGCAGCGCATAGGGTTGAGGGTTAGGGTTTAGGCTTTGGGGTTTAGGGTTTAATTAGGGTTTAGGGTTTGGGGTTTAGGGTTTAGGGTTTGGAATTAGGGTTTCGGGTTTGGGGTTTAGGGTTCAGAGTTTGGGGTTTAGGGAGGATGTAGGGTTTAGGGCTTAGCGTTTAGGGTTTAGGGTTTAGCAGTAGACCCCATATACCCTGCTAACGTGTCTACCGCCGCATTTAAGGCACAAGACACCTCTCATCAATTCCACCCCAAAAAGCCCACAAAGCTCTAAACCTTGGGCTCAACTTCAAGCCCCAAATCCCGAACGGAACCCTCAACCCTAAACCCTAAACCTTAAACCGTGTGGCAGCTCTGAGTAGAACCCAATCCTGAACCCCACACCGCAAGCGCCGAAACCCTCGAAACCTTATCGAAACTCTAAACCCAAAATTTTGAACCACGTATTCTGCCCGTCACCTAAAGCCCTGTCCAAAAAAATCGATCCGAACCGACCTTGTGTTGGAGTTTGTCTGGGATTTATCAAAGGGTCCTGGGAACTTGTTTCTAGGGATTCGCTGAAAGAGCCTCAAGAATTACACACTTCCTTGGCGCGGGCTGACGAGAGTTTAGGTTTAGGGTTTAGGGTTTAGGGTTTAGGGTTTAGGGTTAGGGTTTAGGGTTTCGCCGGAGGTCTTCTTCAGTTCGCTCGTCAGATCCTTCGCACGGAGGCTCGGGTCTCGGCAGACTGGGGGGTCTAATCTAGGAGCCTCATCCCTGTATGATGCCTTATTAATTGCGCAGTGGTACCCTTTTCTCTCTTTATTTTTGGTTCAAGGTTCCCTTATAATAAAGTAACCGAACCCAAACAAGGTGCCCATTTTATAATATGGTTACTGGGCTATCAAATCAAAGTACACCCCCTTAATCCCCCCAAATTCTCATCCAGGATCTTCGGTGCTGGTCACGTCAAGGACGAGCTTGTCTTCTCTTACAGCATGGGACTGCGACACGCAGTTTAGGGTGATGTGAGCTCGCAGCTGCCCGAAACCCTTATACTCTGTGGAGGTTGGGATGTCCCCCCCTATCCTAACAGTCCTTAAGTAGGGGTTAGAGTACCCCCTACTATAGTCTCTGTTAAGGACTGTTAGTATAAGGGGGAACATCCCAACCTAGAGGCCCTAAACTACCCCAAGCCTTTCGCACCCCAAGCGAAACCCCAGGCCTCTAAGCACGGCGACCCTGCAAACCCCCCAACAGACCTCAACCGCCCCTAAAGGACTCAAACCACGTATAGGGCTTAGGGTTTCGGGGTTTACGGGTTTAGGGTTTAGGGGTTTAGGAGTTTAGGGTTTAAGGGTTTAAGAGTTTAGGGGTGTAGGGTTCACTCGTTTAGGGGTTTAGGTGTTCAGGGTTTACGGGTTTAGGGTTTAGGTTTTAAGCAAGGGTTTGGGGGTATAGGGTTTAGGAATGAACTGGGGCTTGGTGAACCCAATGCCTTAAATCCTACACCCCCTGAACCCTATAAGCCCTATAGCGCATACCCCTCCCTACACCCTTCGCCCTAAACCCTAAACCCCAAACCCTAAACCCTAAACCCTAAACCCTAAACGTCCCCAGGGTCTGATCCGCGGACTTTGGCTTCCGGGCTGCGCGGGGTGGATGGCAAGCTTCGGAGGCTCCAAAGCGGCTGTTTTAGGGGTTTGTAGGGCTTGTAGGTTTAGGGTTTAGGGTTAGGGTTTAGGTTTAGGGTTTAGGGTTTAGGGTTTAGGGGTTTAGGGTTTAGGGTTTAGGGTTTAGGGTTTAGGGTTTAGGGTTTAGGGCTGGGGTGGGGGGGGCCAAGGGGCGGGGGGCGGTGGGGTGTGGGTGGGGGCCGAGGAGGAGGCTTCTTGCATGTTTGCGACCGAAGGCATCGGTTTAGGGTTGAGGGTTGAGGGTTGAGGGTTGAGGGTTGAGGGTTGAGGGTTGAGGGTTGAGGGTTGAGGGTTGACTACGTAAACTCTCAACCCTGGTACCAGCTTAGCCTTCACAACCCTCTTAAACTTTGGATGTTCCCCCTTAGACTAACAGTCCTTAAAAGGGATTCAGTAAGGGGTACTTTAATCCCCATGAAGGACTGTTAGTTTAGTGGGGAACATCCCAGTCTTGAACCGCAATGCAAGAATTGAGAGCCATACTTTTGTCAGGACTGATGATTTGGGTTTGGGGGCACCCCAAACCTCGAATGCCCCTATGCCTTGAACCCTAACTTAGGGTCCTTAGGTTTTAGGGTTTAGGGTAAGGGCAAGCCCTAATCCTGTAAGCCCGGAAGCCTTTACACCCAACAGCCCTGAACGTCCGTCTCGTAGATTCCCAGAGTCCTACACCTTTAACCTGGGATGTTCCCCCTTATACGAACAGTCCTTAATGGGGATTATACTGGGGGGTACTATAATCACTATGAAGGACTGTTCGTATAAGGGCGAACATCCCAACCCGGGAACGAAACCCTGGAACACCAAACCCGAAACCCTAAACCCTGGAACCCTAAAACGCTCTTAGGGTAGGTTTTCGGGTTGAGAGGCTGCAGGTATTTTGGGTTTGGGGCTTAGAAGGGTTCGCCGAAAGACCTGTCAGCCCTAATCCCCCTAAACCCTAAACCCTAAACCCTAAACCCTAAACCCTAAACCCTAAACCCTAAACCCTAAACCCTAAACCCTAAACCCTAAACCCTAAACAGACTGAGGGAACCCCAGGGGGCCCCGAAGCCGTCAAGCAGGCGCATTCGGCGTCCGCATGGGGATCTACGAGTCGGCTGGCCTCCCAGGGCCGGCTTCTAGGGTTTAGGGTTTAGGGTTTAGGGTTTAGGGTTTAGGGTTTAGGGTTTAGGGTTTAGGGCTTGGGGTTTAGGGTTTAGGGTTTAGGATTTAGGGTTTAGGGTTTAGGGTTTAGGGTTTAGGGTTTAGGGCTTAGGGTTTAGGGTTTAGGGCTTAGGGTTTAGGGTTTAGGGCTTAGGGTTTAGGGTTTAGGGTTTACAGGGTGGGGCCCCTTAGTTATAAGTAAGTTAAGATACTTATATGTAATTTAGAGCACTTATAACTAACTTATACACTAAGTTTGCTAAGTTAGTTAGCCAACTTATAAGTTGATTTATAAGTTACAAAATGTTGTTTTTGTAGTAAAAATCATCATGCAGAGCCCATGTCTGAAAAGAAGAGGTTTTTGGGCGCTCTTCAAGAAGAGGCGTCTCTTGGCCCTGCAACGCCATCTCAAAGCAAGTTGGTGTTGCGGAGAAACGAAAGCTGTCTGGCTGAGACAGGAAACAAAACGGCTGCAGGCAAGGACACAAAACGTTTAGCGCATGCGCTTGGGATGTGGGGATGTGTCCGCGATGTGTCCGCCTGTGCCCCGCGTGTGTCGAAAACCCGATGTGTCCGCGATATATCCGCGATGTGTCCGGTGTGTCCGCCCCATTTTTTGCAGTGTGTCCGGTGTTTTCCTGTGTGTCCACCCTCTTTTGCACCATGTGTTCCCAATGTGTCCCCCGTGTGTGCCGGATGTGTCCGGATGTGTCCCCGACGTGTCGGTGTATATGTCCGAATGTGACCCGAATGCGTGCCAAGCCAAAGGCTTCGCAAAACACGGCCCGGCCCGGAACATCAGCTGTGGAAAACTCCTCGAGATTAGAACTTGAAAAACAATCGTTCCGAGCCTATCACCTTGCAAAATCCTATATCTCACAGTCGCGAGCATGGATCTCATGAAAACACGGTTTTTAAAGCTAAGTTGTATAAGTTACTTATAAGTTGGGCACAAAAAACTTATAACTAACTTATATCTTGGACAAATAATTTATAACTAAACCATGAACTTAACAACTTATAATTTATGTTAGGAAAGTTATAAAATGATTTATAGAGGTTATAAATCAATTTATAACTGAGGGGCCCCACCCTGTAGGGTTCAGGGCTTAGGGCTTAGGGCTTAGGGTTTAGGGTTTAGGGTTTAGGGTTTAGGGTTTAGGGTTTAGGGTTTAGGGTTTAGGGTTTAGGATTTAGGGTTTAGGGTTTAGGGTTTAGGGTTTAGGGTTTAGGGTTTAGGGTTTAGGGTTTAGGGTTTGGGGTTTGGGGTTTGGGGTTTGGGGTTTGGGGTTTGGGGTTTGGGGTTTGGGGTTTTACGAGCGCGGCCGCATGCCAACAAAAAAGGGTTTAGGATTTAGGGTTTAGGGTGTAGGGTTCAGGGTTGAAGACCCTCAAATACGGGGTTTGAAAGGTCGAGGTTGACCTCAACTGCAGGGATCGCGGGGCTATGGCTTTGAGAGGTTCAGGGTTTCCGGGGCTTGAGGGCTTGGGGAATCGCAAGGCTTATCGGGTTTTTGATTTCAGGGTTCGGGGGTTTGGGGTTTTAGGGTTTATAGTTCTTCAACTACAAGCGAACGATTTCTTGGCAAAAGGTGTGGAAGGGGAGGGTTTATGGGGGTTGCGGGATACGGGTTTAGGTGTTTTGAGAATTGTTTTTGTTTTTTTTGTTGGGGTGGGGGGCGGGGGGGGGGGGGGGGGGGGGGGGGGGAATGCGGTTTACGGTGTTCAGGTCAACGTGTTACGGGCTGGCGGGAGGCAGCAAACCCTAACTCGGCGGTTGGACATAGGCTGGGATTGGACGCCACTGATTTTTGCTCCGTTTTGTGAATGGTCGTTCAAAAGCTTTCTTCCTAGCAACCCTAAGCCCCTAATCCCCCTAAAGCCTTGAACCCTAAAGCCGAATTCTCAGGGTTTAGGGTTTAGGGTTTAGGGTTTAGGGTTTAGGAGCCCCGAATCCCTCTTAAACTCTGGCCTCAACGGCGGCCAGAGGTCCGATGCGGCGTGGAATCCACTACGGGCCTTTCCAGGACTTTCTGCAGCTCCCCCACCCGAAACCCTAAACCCTAAACCCCAAACCCGAAACCCTAAACCGTAGGGTTCAGGGTATATAGGGTCGCCATAGAAGAGCTTGTAGGTTCTTACCCTTTGAACTTTGGTAGTTGTGCTTCCGGTGGTGTTTAGGGACCTGGAGGAATTACCAATATAATTCCCTCATGGCCCCTATACAGTTAGACTATACTAAACCCCAAAAGCCCTGCTTGGAGGTTCATGGTACTTATTAACCAACTAGAACTGCACTTATGACCCACTTATAAGCCCCCAAAGTGCCCTAATATGGCTAGAAGTACAGTGTTGAGTACAGTTTTAATTGGTGAAAAAGTACCATGAACCTCCAAGTGTTCTAATTATTGAGGCCCCTATCTTAGGGTTTAGGGTTTAGGGTTTAGGGTTTAGGGTTTAGGGTTTAGGGTTTAGGGTTTAGGGTTTAGGGAGTCCTCTGCAAGTTTCGGGAAGCAGGAGCCCGAAGACAGCCTTCATGGCCGGCCTGTGCTCGAAGCTCAGAGCTTGCAGTTGGGATGCAGGGGTTTAGGGTTTAGGGTTTAGGGTTTAGGGTTTAGGGTTTAGGGTTTAGGTTTTAGGGTTTAGGGTTTAGGGTTTTGGTGGGTCCCTTTCAGGGGATTCCATTCTATTTGGGGTTTCAAAGGGGTAGCCTCTACTTTGGGAAATACCCATGTAGGGAAAGTGTTAAACACCTGGGGCCCTTTGTTTGTTCGAAAGGCACTCTTGGAAGCCTAAACCGGGAACCTTACATACTGACACTTTCCTGGAAACTCCTCTCCTGATGCGGCCGTTCCCTGGCAAATTCTTTGGGATAGCCAGTGAAGCCATGAAACCTCCAAGTCTTCCCTCAACAGCTCTGCAAAGCTTTAGACTTTCGTCGATTTCATGCTACAGCGTTCACATTGCTGGGTTTGGGGCTACTTGGCTAAACTCGAAATCTTAATCTAAAGCCTGTAAACCCTAGAAACTCCAAACTCCAAACTCCAACTCCTAAACCCTAAACCCTAAACCCTAAACCCTAAACCCTAAACCCTGAACCCTGAACCCTGAACCCTGAACCCTGAACCCTGAACCCTGAACCCTGAACCCTGAACCCTAAACCCTAACCCTAAACCCTAAACCCTAACCTAAACCCTAAACCCGAACCCTCTACAGGCACGTAGACCTTTACCCCAGGCACTGGCTCCGTGGCCAATGCTGTCTGCTGCCCTTTCTTCCAGGCTAAGAATCGCCTGCAGGCACGCACCATTGGTTTAGGGTTTAGGGTTTAGGGTTTAGGGTTTACGGTTTAGGGTTTAGGGTTTAGGGTTTAGGGTTTAGGGTTTAGGGTTTAGGGTTAGGGTTCAGGGTTTAGGGTTTAGGGTTTTGGCTTTTTGGTTTAGGGTTTGGGGTATATGAGGAGTCAGGCGCTGACAGGCTTTAGAGCGATCCACTGTCCAGGGTTTGGGCTTTTCGGGTCCTGTTCTTCCCAGGCTCTATGGCTTCGAGGCTTTCAGAATCACGGTTGTGAGTTTAATGTATAGCCCCAAGTCCTAAAAGAGCCCGTTGGGTATCCGACCCTAAACCCTAAACCCTAAACCCTCAACCCGAAACCCTAAACCCTAAACCTTAAACCCTAAACCCTAAACCCGAAACCCTAAACCCTAAACCCTAAACCGCTGCTTTGTGTGCGCAGGCCCAGTGTGGCAGCACCGCCCCAGAGAGAAGGCCGGGCAAGGGGCACTGTTTCAGGCCTTGAGGCCTAACCCCCTAAACCCTAAACCCTAAACCCTAAACCCTAAACCCTAAACCTTAGCCCTTACGTCCTGAACCTTGGGTTGCTCAAAAGGGAATATAATGGAGGGTACTATAGTCCCGATTAAGGACTGTTAGTATAAGGCCTCAAAGCCTTAAAAAATAGTTCTAAGCCCTAAGCCCTCAAACCCTAAACCCTAAACCCTCAACCCTCAACCCTTGACCCTCAACCCTCAACCCTAAAACCCCAGTCCCACCCCTCGGATTCTTTGCTCGCGGGGTTTTGCCTGGGGATGTCTCTCTTTTTCCAGCACATTCAGCAAGGGTTTTGGGTTTAGGGTTTAGGGTTTAGGGCTTAGGGTTTAGGGTTTAGGGTTTTTCAGACGCTCTAGAGATTAGGCTCGAGGTGCTCCACCCTAAACCCCCAAACCCGACAGTAGGTCCTAGGTCCCTGGCAACTTTTATGCCTTATAGGAGGGGGTGATAAGAGGGTTACAAGCCTGGACACACAACAAATGTCCGAAATGAGCCCTATACCCTGAACCCTGGAAGCCTTTAAGCAGCCTGCCCTACAAGCTCAACGGGCTTTAAACCCTAAACCCTAAACCCTACCGTAAACTCAAGCAGGAGCCTCCCGGGGGAGCTGGTGGCCATCACCCGCGAGAGCGGGCTGACAGGAACCCGAAGCCCTCAACCCCAAAACCCTAAAACACTAAACCTTCAAGCCCTGAACCCAAACCTCTTAAGCCCTGAAGCCCCAGGGTTTAGGGTTTAGGGTTTAGGGTTTAGGGTTTAGGGTTTAGGGTTTAGGGTTTAGGGTTTAGGGTTTAGGGTTTAGGGTTTATTTAGGGTTCAAACCCTAGACACTCAACCCTAAACTATGGTCTAAGGGGTCTTTTTGCCTCGGGGCGTTGGCAGGTTCTTCAAGGTTGGTTCTCTGTGCTTACTTCAAGGGGTCTCGGACGGGGCTTCAGGGTTAACCCCTAAACCCTAAACCCTAAAACCTAAACCCTAAACCCTATATAAACCCTAAACCCTAAACCCTACATATAACTGTATCTCTTGACGGCGCCCCATGAAAGCTCCAAAGCGTTCAGATGGGCGGTGGGGCGTGGCAGAGCTCTTCAGCTCGTAGCAGTCTTCAGAGCTGGGTTTAGGGTTTAGGGTTTCGGGTTTCGGGTTTAGGGTTTAGGGTTTAGGGTTTAGGGTTTGGGGGACAGGCAAGTTTGGAGAGTTGACTGTTGAAGCTTGAGGGTTTCGGATGTCCCCCTAAGCCCTGGAAATACGAAGACACAACATCTTCGCAAACAACAGCCCGGAATGAACCCTAAACCCTAAACCCTAAATCCCTGACCCTAAACCCTGCGTGGAGGACTCTACCGCGGAGTACCAGCTTTGTTCATGAGGCCGCCGGCCCTGCCCAGTTGCACCCTACATCCTAAACCCGAAACCCTATACCTTAAAGCCTAAACCCTAAACCCTAAACCCTAAACCCTGAACTAGACCCTAGACCCTATACCCTAAATCCTAAGCCGCATTGGTAGACATCCCCCCCAAAAAGGGTACCCCAATTTTTCGGAAGCCCCTTTTGGTCCCGGAAGCTTTGGGGTGGCGACGCAGTGTCGGCAATTCCCTAAACCTATACCCTATACCCTAAACCCAAACCCTAAACGCTAAACCCTAAACCCTAAACCCTAAACCCTAAACCCTAAACCCTAAACCCGCAGGGGTGGTCTCATTGCGGGGGGCCAGCTGTTTGGCTACGACACGCATCTCGGCGTCGAAGCATCGTGTGGCCGGAACCCTAAACCCAAATTAAGCGGGGTTTAGGGTTTAGGGTTTAGGGTTTAGGGTTCAGGGTTTAGGGTTTAGGGTGTAGGGTGTAGGGTGTAGGGTTTAGGGTTTAGGGTTTAGGGTTTAGGGTTAGGGGGGAGTTCATGGGGGGTAGGTGCCTAGGGAGCCTTAGGGAAGCCTAGGAAGCCTTGTAAAGTAAGTAGTTGGGAGTATTAGGGAATCCTTGGGTTTAGGGTTTAGGGTTTGGTTTAGGGTTTAGGGTTTAGGGTTTAGGGTTTAGGGTTTAGGGTTTAGGGTTTAGGGTTTAGGGTTTAGGGTTTAGGGTTTAGGGTTTAGGGTTTAGGGTTTAGGGTTTCCCCCTTGAACCCTCCCTTAAGAACTCCATATTTAAATCTGGAACCCTACACCGGAATGCTAATCCTGCCTTTTTGGTAGGCTACCTTTAAAGAATTTCATAAGGGCGTTTATAATAAGAGTCTACATAAAGTAGGTCTTGGGTTCGTAAGGTAGGTTTGAGTGTTTGAGGTTTAGGGGTTTAGGTTCTGGGTATTTCAAGGTCCACCTGCCCGCATAGGGATTGTCATAGCACAGGGCAAGTGATCCCAATTTGGGGTTGCGGTTGGACTCCCAGAATAAACTCCGAACAGTAACCGGCAAAGCCTTGCAGCCACAAGCCAGCTTTTCGGGTTTAGGGTATTAGGGGTGGCCCAGACTCAATCTCCTTCTCATGCTTGCAATGCATAAAATGGGGCTATGCAGACAGAAGCTCGAAAGAAGCTCGCCCCTATACCCTTTATAAACCCTAAACCCTAAACCCTAAACCCTAAACCCTAAACCCTAAACCCTAAACCCTAAACCCTAAACCCTAAACCCTCCACTTCTTAAGCCTTAAGCCTTAGGAAGACCCACCCGTTGTTGACCCCAAGCCGCGGTGAAAGTGCAGACAGCATGGCGTGCTCACCGAGTGGCGGCTTTGCGTGCAACGCGTGATGCAGTTTACGACAGAATCCTCTTGGGCAGATACGGGGTCATCTGGCAGCATTGCATCGGCGAGGGGGATGCGTCATTCTGCTTCAAAGGTCATAACCTCAACACTGACGAGGATGTTGCCGTCAAAATCTATAAGCTCAATCAGGAGAACCAGGACTCGCGAAGTCACAAATTCAGCAGCCCTGAGTATGCCACAGGAGTAGGGTTCAGGGTCTAGGGTTTAGGGTTTAGGGTTTCGGGCATAGGGTTTAGGGTTTAGGGTTTGGGGTTTAGGGAATAGTTATCAAGATTGTCCTCTCGCACTCCCCTGTGCGATGATCATATCCGCCTCCCAAACTGCCCCTTTCTCCTTCACTAAGCACTTGCCCCATCACAACTCGCCTAAGCCCTACACCCTAAACCCTAACCCTAAACCCTAAACCCTAACCCTATAGACCCTAAACTCTAAACCCTTAGACTAGGCCAAGCGGCCACACCCATCAACTACCCGGACTCCCAAGGACAAAGCGCTTTCTGGTGGAGAAGGGCGTGCCTGAGGTGGGTGGGTGGGTGGGGGGGGGGGGGGGGGGGGGCACATTCATTCATATGAGGTGGGGTTTGGGTTTAGGGTTTAGGGTTTAGGGTTTAGGGTTTGGGTTTAGGGTTCAGGGTTTAGGGCTTTGGGGTTCATATAGGGTTCAGGTTTCAGGTCTAGGGTTTAGGGTTTAGGGTTAGGTGAGGGTGCACATTTTTTGAGGGTGTGTAGGGCTTATAGGGCTTATAGGTTTTTGCAGAGGTTTACAGGGTTTCCCAAACCCCAAACCCTAAACCCCAAACCCCTAAACCCTAAACCCTAAACCCTACACCCTAAACCCTAAACCCTAAACCCTAAACCCTAAACCCTAAACCCTAAACCCTAAACCCTAAACCCTAAACCTATAAACCCTAAACCCAAGTCAAACCGCACTCAATAGGGGCCCATGGTCCACATCGGCTCCTCCAGCGTGTCGGCGGTGACGGCAGCGACAGGGTTGCAGAGAGATTAGGGTTTAGGGTTTAGGGTTTCGGGTTCAGGGTTTGGGGTTCAGGGTTTAGGGTTTAGGGCTTACTAAAGCCTTAAACCCTACATTCTAAGCCTGGTGCCTTCTTGTGCTGCGCCCAGGTTCTGGCCTCCGCGCCAGCGGACGTCGTGCTGAATCGATACCAGGCGCCTCGCAGACGAAGGGGTTTACCTTGGAAGACTTGGGTTTGGGGTTTATATAGTTTATCGAGTTTATAGGGTGTAGAGGCTTGCTATAGCGTTTTTACAGGGTTTTTTTGGGTTTATAGGTTTGTAGGGTTAGGGTGTTGGGTTCAGGATTTAGGGGTGTTGGGGTTCATAGGAAGGTTTGGCAGGGTCCAAGGTTTAGGGGAAGTTAGGGGTGGAGATTTTTCAGGGTTGAGCCTCTAGGGGGTTCGTCCTGACCCCTGAACTCTCGACCCGGAGAAGTCAAAGTATTTGGGCGGTGTAGTGTTTAATTAGGGTTTAGAGTTCAAGGCTTTAAGAGTTTAAGGGTTTAAGGGTTTAGGGTTTAGGGTGTAGGGTTCAGAGCTTGTAAGGACAATGAAGGGCCCCTGGATCTGCGCAGGTTCTGGGTCAATGCATCAGGGATGAAGTCTTTGGTTCGGTTTCCGGGTTAGGGTTTGTTTTCCTGGCTTAGCTTAGGATTCGTCGCTTCTACATGTCCACTAAAGACTGAAACGGGGACGAAGTACTACAGTGAACTCTACACCGAGGTTTGCGGTCTCTATACCCTAGGCCCTAAACCCTAGACCCTCCAGCTTTGCACCCTAAACCCGAAACGCCCCCCCCCCAAACCCCCCCCCCAAACCCCCAAACCCCCAAACCCCCAAACCCCCAAACCCCCAAACCCCCAAACCCCCAAACCCCCAAACCCCTAAACCCCTAAACCCCTAAACCCCTCAACCCCTCAACCCCTAAACCCCTCAACCCCTAATCCCCTAAACCCCTCAACCCCTAAACCCCTAAACCCCTAAACCCCTAAACCCCTAAACCCTAAACCCTAAATCCTACAGCCAGCCTTCCAAGCCCAAGGCCGGCCCGAGTCTCGGAAAGCACTACTCCTCCCTCTGGGCGGTGGCGGCAGAGTTGGCCAGGCGCATGGGTGCCGCCATGGCTCTTCCTAGGGGCGTTCCTAAGTGCGCATAGGGGTTTAGGGTTTAGGGTTTAGGGTTTAGGGTTTAGGGTGATTCCAGACACATACATGGGGGTTTACTGCCTTTTTGGAGTCCTTTTTATGAGGACTCTTTGGGGATCGGTTCTAGGGGTCCCGCATTATCGTAAACCCTGAGATATAGGGGTCGGAAAAAGCACTAATAGTCTTCCCTTGCGGTCCCTACATATTTGTTCTATAAGAACCCCCCGCCCCAAACCCTGTTCTAACATTAAGGCCCTTACATCATCAGGTCTTAATAAAAGTGGGTCACAGGTTGCCTTCGTTATGAGTATACTTACCCTATGTACAGGGTGGGGCCCCCTTACTATACTAACTGTAGTTAAGGGACTTATAACCTAACTTAGGGTCCTTATAACCCAATTTAGGGCCCTTATAACTCTACTTATAACTAGGGGGCCCCACCCTGTAGAAGTGGCCCTGTACAGTTCAGGCCTTGGGTAGAAGCGGGCAGACCTTAGAAGCTGGGAGCAGTTGAGCCCGAGGCCCTAAACCCTAATTATCCGTATACACCCTAATGACCCCTAAACCCTAAACCCTAAACCCTAAACCCTAAACCCTAAACCCTAAACCCTACAAGTGGCAAAGAGAGGCCCGGGATCGCGAGTCATGGAAACGCATGAGTGCCAAGGCCAAAGCTATCAAGCAAGACACCAAGAGCCAATAGTCCCAGCAAGCCTTGCGCCTGCGATGTCGGACAAGAGTCTTCAGTGGAAGCCTGTCGCCTCCGCCACGACCAACCCTACTAGGATGCCCAGTAGTACCCTTATTCCCTTTTTGGTAGGTTTAGGTTCCCTTATAAACCCCTTTAAGCAGAAAAGGGCACCCTTTTTAAGCGTAGGTTACTGGGCAGCCTAGCCTGAACCCTAAACCTTAAACCCTACACCATCCGGACAAGGGGACTCGGCTGGCCAAGCCGCTTCTGAGGATAGAGCCCTAAGCCCCAGAGACCCCCAGGCACCCACATTAAACCCTGAACCCTAAACCCTCATCCCCTTAGGACACTAAGCCCCCCCCCCCCAACACCTTCATACCACCCCTAACCCAAAGTCCCCTTTTCCCAGAATTGCCCGCATCGTAAAACATAAAAAACTGCGCTTATTGTGCCAATACTCCTATAACAACCTCGGCCCCTAAACGTCCCCTGAAGCCTCCCGAACACCCCTCCACATCCCTTATGGGCGTACGGTTTATACGGCTTAGGGGTTTGCAATTACAGCTTAAGTAGGTTCTCTAAGAGTTTACAGGCGTGGCTTCAATATGTTTTGCTGTTTGGGGCCTGTTCGGTGAAACCGGACTCCTAAATCCTAAAAAACCATTTAAACCCGACTTAAACCCGATTCTCCAAATGCTAGATCCTGAAAAACCCTAATTTCTCAACTCGTACCCCCCCCCCCCAGAACCCCCTAAAACCCTAAGCTCCTAAAGTCCTTCGGCTCCATAGCTCCTGCTGTGAGACCTGAAACCCTACTAGCCAAGTGAATCCAGCCTCAGTAGGCCCTTGGGACATTTTATATGATCCCTTTTTGGGTTTAAGGGGATCATATTCAGGAATATTTTTTGGAGGGTCTTAAGGGCTATCCTAGCAGTGAGTCCCCAAACTCTAAACCCGACAGGGTGGGGCCCCCTTACTATACTAACTGTAGTTAAGGGGCTTATAACCTAACTTAGGGTCCTTATAACCCAATTTAGGGCCCTTATAACTCTACTTATAACTAGGGGGCCCCACCCTGTAAACCGCAGGAACGAGGGCCCCCTGGCTTTCTACAAGGTGCCGCGTAAGCCACAGCGGTCGGGGGTCTAGGGTGGAGGGGCGTAGGCTTCAGGGTTACCCTAACCCCTGAACCTTAAACTTTAACCCTAAGCCCTAAAAGGAGGCTGAGTAGGGCGTAGTAGGGCGTAGTAGGGCGTAGTAGGGCTTATCTAGGGCTTAGGGTTGCCAGGGCTTGTGGCTTGAAAGTTTCGTTTGGTGAGGTGCAGAAGTATTATGCGTCGGTGTATTCTTGGTTTGGCAATCAGGGTCGGAAGGGTGAGAGTTCGGGTTTCAGGGTGGTTGGGGCTTCAGGGCTTTCGGGCCCACTTTAGGGTTTAGGGCTTTACGGTTGCGAAGGGTCTAGGGTTTTGAGGTTTTGGGCAGCTCAGGGCACAAATCTTACAACACTGCGACCCATTTCCCGAAGTTATACACACCGGAAGCCTCAAACCATCCCGACACCCTTGCCCTAAATCCTCAACCTCTCAGGGTTTAGGCGTGAGGGTCTATCCCAAAAACCCCTATACCTTAAACCCTAAACCCTAAACCCTAAACCCTAAACCCTAAACCCTAAACCCTAAACCCTAAACCCTAAACCCTAAACCCTAAACCCTAAACCCTAAACCCTAAACCCTAAACCTTAAACCCAAACCTGAACCGCCGACCCGCTATGAGACATGAAAAGCATGTGAAGGGCGTCGTGCCGAACGTCGTGAAGTTCTTGCCGCCCGTGGCCTAGTTCAGACGTGGGAACTCAGGGGTATGGTGATTATGGGGACCCTAAACCTTGAACTCCTAAACCCTAAACCCTAAACCCTAAACCCTAAACCCTAAACCCTAAACCCTAAACCCTAAACCCTAAACCCTAAACCCTAAACCCTAAACCCTAAACCCTACTCACGCACAGGAAGCCTCGGCTCCAAAACCTCTGTTGCCGACCCTAAACCCTAAATCCTAGACCCTCGAGCCTCAGGACTAGAGCAACATGGCACGAGGGTTTAGGGTTTAGGGTTTAGGGTTTAGGGTTTAGGGCTTAGGGCTTAGGGCTTAGGGCTTAGGGTTTAGGGTTTAGGGTTTAGGGTTTAGGGAACGTAGAGTTTGGGGTTTAGGCCCTTGCTTCCCGATTCCGAGACCCCCCCCCAAATCCCTGAAGCGTTTTTGTCATCCCAGACGCCTAAATCCTTTAACCCTAAACCCCAAACCCCAAACCCTAAACCTTAAACCCAAAATCCTAAACCCTAAACCCTTTTTAAATCCTTTAACCCTAAACCCCAAACCCTAAACCCTAAACCCCAAACCCAAAACCCTGAACCTGAATTTCTGTGAAGTGCGCCCAACATCCGACCCCTAAGCCTAGACCCCTCAAAAGATAGACCCAGCTGGAGCCCGGAAGAAACGCATGCCGAGGCTTTTCCTTTTCAGCATGCCTCTCTTTGAGCAGCTGTGAGGGCCTAAGGTTTAGGGTTTAGGGCTTAGGGCTTAGGATTTAGGGTTTAGGGTTCAGGGTTCAGGGTTTAGGCTCTAGGACCTAGGGCTAGCTTATCCCGTTACAAGACCGACATAGTTTCAAAACATGATGCCCCAAAACACCCATTCTACATCGGCTGCTATATTGGGCTCTTGTACAGTGTATGCTTTATCGTTCGGAGCCTTGTAATCCCTATTGAAGTAGGTTCAAGTGACCGCTGTGGTGGGTGTATCTAGGCTTCGTCGTGGAACCTTGCTGACTGTATATATTTGGTGTCACTTTCGGGATGCGAGTGATTGAACCAAGAAGCCTAGTTACCTTGCATAACCCCGCACAGACCCTCACTTTCAGACTCCAAGCCCCCCCCCCCCCCGGCCATGTGTAGGAAGTCACAGATCCGAAAAGAGTTGATACATCACAGCCATGATGACGATACCGGTTGTGACAATCACAGAGGACAAGTTGCAACAGTAGTGCCAGTAGTGCAATGAACAAGGGTGCCACTTAGAATAGACCCCTGAGAAAGGTTTGTGGCTGCCTAATCACTACTTATCCTATCGCCCTGAAATCGAAACCCTGAACCCTTAAACCGTATCTTGTAGGGTACTTCTACAGCATAGGCCTGCTGCTTAATGGCTGAGGCATTCGGAAGTCATTTTTCCTTTCAACTTCCCAAAGCAGGAAGCTACGGTACTGGTTTCTGAACCTTCAGCAATCTGCAGACACGCGGTTCTGTACCCAATGGGTTCCTAAATTAGGGTTGTGTATTCCTGGCGCCTATACACCCCCGCACCCCCCCCCCCCCCCCCCCCCCCAAAAAGGGGCCCATGTAGAGAGCCCCCCTTACATTCAAAACCCTCAAGAATCCAAGCACAACGAGTTGGAAGGGCACTCGGCGCTCAAGAGTTCTCACTCCGGGGGCCCTTGGCTCCACCAAGCCTCGACCCCTTGACAGCTGAGGGTAGCAGCGTGGCTCTTGACGTTGCCAGCTCCGCCACGGCTTTAGGACTTACCCTAAACCCTAAACCCTAAACCCTACAGCCCTAAACCCTCATCTAAGCCCTAAAAAAAGTCTTCAAGCCCAAGAGCTGTTTCAGCTTCGAGCGTCTATAGGGCGTCACCCCTGAATGACTTCCCTGCGTCTGAGCATACAACCCCTAAACCCTAAACCCTAAACCCTAAACCCTAAACCCTAAACACATAGGCACTGTATACTAGTGTATGTTTGTCCCCTATGGTGCTCTTAAATCCTAAGCCCTAAACCTAAGCCCTAAACCCTAAACCCTAAACCCTAAACCCTAAACCCTAAACCCTAAACCCTAAACCCGCCTTGTGGTTCGAAACAAGCACCGAGGCGGCGATTTGCGGGCCTCGGCTACCTCAGCTGACCTCAAGGATGGGGTCTAAGGGTGTGCTTAGGGTTTAGTTTAGGGTTTAGGGTTTAGGGTTTAGGGTTTAGGGTTTAGGGTTTAGGGTTTAGGGTTTAGGGTTTCGGGTTTCGGGTTTCGGGTTGGTTCAGTGCAGGCTCATATAAAACATATATATATATATATGTATATTTTTTTAGAAATGTATATTTGGGATGGGGGCGGGGGGGGGGGGGGGGGGGGTCCTTTTGCGAATATAGGCTCAACAAGCATCCGTATGTGCACGCACATATACATGCAGAAGAGGAGGCTGTGAGGCCCGCGTGTTGGCATACCACAGACTGATCTGCTTGCTACAGTCACGAAATCTTCACAGGCAACACACAGGAGATGCCTTCTGAATCTCGTCGACGCTCTTTTTCAAGCACAGAAGGGCCTGCCATGGGAAGGCCTTGCCATGGGACCTGCGTTTTTACATACCACATGTCTGTGTCAAGGCCTTTCGCTTGGGTGTTTGTTAGGGTTTCGTAGTTCTCATGGCAGGCCCTTCTACATCCTACATCTTGCCAAGGCCCATCAGATTGTTAAAAAAAGCTTAGTTGCAACCACGAAGTTGTAAACACGCACCGTTTTCATAAACAGGGTGGGTGGCTATAAACAAATCAATCTTTGGTTGGTTGGTTGGTTGGTTGGTTGGCGGGTGGGGGGTGGGGGGGTCTCCCTTGGACCATGGACCCTCCACCCTAAGCCCTATTCCCTAAGCCCTGTGCCCTAAACCCGAACCTAAACTCCAAAACCCCAAACCCCTCCCGAGCTTCTCAGATCTCAACGTTCCCAGGAATTCTGCCGCCTTCTCTTGACGCTGGAGGATCCGGTTCCCTAAGCCGTAAGCCCTAAACCCTAAACCCTAAACCCTACACCTTAAACCCTAAACCCTAAACCCCTAAACCAAGATTTGGGTTTACAGCACCCGCCATCTCCACAATCCTGGTCAGCAGCTTCTCCTGGAGCCCGTGCATGGCTTAAGGGTCTAGGGTTTAGGGTTTAGGGGTTAGGGTTTAGGGTTTAGGGTTTAGGGTTTAGGGTTTAGGGTTTAGGGTTTAGGGTCTTTTGGTTCCATTGGCTGTGTTGGCTTTGGGGTGCATCCTCCTCGACCCCGCTTGGGCACTGTTGGCCAGCAGACGCTGAGAGGATCTTCACTCGGGGCCATTTTGGAATTTCGGGTTTAGGGTTTAGGGTTTAGAGTTTACCAAACCCCGAAGCCTACCGTGGTTCTGCAAGCGCTTGCAGATTGAAAGGAAATCCTCCAAAAGCCCACGGGTACAAATGTGTCCAAGAGTTCCGTGCTCCTTTCTAGAACAAGGTAACGCTGATTCTTGAGGTGCTCTGACTTTGGGCTGTGGGGGCCCAAAGACCACACTACATGAGGTGTTCGGGGACATCTTGAGCCGAAGGGTAACGAAGTCACAAGGGCACCCGTATCATAGGAGGAAGGGACTTTGACTTAGGGAAAGTTTCGGGCTTCGACGCTCTAAACCCAAACCCTAAACCATGAACCCTAAACCCTATATAAACCCCCAAACCCTGAACCCTAAACCCTACACCCTAGACCCCAAACCCTAAACCCTGAACCCTAAACCCCTAACCCCAAAGCCTAAACCCCTAAACCCTAAACCCTAAACCCTAAACCCTAAACCCTAAACCCTAAACCCTAAACCCTAAACCCTAAACCCTAAACCCTCCTGACATGAACCAGGGATTAGTTAACGTCCCTTGGAGATCCTCGGCTCGCATGTTTTCCATCTGCTTCTGTTTTCCAATCCATTTCAGCAGTTAGTAGGGTTTAGGGTTTAGGGTTTAGGGCTTAGGGTTTAGGGTTTAGGGTTGATCTCGGGTTTTTTTCTGGGGTCACTGTATCATTGTCAACCCTTAGGAGATATTCCTTTTGGTGAGGGTGCCAGGAATGTATTGTAGGGTACTCATAGGTCAACTGCTTCACAGGCCACAACAGTCTTGCCTGCGTGCTCCACAGGGCTTGTACAGACATTTATAGGGTTCTTGAGGGAGGGGGGTTTAGGGTTTAGGGTTTAGGGTTTAGGTTTAGGGGGGTTCAAAGGGGGTGTGCAACCCAAGGTTCTCTTATACTCCCCACTACTCCCTAAGGGAGCCAAGCTTCCTGAAGGTCATAAGGTTCCCCTAGGTACCTGCCCCCCTTGAACCCCCCTCTCTTCAGAACCCAAAACGACATAGGAGGTCGCACGGGCTGCCTGGCACTCTACGGCTAAAAGCGCGATCGCGCGCTCTTGAGAGGGGGGGTTTCATCCGCTCCTTGGTCAGGGTCCTGAAGTCCTTCGACATGTTTTAGGAACCGTTCGCGGTGGTTGGGTTTCGGATTTCGGGTTTGGGGGTTTAGGGTTTAGGGTTTAGGGCTAGGGTTTCGGATTTAGGGTTTAGGGTTCCGGGCTCATGAGGGGTTTGCAATGACACTTTCAGAAAGCCTGGGGGCGCTGCGACTGTGGCTCGAGGATGCACTCCGTAGAGGACGGCACCTCAAGGAAGTTCTCCAAACAAATTTCAGGGGTTTAGGGTTTCGGGTTTAGGGTTTATCTGCTTATGGTCCCTACAGTATTGTACTATAGTAACCCCCCGGAAAACCCCATTGCCCTACTCTAAATATTTAGGGACCTATATATTTAGGGACCTATATGCAAGGGTCTCTGAACAGTTCAGGGTTTAGGGTTTCGGGTTTAGGACGCCTTCCCCCCCCCCCCCCCCAGTCAATCCTCAGCCTCCCACCCAAAAACACAAACTCTCCCAGAGACTTCCTAGCGCTCTGGCTTCCTTGGTGCTTTGACTGGTGGGCCGCTCCAGCCTCAGATCAGCGGTGTTTGAGTTTTTTTGTGTTGGGGGGGGGGGGGGGACTTTGTGGGGTTTAGGGCTTTGCGGTTTCGGGGCTTGGGGTTTTGAGTGTAGTTTTTTTTTTTTGGGGGGGGGGGGGGGGGGGGGTTGGGTTTGGGTTTGAGGGTTCTACGATGACTTTCAGCTTTTGGATTGTGGGGCTTTTGACCTAAGCCTGCAACCCCAACCCTACCTAGGCAAGAACAATCCCCCAAACCCCTGTTCTAATTCTTGTGGCCCCTATAGTCAAAGACCAGACAGGGGGTTGAGCGTTGTAGGGTTTGAGGGGCCTACAAGGTTTTTCCCTAAACCCTAAACCCTAAACCCTAAACCCTAAACTCTAAACCCTAAACCTAAACCTAAACCCTAAACCCTAAACCCTAAACCTCAAAGCCCTACGGGTTCGTTTCGTTGCTGATGGCAACAAGATGATGGCCAGGCTGGGTTGCTCGTAGTTCGGCTGCTGCTCAAGCGTGCTTTGTGTGTGTGTGTGTGTGTTTAGGGTTTAGGGTTTAGGTTTTAGGGTTTTGGGTTTTGGGTTTTGGGTTTTGGGTGCTGGTGAAGATGCGTGCTTCCCCGGGTTTTTCTGCAGGGCAACCCAGAAGAAGCTGCCAGATGCAGAGAGGACAGATGCTGCGATGTGATGTCCATCTCTTGGCCAAAATAGTTTGCAAGGAGCAGCTGATCCAGTTGACATACAGAAAGGCCAGATGGAAGTAACACGATGTGGAGCAGGTGCTTGATATCGCTTCATGTACTCCGAACGTCTGGGCCCTTACAGGCCATCCTCGAGTCTAGTGCCTAAAGTTTGGGGTTAAGGGGGTTAGGCTTTAGGGTTGAGGGTGTAGGGTTTTATATCTGGTGCAAGCACGGAGCCTGTTGTGGACATGGGAGCAGCCTGTTTGATGATTTCGGTGCATGCTCAGGGCCGTCAGTGTGTGGCACATCGAGGTCTGGTCGGGGAACCCTAAACCCTAAGCTAAACCCTAAACCCTGCACCCTCAACCCTAAAACCTCCCTTAAGGGCCCTATCATATGGGTGGGGCCGCCGCTCACCAAGAGGGGGTTTAGGGGGTTTAGGGTTTAGGGTTTAAGGATACGTGTGCCACATCGCTCTCTGAAAGACCCTCAAAACCCTTTGAACCCGACAAGTCCTATCATATCCCATAATATCCCTATCAATGCCCTATAGCTATATGCCCTATAAGCACTATAAAGCCTAAAACCTCTTCGGGGGATGGGGGCAGCTGGAGTGTCGCGGTTCGGGGCTGTTTGGGGATGCAGTCCAACACCCCTTTTGTGAGACATCGAGAGGCCATCGGTTCCATGACTCCGACGTGGGATGTTCCCCCTTATACTAACAGTCCTTAAGAAGGAGTATAATAGGGGGTACGATCGTCCCGATTAAGGACGAAAAAAGCGTAAGCCCAAACTTCCACCATTATGGCCCCCAAGTTCTTGGAGTGAAGAATGGGGTTTTACGAAGTTTTGAAGGCTGCCGGGGAGAACCCCAAGGGTCTAAGGTTTAGGGTTTAGGGTTTAGGGTCTGTCTCTACAGTTTACCGGGTTTCGGTTTTGTGTGTCTGAGCCCTTCTTTGGGCCGCGTGGTGTAGACAGTCGCGATGTCGGCATAGTGTCTCCAGACCCTGCTTTAGCTCAGGACTACTTGCTACGTTGGTTTAGGGTTAGGGTTTGGGTTCAGGGGGCTTGTGAGACATTTGGAGGGACGATGGCTGTTTAGGTTTTCGCGTCTTAGAACCCTTAGGTTGGAGTTCAGGTGACCATACATACCCTAATAAGGTTCTGTTCGCCAGTTCCTTTTCTGCAGAAAATATGCTTTGAGACCGTGAGTATCGTTGCAATATTTCTCCAGCCCGGGGCGAACCCTAGGCCACATGTGGGCCCTACGCAGCGTCCGAAAGCCGAGCTACCAGGCACAAGATTGCAATGTGGCGGTTCATTTGCGGAGGAATATTCCTGTTTGAGGGTTTAGGGCTTAGGGTTTAGGGTTTAGGGTTTAGGGAATCATCTCCTTCTGTAAGTTTGGACTTAGAGAAAGTTCTTATCTTCTTATGGTTTTTAAGGCCATGTCATACCTGGATTCAGGGGTTGTTATATGTGCAAGTGCACATGTTGAAGTAAAAAGGGAAGGCCAAAGAACCCTTAGGGACCTTGAACACCATCCCTCCACCCTGCGCCCTAAGGCCTAAAGCCTATAAAACCCTGGAGCCCTCAGCCCAAAACCCTAAAACCCTAAGACCCCTGCAGTCCTAAAACATAAAACCCTCAAACCCTAAACCCTAAAACCCTAAATCCCTAAAGCCCTAAGAACCTAAAGCCCTAAAACCCTAAAGCCCTAAAACCCTAAAAATCACCAAAAACACTAAGTTCCTCGAAGAAACTAGCGACTCCGTCAAGGCCGTGCGACATTTCAGCGCCGCCGCGAAGACTTTGCAGGCGCAACAGCCGGCCGATTTGGGTTTGGGATTTAGGGTTTAGGGGTTTAGGGTTTGTAGGGTTTTAGGGGGTTTTAGGGCTTTAGGGTTTTAGGGGGTTTGGGGGTTTTGGGAGTTGCAGAGGCTTTAGAGGTTTTAGGGATTTGGGGTTTGTAGGGTTTGCAGGGTTTTAAAATTGTTTTAGGATGTTTAGGGTTTGGGGCTTGGGCGCTTTTGGTCTTCGGGGATTGGGGTTTTAGGGTGTTTGGGCTATAGGCTGTTTTTTTCTAGGGGATTCCGGTTTAGGGGTCAGCTGTTTTTTTTTGTGGGGGGGCGGGGGTGTCAGCGAGCCACAGCACCGAAGACTTGGGTTTAGGGTTTGGGGTTTGGGGTTTAGGGTTTAGGGTTTAGGGTTTAGGGTTTTAGGGCCCTAAACCCAAACCCTAAACCCAAATCTTAACCTATGTCCTCAACCTTAAACCCCAATCCCCCTAGACCCTAAAGCCCTAAACCCTAACCCAAAACCTTTTAACCTTAAATCCTAAACTAAGCCGAACCAAGGGCTGCGCAGCCAAGATCCCAACAGCCTAAGCCCTCCATCCGGCCCTTGGTTTGAGGAACTATGGGCCGGCGGTGCGCCACTGTCCCAGATCGCGGGTGGCCTCAGGGGTTACTTGAGGGCTCGGGGAGGGTTTAGGGTTTCGGCTGTAGGGTTTAGGGTTCAGGGTCATGGTTTGTTTGTAGGGCCTATGGCGGTTGAGGGCGCTTAGGGCTTAAGTCGGACGCGGGGGGCGGGGGGGGGGGGGGCCTTGACAAGCCCAAAACTTAAACCCCTAAAACCCTGCATTTGAACCCTGCGCCTAGAACTTAAACCTTACACCCTATGAAAAGCTCAGAAGCCATAAGCCTTAAGCCCCATAATTAACTCTAAAACCCCTACACAAACGCTATGATAAACTCGAAATCCCTAAACATGCCGAAACCATAAAACCTTAAACCCTAAACAAGACCCCTAAACCCTATTCCTTAAACACTTAAACCCTTAAACCCTGCAACAAGGCTCAATACGCGCACCACAGGCAGTGAAGTCTACAAAAGGAAGGCTATGGCACTGCAGTGTGCGGAAGCGTCCTGGTTTAGGGTTTAGGGTTTAGAGTTTAGGGTTTAGGGTTAGCCCCTAAGCCCCTAAACACCCAAAACACCCCCAAAGGCCTCCTAAGTAAACTCCAAACCCCTAATCCCCCAAACGCCTAAACGCCCAACCCTGAACCCCGAAACCCTAAAGCCCGAAACACCCAAAACATCCAAAACACTTAGAACACACATAAACCCAAAACGCCCCTAGACCCTAAACACCCCCAAACCTAAAACCTTACACCCTAAACCCTAAACCCTTAAGCCTAAACTCCTAAGCCCTTAAACCCCAAACCCTAAACCCAAACCCCGAAGCCCATAAACCCTAACTCCCAAACCCTAAACTTAAACCCCAAACCCTAAACCCCAAACCCTAAACCCCAAACCCTAAACCCCAAACCCTACACCCCAAACCCTAAACCCTAAACCCTAAACCCCAAACCCTAAACCCTAAACCCAGGCCGCGGAGTCGTGCAGACGCGCGGCCGAAGCTGACCGCCATGACCGACTCTTAGGGCTCTCTTTAGGGCTTTAGGCTTTAGGGTTTCGGGTGGTTTTCAAGATTTGTGGTGTTTGCCTGGGTTGCCTTGTCGGCTTCATTGCGTGCCATGAAGAGGAAGCTGCAGGCACGGGTTCTTCGATGTTAGGGTTTTGTGGGCCCTAAACCCTAAACCCCCTAAACCCTAAACCCCAAACCCCAAACCCCAAACCCTAAACCCTAAACCCTAAACCCAAAACCCTAAACCCTAAACCCTAAACCCTAAACCCTAAGGTGGCCCGTCTTCTTGGCCTTGCGCTTACGTCGGTGGACACATAATGCTGGAGAACCCGCTCTCTTCCATCTTGCACCCCCACCTCAGAGTCCGGTTTAGGGTTTAGGGTTTAGGGTTTAGGGTTTAGGGTTTAGGGTTTAGGGTTTAGGGTTTAGGGTTTAGGGTTTAGGGTTTAGGGTTTAGGGTATTGGTGCAACAGTTTTGCAGTGTGCACACATGGCTTGGCACTTTTGGGGCGCCCCAACGCCGAAACCTCTACGGCTTTGGTCAGACGACCCAGGCAGGCCTTTTGTCAACTTTCTGCTGAAACCCTGATTTTCCTAAACCCTTAAACCCGAAAAATCCTAAACCCTTATATCCTGAACCCTAAACCCCTACAAAAACAAAACCTCCAATAGCCCTAGGACCCTAAACCCCTAAGCCCTGAAAGCCCCAAACCCTAAACCTTCAACCCCAAAAACCATAGAAACCCTGAAAACCCCTAAGCGCCCCACAAATCCCCTACATAAGCCCTAACGCCCCAAACAAGCCCTAAGCCCTACGCCTGAACCCGAGACCTATGAAAGCTAAACCCCTAAGCACCCTAAGCCCCAAACCCTCAACTTTGCGGCCCTAACAACCGCAAAAACCCTAAACCCCTAAACGTCCCAACCCAACCCTGAACCCTCAAAAGCCCTAAAACCTCCCAAGCACCCGAAGCTCCCAAAATCCCTAAACCTCCAAGCGCCCCAAAAGCCGAACAGAAACCCAAACAGCCCAAAAACCCGAAATCTATTATGTAGCTACCCCCCCCCCCCCTTTTTAGATAGAAATCCTAAACACCTGAAACCCTAACAACCCTCAAACACCTCAAAACCCTGAGCCCTGAACCTAAACAAATCCTGAACCCTACCAAAGACCCTAACCTAGTAGCTGAGTGAGCGCACTTTACACTTTATGGGATAAGTATAAGTCCCTATAGAACTGAAAGTGTCCACTTTCTTGGGGCTTCTGAACTCAGGAACTAAGCTAAACCACTCAGCCCTGAACCTCTCGGTCCCTAGGTCAGGGTTTGGTTTAGGGTTTAGGGTTTTGGGTTTTGGGTTTAGGGTTTAGGGTTTAGGGTTAAGCATACATCATGCGCAGTTTCAGAGCAGTACGAGGCATTATATGGTCAGTTCTCAAATTTGGTCCCTTTTTGTGTACCCTCAATTAGAGGGGCCGCCTTATACTAAGGACCCGTAAAGGGACCATAATGTAGAGAAATCACCATGTGGCACATGCAAGTTGCGTCGGTTCCGGTGTTTCTCCTGCTGTTGAGGAGTGGGTCTACTTGGCGCCTGTGGACCAGGCCCGCCGCGATACTGGTTTGGCATTTCCTTGGGCCTTGCTTTAGGGTTTAGGGTTTAGGGGTTTAGGGGTTAGGGTTTAGGGTTTAGGGTTTAGGGTTTAGGGTATAGGGTTTAGGGTTTAGGGTTTAGGGCTAGGCGGGGCCATAACAGACCCACGCTTTTTCGGCAGTTTAGCTCTGTTGCCCTCAGAATCCCTTGTAAATACTGAGTGTTTCCTGGGTCTTGCTCATCACCTCATCCCCGCAATTTTTATTTATTTTTTTTGTGCAATTTTTTTTGCATCCGTAGACTACACTGGTATTTGTGGAGTTTTTTGCACTACTTCGCACTTTTGACGTGTCCTAAACTAAGCCCTGTCTTGCTTGCATCCGCTTTTGCTTAGCTCTGGGTCTAAACAACACGTTTGCTTCACTATAGTTAGAAGAGAGCATCCATGGCCCAACCACGATGACGTCCACAGTCTAATCCGTTCTGGGAAATGGGCTAAGCATGATGATGTCCATGGTCTACTCTGTTCTGATGAGAAGAGAGCATCCATGGCCCAAGCATGATGACGTCCATGGTCTACATGTTTTCTGCACTGCCATGGCCCAGCCATGATGACGTCCATGGTCCACTCCGTTCTGGGAAGAGAGCATCCAGGGCCCAAGCGTGATGACGTCCATGGTCTATTCTGCTTTGATGAGAAGAGAGCATCCATGGCCCAAGCATGATGACGTCCACGGTCTACATCGTCTAATCCGTTCCGAGAAGGTTAAACCTTCTGGGCTGAAATGGCTGGAAGTTCTTGCTTTGAGGGGGCAGAAAGGCGTCATTTCCCAACACTAAAGGCTGTGACCTAAGTCCTGCATCTCGGGTTTGCTGGTGGGGCCACAGTTTTGCGCGGGTCTGTTGTGGACCCGCCAGGGTTTAGGGTTTAGGTGGGCCTTGTAGACCCCCCGAGCCCTAAAATCCCGCTGAAGCAGGTTCTGTAGGTTTAAGGAAATGTTTTTGGAAAGGAGATGCGTGGTTATGTTGATGCAGGGCTGTTGCTGGGTCTTCCAGGGTTCAGATTGCATTGTAGTGCTTAGGGGGCCTGAGAGCGTTTTAGCAAGGTCGCCCGGATCCGAGTGTGGAGTTTGGAGGGCTGGGCAGCCAAAGAATGCCTAGTCACAGACAACCCTAAACCCTAAACCTCAGACCCTGAAATATATACCCCTAAACCCCAAACCCCAAACCTTCAACCCCAAACCCTAAACTCTAAACACTAAACCCTAAACTACTAACCCCAAACCCTAAACTCTAAACACTAATTCCTAAACTGCAGACCTGTAGGCCTGGGCACGCTGTCTTTGCCAGGTCTTAGCCGAGGCTTCCCAGCTGGAGCAGAAGGCTGCAACGCTCAGTGAGGACGCGGGCTCTAGCTGCAAAACCCTAAGGGTTTAGGGTTTAGGGTTTAGGGTTTAGGATTTAGGGTTTCTGGCTGCCCTAAACTTCAAACCCAGTATATGGCTGAGTGACACAGCTCTGTCAGCTGTTGCGTCTAACTTTGCTTTTGTGCCGTACTTTGGCCACAGCGCAAGCTCGATGTTCGGTTTAAGGGTTTAGGGTTTAGGGTTTGGGGTTTAGGGTTTAGGGTTTGGGGTTTAGGGTTTAGGGTTTGGGGTTTAGGGTTCAGGGACCTCTGGAACAAAAGGACGAGGAACCTATTTGCAAGCCCTGCTCTTGGGCGAACTCGGGTTCAGGGTTCTCGGCGAAAGCTCAACACCACTAGCGGGTGGGGAGAGGTCCTTTGTAAGGGTTTAGGGTTTAGGGATTAGGGTTTAGGGTTTAGGGTTTAGGACTCTTACCCTCCCACTGCCAAGCTGGGCCCTTACTAACAGTTTTTTTTCTGTGTTTTCTTTTCTTTGTTAGGGGGGGGGGGGGGGTGGGCAGGGTCCAG
Organism: Symbiodinium natans; assembly: GCA_905221605.1. NCBI lineage: Eukaryota > Dinophyceae > Suessiales > Symbiodiniaceae > Symbiodinium > Symbiodinium natans. The sequence goes on along the minus strand of CAJNDS010001347.1, from coordinate 99,348 downwards.
TTAAACCTGATAAAGTTCAGGTTGGCAGGCCCTAAACCCTAAGACCCTAAAGCGCTCCTGACCCTAAACCCTAGACCCGAAGACCCTAAAGCCCTAAAACGCTGGAACCCTCCTGACCCCAAACCCGTTTGTTTGGGCTAAAGTCACCAGGGGCTCAACCCGTGGAGAGTCTCCCCCCCCCGGCCAAAAGAACCACTCAAAACCCGGGCCCTGACGATTTGTTAACGCTACTAGGACGCAGAGCAGGTTTAGGGCTTTTAGGGTTCAGGGTTTAGGGTTTAAGGGTTCGGGGTTAAGGGATCAGGGTTTAGGGTTTAGGGTCCCGGCATCCCGCTCTCGGGCCCCAGACCCTCCCTGAGCCAGGAGCAGCGTCGGCGGGAGCTGCCCTTGTTGGGGTCAACCTTCGCCGTCAAGGACAACTTGAAGGCATGGGTTTAGGGTTTAGGGTTGAGGGTTTTCGGGTGTAGGGTTTAGGGTCTAGAGTTTAGGGTTTAGGGTTTCTATTGCAATTAGAGTTAAGGTTTTGGGGTTTTGGCTTGCAATGCAACCTAGGTGTAGGGCTCAGGACACAGGAGCGGCCAAAAACATGTGACAGGCCAGGCCCGAAACCCAAACCTGAACCCCTGAACCCTAAAGAGGGTTTGGGTTTCAGCGGTACTGCTGGAGGATGTTTTCGGGTTAAGCAGGGAAACCCAGTAGCAACAAAGCCGATTCTGGTAATTATTCGGATCAGTGCGTGGCCACTGGTGAGAGTGAGGGTTACTCCATAGGAATCGATAAGTTTGTTGTGCCTGGTTACGAATCCATCTGTTCGCCTGCCTGCGCTAGACGAGCCCCCAAAACTAAACCCCAAACCCTCAAACCCAAACCTCTGTACTTCAACTTCTAAGCCGCCAAAATCCTCGCTCCCTAGACTAGACCCTAAACCCTAAACCCCGGTTTGCGGCAACGCCCTAAACCCCATACACCCTCAACCTCTCACCCGCCAACAAAACAAACAACAAAAAAAAAAAAAGCAACTTCACCATAATGCCCCAGACCCTATAAACTCTACAAGCACTACAGAACATATACGCCCTGCACGTAAGACCCCAAGAGCCCCTAAGCCCCTCCACTCAAAACCCTAAACCCACACTAGCCCCCCTCTGCAATCGGCGCTAAATCCCCAAACCCCAAACCCCAAGCCCCCTATTTCTAAACCAAGAACCTCAAACCCCTGGACATAGGGACCTCAAGAGACATGCCCAGGTAGGGGATCCGAAGTATGGGCCCTTAATTTGGGTCCTCTACACTAAACAAATAAGGGCCTAATATTGCCTTTAAGCAGGGGTAACACCCTAAACACTAAACCCCTAAACCCCTAAACCCCTAAACCCCTAAACCCCTAAACCCCTAAACCCCTAAACCCCTAAACCCCTAAACCCCTAAACCCCTAAACACCTAAACCCCTAAACCCCTAAACCCCTAAACCCCTAAACCCCTAAACCCCTAAACCCCTAAACCCCTAAACCCCTAAACCCCTAAACCCCTAAACCTTAAACCCCTCAACCCTAAACCCTAAACCCTATATTCCCATGATCCCCACCTATAGACCAGGTGAAGGGCATGCCGATTACGAACACGATGGACTATCGGAGCCCGAGGCTTCTTGGGAAGATGAAAAAAGCGTGTAGATTTCGGGGGTTTAGGGTTTAGGGTTTAGGGTTTAGGGTTTAGGGTTTAGGGTTTAGGGTTTAGGGTTTAGGGTTTGGTGTTTAGGGTTTAGGGTTTAGGGTTTAGGGTTTGGGGTGTAGATTTCGGGGCGAATGGAGCAGGCCCAAACCCTAAGAGCCCTAACACCTGTAACCCTGAATCCTCAAACCCTAAAGCCAAACATGCTTGAAGCCTAGACGACCCTCCACCCTAAACCCTAAACCCTGAGCTGAGCTAGTTTCAGTTGGAGAGGGGTGCCCCAAAAGCCCGACACCCGAAACTCGAAACCCGAAACCCAGGGTTTAGGGTTTAGGGTTTAGAGTTTTGGGTTTGGGGCGACTACCCCCCTCTATACTAACCACCCCCCCTCCAGAATATTTAAGGGGGGAAACCTGGGGGGAGGGGGCGGGGGGGGGGGGGGGGGGGGGGGGGGGGGGGGGGCAATGAGGGGGTAGTAGGGAAACCCATGAAATATGATCCTATTAAACCCAAGAAGGCGAAATGTAGAATGTCCCAAGGGCCTACATAGGAAGGGGGTCTAGAAGTTTTGCGTCAGGGGTTCTGTGAGGGCTGTGGGTTTAAGATTAAGTTTTGTTACAATTACAAGATACTTTTTTTTTTTTGGGGGGGGGGTGTGGCGTGGAGGGGGAGGGGGTTTTAGAGCTTAGGCATGCCAATTTGGGGGGTTTGAGTTTTGCGGGGTGCTTCGTGGTGCAGGGCAGAGGGGGTTCGATGTTCTGGCGCTTGCACAGAACTCCTGCCTTTGCAGACTTCAAGTCCTATAAAATTCTGAGCTGCGGTTTAAAGTTTAGTGTTGAGCTGCAGGGTTTGGGGCCCAAAACCCTAAAACCCGGTGGCGAAGCCCCAATCCCTAATTCCTTAAATTCCTCCAGGCAAGCGCCGATTGCGGAAGAAAGCCCCTTTCTCAGGGTTTGGGTTGAGGGCTTTAGGAGCTAGGGTCTAGGGGGTTTAGGGTTTACGGTTTACGGTTTAGGGTTTAGGGTTTAGGGTCTAGGGTTTAGGGTTTAGGCCCAGTTTAGGCTTCGGGGTTTTAGGGTTTCGGTTTACTTGGAGGTTCATGGTACTTAGTAGCCAATTTACAGCTGTACTTATAACGGTACTTATAACCAGTACAGTTATAATTGGGCAATAAGTAATTACCATGACCCTCCAAGTAGGGTTTCGGGGTCTAGGGCTGTTTTTGGGTGAATGGTGGGGTGGGGGGGGGGCATCCCTGGTGGAGGGGTGGAGGATTGGGCTTTAGGGTCTAGGGTTCAGGGTTCGGAAGGGTTTCGGGTTGAGGGTTGGGTTCAGTTTTCGTGTGACCGTGGGCTTCGGGGCGGGTGGGGTGGGTGGGGGGTGCGGGGGGTGCGCTGGCAGTTGCAGTTGCAGGAACCCTAAACCCTAAACCCTAAACCCTAAACCCTAAACCTTAAACCCTAAACCCTAAACTCCATCAAAAAGAAAGTGAGGACATAAACCATGAAGCCCTTTGACCCGGTATTCGGCACAGAAGTTCCCCTGCAGCCTGTTCATGTCTCTTTATGAAAATTTTGGTGTATTTGGTTTAGGGTTTAGGGTTTAGGGTTCAGGGTTTAGGATTTAGGGTTTAGGGTTTAGGGTTAGGGTTCAGGGTTGAGGGTTGAGGGTTGAGGGTTTAAGGTTTAGGGTTTGGGGTCTGGCTATGTCACCAGAGCCGGGCTCTTTGTAATTGTGTCCCTTTGATTAGGGTTTAGGGTTTAGGGTTTAGGGTTTAGGGTTTAGGATTCAGGGTTCAGGGTTCAGGGTTTAGGGTTTAGGGTTTAGGGTGTTGTTGCTTTTTTTGGGGTGCTGGGGTAGCGGGGGCGGTGTTTGGCAGAGGGGGGGCTTGGCTGATAAAGTTTTGGGGTTTCGTCGTTTGGTTACCCTAGACCCAACCTTAACCTCCTGCGGGATTTCCAAACACCCGGCTGAAAGGGTTCAAAATAGGGGGATCAGCCCATGAGGCGTGTTGGGTGCTTTTTAGAGTTCAGAGGGTTTGGTGTTTAGGGTCTAGTTTGGCCTTTTAGGGCTCAGGGCTACAGGATGTGCCAGGCGTGCTTGTATGCAAGGATTTTGCACGAACAGGTCTCACGAAGACATCAAAGCGCATCGCCTTTCCCGGGCATACGCACCCTTGCTCCCACTGGATGCTTCGCTACTCCATGGGTTGCTGCCAGTACCTGACTCCAACCACCCGCAAGGGTTTAGGGTTTAGGGTTTAGGGTTTAGGGTTTAGGGTTTAGGGTTTAGGGTTTAGGGTTTAGGGTTTAGGGTTTACGGTTGCTTCCAATCAGAGGTCGGTTGCAGCCTAAGGTGCTGTGTTTGAGATGCCTCAGCTTTAAGCGACGAAGGTAAAACCGAGGGTGCTCACCATCCAGGAATGACTGAGTCCTCATGATGGTGTGACTTTGCATTCGCACACCTCATCTTCAAAAACAAGACGGAATTGCTTGGAGATTCATGGTACTTTTATTAATAACCAGTTAGAGTTGTATTCTAACCCACTCATAAGCCCCTTAAGTGCCCTAGCGTGGTTACAAGTACAGTTATAATTGGTTAATAAGTACCATGAACCTGCAAGTAGGTCAGGACATGCGCACGTGACAAGGCGTAATGACGTAACGCCACCTCGCCAGGTTCGGATGAGTGACATGACGAAATTCAGCCAATCGTCGCGTCGTGCGAAGTGGCACGGCAACCTCCCCCACAAAAGAAGCACTTGCTATGAAATGGCAACTGCACTTCGCATGTTCTGTAGTACAATTCTTCAGCCGATCCCACACACATTCTGGGATGCTAGACATTGCCCTTGTTCCCCTTTTCTGGGCTGTACCGATAAGCAGGGCTAAACAAAAGTAGGGTGCATTCGGCGCAGTACTGGGGGGCCAATCGTGCTTACATCCCGCCCCGAAGCCGAGAACCAGCCCAGAGAGGGCGAAGGCTTAGGGTTTAGGGTTTAGGGTTTTGGGTTTAGGGTTTAGGGGTTTCGAAAGGTTCAAGCGAAATTTGTGGCGCAGAAGGGGGCTAAGCAAGCCCTTTTTGAATCACCAGTCTCTTACATTTTCAAGACGCCAGCACCCCAATCCGAAACCCTAAGCCCTAAACCCTCATTTTCCTTAAGCCCCGAATCCTTACTTAACCTGCATCCTTCATCTTTGAAGACTCATCTCCCTTTTCCCGAACTTCCCGGACTCCAGAAAATCCCCGCCCCCCGCCCCCCCCCCCCCCCCCCCCCCCCCCCTGTAAACCGTAAACCCTAAATTGAAAGGTTTCGATAGACTCCCAAGCCCCGCCAAAAAGGGACTCTATACCCGCGCGACCTTAAATTCCCCCATGCCCCGTACTCTTCACCCCAAAAGCTCCCTAAACCCTAAACCCTAAACCCTAAACCCTAAAAGACTTCAACTTCAGCCCTGCACAAGCTGGCACCCTAAACTCGGAGCCCTAAAACCCCAAAACTAAACCATTCCAATATCTCACTCCGTAATGGCCTCAGTCCCAGAAAGTTCTATGCTGGTACATGGACTACAAAGACTAATCCCGTCCCTCTGACTCTAAATCCGCCGCCCCCACCCCCCCCTCAAATCTGAAATTCGCCTGGGCCCGAAAATATTTAAAATTAGGGGGGGGGGGGGGGCCTAAACCCTAAAACCTGAATTCCGAAGCCTACTAAAACCCCAAAGCCTTAAACCCTCTAAGCCCTGAGCCCTGAATCCTAATCCTGTCAGCCTTCGGTTTTTGTTCGTCACCGAGGAGTCGCCGAATCCCTTTAGGGCCGTTAGTTTCGGGTTTAGGGTTTAGGGTAGACCTTCAAACCCCCAAAGCAGTTGAGGCCTAGGCCTTGTATGGGTTGGTGGTCTCTTTCAGTAGGCTTTCTGTTCTGGGGCATTCAATTCGGGGCTCTTCTTGGGGGGCACCCAGGGGCTACACGAAGGTATAGGGGGAACAGATAAAGAGACCGCCGGCCTTTACAACCTAAGCCCCAAGAACCCCGAAGCCCAAAACCCGATTCTGCCCAGGCGCGGCGGTGGTACAGAAGCTGCAGGCACCAGGGCTTCGTCAAGGTTCAGGCTTCGTGGACCAGGGTTTAGAGTTCAGGGTTAGGTTTCTTCGTTTGATGTCGTATGCTCTGGGTTCTTGGGGGTGCCATCGTTGATTTTGTAAGGTTTAGGTTTAGGGTTTAGGGTTTAGGGCATAAGGCATAGGGTCGAGGGCTTCTGTTTAGGGTTATGTGGCATTCGGCTTCTTGTTTAGAGAGCGCGGCTTGACTTAAACCTCTAAAGCCCAAAGCCCCTGAACGCCCAAAACATTAAAGCCCTGAATCTCCCAAATCCTTTAAAACCCTAAACCTCGCCCTCAAGCCCAAGACTCGAAAACCCTACACCCTAAACCCCAAGCCCTAAACCCTAAACCCTAAGCCCCAAGCCCTAAACCCTAAACCCTAAACCCTAAACCCTAAACCCTAAACCCTAAACCCTAAACCCTAAACCCCAGGAGAAGGGCGCCATTGTCATCGGCAAGACGAACATGGACTGCGGTTGCCTTGGCTTTTGCTGAGCTGGCGTTGCAACACCGATGACCTTTAGGGTTTAGGGTTTATTGGGTTTATTGGGTTTATTGGGTTTATTGGGTTTATTGGGTTTATTGGGTTTATTGGGTTTATTGGGTTTATTGGGTTTATTGGGTTTATTGGGTTTATTGGGTTTATTGGGTTTATTGGGTTTATTGGGTTTATTGGGTTTATTGGGTTTAGGGCCTAGAGTTTAGGGTGTTTTGGGGTTTCCGGTATAGGGTGAGGGAGTTTACGGTTTTCGGAGTTTAGGTGTTTCGGGGCTTAGGGGTTTAGGGTTTAGGACTTAGAGGCAACTTGCAGCTTGCGCTCTAAAGCCCTCAGGGTCTCGAAGCCTAGAAACCCGAAAGCGCCGTCGAGCACTGCAAGGCGACTAGGGATGCTTACTTGGAGGTTCATGGTACGTATGAACCAATTATAACTGCACTTGCAACTGTTTAGGGTTTAGGGTTTAGGGTTTAGGGTTTAGAGGTACTTATAACCCACTTATGAGCCCCTTAAGTGCCCGAGTATGGTCATAAGCACAGTTCTAGGTGCAGTTGTATTTGGTTAAATAAGTACCATGAACCTCCACCTAGAGAGTTGCAGAGACTTCGGGCAACGCCGAGGTGCTGCTACGGGCCGGAGCCCCCAGAGATTGTTCTGCGCCTTTGGGCTTTCGATTGTAAGGATTTGAGGGTTTTATGGTTTTGTGGGTTTAGGGTTTAGGGTTTAGGGTTTAGGGTTTAGGGTTCAGGGTTTAGGGTTTAGGGTTTAGGGTTCAGTTAAGACACCACTGTCATGCAGCCTTTGGTCTACCAAGATAAAGTGAGAGCGGCCCATATGGCTGTTCAGAAGGCTCAGGACTCAGGCCTTCGGGTAGGGTTTAGGGTTTAGGGTCTAGGGTTTAGGGAACCCTCCTTCAGTCCCCCCCTCCCCGCCCCCCCAGGGACGGGCACACTTGAGCCCCCCCCATATATTGCCCCACCTCTGAAACCCGGGTTTAGGTTTTAGGGTTTAGGGTTTAGGGTTTGGGTTTAGGGTTTCGGGTTTTACGGGGTTTACCCAAGACCATTGGTTTAGGGTTTGCAGGCTCAGGGTTTGTGGCTTGTAGTTTATAGAGTCGTTTTTTCGGGGTTTATGGGGGCTTTTAGGGGTTTGTAGGGTTTCTAGGGTTGACAGTGGGCCTTGGCTTGCGGAGGCAGTGGGGCTAGCGGTCGCAGAGCTATGTAATGTGCAAATGTTCGCGAGCCAGGCTCTATAATTCACAGGAACTTCTAGAACCTCCAGCCCCTACACCTGAAATATTAGGCTGCCCCCTAAAACCCCATAAACCCTCAACCCCAAATCCCAAACCCTAAACCCTAAACCCTAAACCCTAAAAAAGAGGGTTATCCGCACCCCGGCGGCCGAGGCCTTGTGGGGGCGGCTCCCTCAGAGACTGGGTTCTTGTAGAGCTTGGAGCAGGCGGTTTGGGGTTTAGGGTTTAAGGTTTAGGGTTTGGGATTTGGGGTTTAGGGTTCAGGGTTGTGAGTTTGGGGTTTAGGGTGTGTTTTTTGGGGACCTGGAACTTGGGTTTGGCTTCAAATTTCCCAAAACCTATGCAAATTAGAGCAACAAAGATCTGTATATGTATATATATATATATATGTATATATTTATTGATTTATAGACGTTCCTATACACATGTATGTCTGTCTAGCGATATCTGGCGACGAATCTATCGACATACAGGCTCGGTGAGACTTAAAAGGGGTGCGTGGTGGTTGGGGCGTGCGAATATTTGGCTGTCCTGCAAGGTTGATTCGGGAACGACCTTTGTAACATGGCACTATTGGACTACAGGGGTTGGAATAAATACTAGTAGTACTCCCATATTGTCCACATAGTACTCCCTTATTGTCCCCATATGAATATACTAGAATAACTCCCAAAACCCTATTCCCATCATTAAGGCCCGTTTCCCCCAAACCCTAAGCCCTAAGCGCTAATCCCTAAACCTTCTTGTAGGCTCGGGCCGAAAATTTCTCGGGGGACGCAACGAGGGGTAAGGATGATCGTATAGGAGGTATGAGAGGTGATCCCATGCAAGGGAGGTTTAGGGTTTAGGGTTTAGGGTTTAGGGTACGCTGGCCGCTGAACCCGAAAGCCTGCAACACCCCACCACCAGATGCCCGGCAGATTTACCTTTAGGGTTTAAGGCTTTAGGTTTAGGGTTTGGGGCTTGGGGTTTAGGGTTTTAGGGTATACACAAGCTACAAGACAATCCCATGGCATAAAGTGCCCGTTAGAGGCAGATGGGCCCCTAGACCTCTTGAACCTAAATCGTATACCCGAAACCCTAAACCCTAAACCCTAAACCCAAAGTCGTATACCCGAAGCCCGAAACCCTAGAACCTCAAAACCCTCACAAACCTTTTCAAGCCCTCCATTGCGAACCTCGCATCCTCAGGTCAGGTCTCCCTACGGCGTTTGCCAAAACTCCTTGGCAGCTCGTCGGGTTTAGGGTTTAGGGTTTAGGGTTTAGGGCCCAGGGTTTAAGGTTTAGGGTTTAGGGTTTAGGGCCCAGGGTTTAAGTGGAAGCGACACCATGAGCCTCAAGATCAGCTCAGCATCCCTTGTATGGTATGGTCGCTAGGTCCCACGCCGAATAGAAACGGTTCAGGGTTTAGGGTTTAGGGTTTAGGGTTTAGGGTTTAGGGTTTAGGGTTTAGGGTTTCGGGTTTAGGCTTCAGGGTTTTATAGGGTTTAGGCAGCGCATGGCATGTCAAATCCAATGTCACATGCAAAATATGGGTCAACCCTGAACCCTAAGCCCTATAAACCCAAAGCCCCGAAACTCCAAACCCTAGACCCTAAACCCCTCAAAACCCTAAACCCTAAACCCTAGACCCCTCCCCTCCCTCCGTTTTCTGCGCCGAGGATCGGTCCATGATCTCCGGCGGGTCTTCCTCCGGCTCGGGTGTATCTGTGGCGTTGGGGCAGGTGCCCAGGCTTGAGGTTTAGGGTTGTAGGGTTTAGGGTTTAGGGTCTAGGGTTTAGGGTCTAGGGTTTAGGGTTTAGGGTTTAGTAAGGGTTTAGAGTTTAGGGTTTAGGGTTCAGGGTCTAGGGTTCAGGTTTTAGGGTTTAGGGTTTAGGGCTGAAGATGCTTTGAGGTTGAAGGCGTTGGAGTCTTTGGAGTCAGCAGATCTCCAGTTAGGGCCGCCGCTTTTTGTTGATAGACAGGCTGCGTACTGCAGAGTTTTTATAGAGCTTACAGGGTTTATTGGGTTTATAAACCCCAAATGTGTACAGGGCTTATAGGGAGTAGGCTCCCCAACCATACACAGGGTTTAGGGTTTAGGGTTTAGGGTTTAGGGTTTAGGGTTTAGGCTTCTGGAGTTTATTGTGTTTATGGTGTTGCTTGCGAGCGTCGCGGTCTTAGATGCGCAGCCCACGAAGAGAGGTGCCAGCCTCCAGTCAACCAAGTTTGCATTTAGGGCTGAGGGTTTTGGGGGTTTAGGGTTTAGGGTTTGGGGTTTGGGGTTTAGGGTTTAGGGTTTGGGTTGGCTCAGATGATGCCTTGTGGCCTTTCTTTGACTTACACGAGGCGATGGGGATGTCTACTCGCAAGTGCAAGAGACAAGAAACCTTAAATCCTATACCCTAAACCCTAAACCCTAAACCCTAAACCCTAAACCCTAAACCCTCAAACTTGAACCCTTACAATCCTTAAGCTCCACATCCCCTAGACAGGACACTTTAAACCAAGAGGAGCCCGAAGCTCTCTTCCCCTCTTCCCCTAGACCCTAACCTAAACCCTAAACCCTAAACCCTAAACCCTAAACCCTAAACCCTAAACCCACAGCTGTGAGATGCGGAGCACGCAGGCTTTAGGGTGCCGGGTTTAAGGTTTAGGGTTCCGGGTTTTCGGGTTTTGGCACTGAAAGGTGATTTTAGGCCTTGGGGCTTCGGGGGCATTTTGGGCTTAGAGGGTTTGTGGGGCTTCTAGTTCAGGGCTTAGGGAGGATTGAGAGGATTTCCTGGATTTGCGCGCAACCTGCCCCTGGTGTGCAGGTCACCTTTTCTCTGGGCACTGACACTGCCGAGCCCCCGAATGAGGTTCATAAGTCTTTGGGGTGTGCAGGGTTTAGGGTTTTGAGGCTTAGGGTTTGGGGTGGCCTGGGGGTAGGGGCTCGATTTTCCAAAGGGGGGCCCCTAAGACCACCAGGCTCGGTGGGCAGAGACACCGGAAACAGTCTTAAGAAACCCTAAACCCTAATCCCTAAATCCTAAACCCTAAACCTTAAGCCCTAAACCCTAAGTAGTCAGTCTGCGGGGGGGGGGTGGGGGTGGAGGGGTCATGGAGCAAGTATACCGAAGAGCTTTAAATCTGTTCAGGGTTGCTGGGTTCCGAAACCCTTAACCCGCAGGCTGGAACCAAGGGGATGGCTAAGGGTAGGGTTTAGGGTTTAGGGTTTAGGGTTTAGGGTTTAGGGTTTAGGGTTTAGGGTTTAGGGTTTAGGGTTTAGGGTTTAGGGTTTAGGGTTTAGGGTTTAGGGTTTAGGGTTTAGGGTTTAGGGTTTAGGGTTTAGGGTTTAGGGTTTAGGGTTTAGGGTTTAGGGTTTACAGTAGGGTTTAGGGTTTAGGGTTTACGTTTTCGGGTTTCGGGTTTTGGATTTCGGGTTTCGGGTTTGGGGTTTGGGGTTTAGGTAGGAGCTCAGAATACTTGGAAGAGGATCACAGACCGGGAGTTCGAACATCTCAATCATTTCCCTGAACCCCAAGCAAGAAAAACTGAACCCTAAGCAAGAAAAAGACGTAAACCCACATGACATAAACCCAACAAATCCCATAGACCCGGTAAAGCCCACAAATCCCATGAACCCTATAAACCCAACGTAAGATCCCCAAGCCCTAAATCGACCCAAACCTCAAACCCTAAACCCTGAACCCTAAAACCCTGAACCTTAAACCCTGAACCCTAAACCCTAAACCCTGAACCCTGAACCCTAAACCCCTCTTTCTTATGTATATTTAAACCCTATACATCTTCATGGCTAAGGGTCATTTCTTCGTGGCTATGGGTCATTTCTTCGTGGCTAAGGGTCATTTCTTCGTGGCTAAGGGCAATTTCTTCGCTAAGGGCCATTTCTTCGTCGCTAAGGGCCATTTCCTGGTCGCTAAGGGCCATTTCCTGGGTGCTAAGGGTCATTTCTTCGTGGCTAAGGGCAATTTCTTCGTGGCTAAGGGAAATTTCTTCGTGCCTAAGGGTCATTTCTTCGTGGCTAAGGGTCATTTCTTCGTGGCTAAGGGTCATTTCTTCGTGGCTAAGGGTCATTTCTTCGTGGGGGGGGGGGGAGGGGGGGGGGGGGGGGGAGGGGGGGGGGGGGGGGGGAAGGGGGGGGAAGGGGAGGGGGGGGGAGGGGGGGGAGGGGGGGGAGGGGGGGGGGAGCCTTAGAAATGAATCTTAGCCACGAAGGAAGACCCTTAGCCACGAAGAAATGACCCTTAGCCACAAAGAAATATATGCCTATAGCCACGAAGAAATGACCCTTAGCCACGAAGAAATGACCCGCCCCCAACCCCCCTCTCCTCCCGCCCCCTCCCCCTCCCCCCCTTGTTTTGGATGAAATGGTTCGTGGGTAGGATGGTCCATGACAGAGTGAGGTTGGAGGACAGGGCTAAACTTTTTTTTTTATTTCTAATGTTTTGGGATTCTCTGGGTGGGTGGGTTTTTTTCGAGAGCCCAAACAGCGGCTCTACTGGAGATTGCTCGACCCGGAGCTGCTGAACCCTAAACCCTAAACCCTAAACCCTAAACCCTCAACAGTGGCTCGTTGTCAACACCTGCTATGCCTGTGGAGCCGATGAGCCGAAAGCTGTAGGGATTGCTTGGAGGTCCATGGTACTGATGAACCATTTAGGGTTTAGGGTTTAGGGTTTAGGGTTTAGGGTTTAGGGTTTAGGGTTTAGGGTTTAGGGTTTACCAAGGGGCTTATATGTGGGTTATAATTACCCCTGCACCCAAAACCCAAAGCCCTAAGCCAGAAGCTCTAAACCTAAGGGGCTTATAAGTGGTTGTAGGTGCAGTTATAACTGCTTGATGGGTATAGTACCATGAACCCTCCGAGTGGTGGTGGGTTTAGGGCTTACCTGGAGGCTCCCATGACGTTCCTTTTTGGGGATAGTTGTAGGGGCTTCTAGTATAAAATCCTAAACCCTAAACCCCAAACCCCAAACCCGAAACCCTAAACCCTACACCCTAAACCCTAAACCCTAAACCCTAAACCCTAAACCCTAAACCCTAAACCCTAAGGGGTTTTAGGTCTTCAAGTGCAGCTGCCAAGCCCGAGGCTGGCAGCGGCCGGGTGCCGGCAGCTCTCAACAACATCGTGGGCCTGAAGGCCACGACGTCATGGGCTTTTTGGGGTTTAGGGTTTAGGGTTTAGGGTTTAGGGTTTAGGGTTTAGGGTTTAGGGTTTAGGGTTTAGGGTGGAGGGGTTTGGGGGTTAGAGTTTACGGTTAAGGGCTTAGGGTTCAGGGTTTCGGGTTTAGGGTTTAGGGTTTCGGGCTTGGGGGCTTTGAATCCCGAATCCCCCCGCCACCTCACTCGGTAAGCGGGAGCCTGTCACTGGGAGGCCTCGCGAGGGCTCGTGTCGACGCATGGCCTCTTGCCGGCCTGCCGATCTCTGGAATCCTGGCTTCGATGGCCGGGGGGTTTAGGAGTTAGGGTTTAGGGTTTAGGGTTTAGGGTTTAGGGTTTAGGGTTTAGGGTTCGATAGCCGAGGTTGATTTAGGAGTTGGGGTTTGGGGTTTAGGGTTTAAGGCTTTTAGCATATAGGGTGTTAGGGTGTTGGGGTTCAGGGTTTAGGGTTTACGGTTTAGGATACAGGGTTTAGGGTTTAGGGTTTGTGGTTTTAGCATTTAAGGTGTTCGGGTGTTGGGGTTAAGGGTTTAGGGTTCAGGGTTTAGGGTTTAGGGTTTAGGGTTTAGGGTTTAGGGTTTGTGGTTTTCAGCATTTAAGCTGTTAGGGTGTTGGGATTTAGGGTTTAGGGATTTAGCACTCAAGGTGTTAGGGTGTTGGGGTTTAGGGTGCTGGGTTGGTCTTAGGGCTTCAGCTTTTGATTGGGGCTTCAGGGTTTGGGACGCGTAGTGTAGCTAAGCGAAGGCGGTCATTCGGCATGTGGTAGATCCCGGTCCCTCTACAGATAGACTATAATGGCCCCCAAGACCCTGTTCTAGTTTTTAAGGCTCCCGAAGTAAGTCTGCATCAACCCCCGAACCCTATAAACCCTAAACCCCTGAACCCCCAAACCCCTGAACCCCTAAGCCCACCCTAACCCTACACCATAAACCCTAGACGCTACACCCTACACCCTACACCCTACACCCTACACCCTAAACCCTAAACCCTAAACCCTAAACCCTAAACCCTGAACCCTAAACCCTAAACCCTAAACCCTAAACCCTAAACCCTAAACCCTAAACCCTAAACCCTAAACCCTAAACCCTACAGCAAGGACTGCGTCTCCATCTTTGCCCTTACAGTGCACGAGGCGACGACTGGGTTGAGGGATTTCAGGAAATCGAGGGAACCAAAGAGATCTTCAGGGACTTAGGCAGCTTTTTTTTGCAATTTAGGGGCGCTTAAGGGGAAACTTATGTCATGGGAATTCTTGGCGTTCAGGGTTTAGGGTTTAGGGTTTAGGGTTTAGGGTTTAGGGTTTAGGGTTTAGGGTTTAGGGTTTAGGGGCAGTTAGGGTTCTCCTGCACCCTAACGTGCAGGAGTTCTGGAATGCTTAGTTACTGGGCTTTGGAGTACTATACTTTAATACTTTTTTTTGTTCTGGGTTCCCATTATTGCTACTTATTACCTAAAAAGTATATACTTTTTTTCCAGGGTCTACTCCAAAGCTAAGGTTAGGTTGCAGAGTTGTCGGCTGAGCCATGGGAGCACATGGCCGCTGAACCGCACCCCCCCGAACCCTTCGATGGAATCTGAGTCACTTCGGGAAATGTTGGGCTACTGCTACGGAGTATGTTGAACAGAGCATCACATGGCTTGTACCAGGTGGGTGGCTTCTGTGGCCGACGGGCTTGTATCGAAATGTGACACCTGAAACCCTCAACCCAAACCCTAGACCCCCCCACCCCGCAAAAGAAACCTCCTAGGAGGCTGATGGCTGGGTAGGGTTTGGTCTCTTGACGCTTTGGGGTTTAGACCGCGTCGTGTTTCAGCGCTTTGGTGCAGAGTTGAGGTTCTGGGTGTATAGGGTTTTGGGGTTTAGGGTTTTAGGTTTTTAGGGTTTTTGGGTTTGAGGGTTTGAGGGTTTTAGGTTAGGGTTTTAGGGTTTAGAGGGTTTTAGGGTTTTAGGGTTTTAGTGTTTTAGGGTTTTAGGGTTTTAGGGTTTTAGGGTTTTAGGGTTTCAGGGTTTAGGGCTTAGGGTTTCGGGTTAGGGCTTAGGGTCCAGGATTCGGGGTTTAGAGCTCCGGTGTCCGGCTGTCTCGAATCCCGAAACCTTCGCTAGGGCGAGCCCTTTCCTACCCCCTGGTTCTTAGTAGGGAGTGAGGGAAATAGGGCCCTGTATATACCCTTTAACTTACTGGCTCAAAACCCAACTTTTCAATTTTTGGGTTTCTTATAAGGTAGTTTTTTCCGAAAGCTTATTTTTTCCTTCCTTGGGTTTTGGGCCCGTAAGCTGAGGGAGTATATGGGGTACCCTAAACCCTAAACCCTAAACCCTAAACCCTAAACCCTAAACCCTAAACCCTAAACCCTAAACCCTAAACCCTAAACCCTAAACCCCTTTCCCTCATTCCCTACTAAGAACCAGCCAGGAAGTCCTTCCCCCTAGACCCTCCTTGCAGCGACCCCCCGAATCATAGCTCTACCTGAAGGCTCCAATGTAGTTCCGTTCAGGGTTTAGGGTTTAGGGTTTAGGGTTTAGGGTTTAGGGTTTAGGGTTTAGGGTTTAGGGTTTAGGGTTTAGGGATAGGGTTGGGGGATGCGAGTATACGACCCCAAAATCGTAAACTCTAAGCCCTCGAAGCCCTGTACTCCACCAGAAGCCTACAAGCTGAGGGCTAAAAAGCGTACAAGGAGGTTTGCTTTTCCGAGCTCGGTGCAGACCCCAAGCCCTCGACCCTAAACCCTAAACCCTAAACCATAAACCCTAAACCCTAAACTTCTAAACCCTAAACCCTAAACCCTAAACCCTAAACCCTAAACCCTAAACCCTAAACCCTAAACCCTAAACCCTAAACCCTAAACCTAACCCTAAACCCTAAACCCTAAACCCTAAACCCTAAACCCTAAACCCTAAACCCTAAACCCTAAACCCTAAACCCTAAACCCTAAACCCTAAACCCTACCAGGGCCCCAAGCCCCCAAACGAAAAGCCTTCTGCCAGGCACATCGCATCCTAGGACCGCGGGTGGATCCGGGAGTGAAGCCCCAACCCCCAAAACTACTCAGGTTTTTAGGGTTCAGGTTCAGGGTTTTGGGTCTAGGGTTTTTTTGGGTCTAGGGTGTTTTGGGTCTAGGGTTTTTTGGGTCTAGGGTTTAGGGTTTAGGGTGTAGGGTTTAGGGTTGAGGATTAAAGCCCTAAAGCCCTAAACCCTAAAAAACCCTAAAGTGTAGGGAACCCTGACGATCCTAGAGCCCTGAGTCCTCAGCCCATGGCTGCGTTGAAAATACGAAAGCCTAGAACCCTAGGTTTTACTCGTGGGTCCTTTTATCTGGGTTTTGGAGTACTGTACTTTAATACTTTTTTTGGTTCTGGGTTCCTATTATAGCTACTTATACCTAAAAAGTATACACTTTTTTTCCAGGGTCTACTCCAAAGGTAGGTAGGTTATGTGTTCTCTCAATTGGGTTTAAGCGGACTACAGTCAGGATTTTTTTATCAGTGGGCTGGCTGTAAGGGTCATTCTAGTTTTAGGTTTAGGGGATAGTGAGGGTTCGGTGTTTCACGGTTAGGGTTTTGGGTTGAGGGTTTCAAAAGGGAGCAGAATTTGCAGAACTTCCCCCTATTCAAATTCAAGCCCCTTAACCTGAAACCCTGATCCCCGAAACCCTAAAGCGCGGAATAAAGCCCTAAGCTCGAGGCCCAAGCCAAGCTGAACAATGAAGACCAGTTTATCTGCTAGTTGAATCCAGAATTTGGAGCACATGTGCCTAAACCCTAAAACCCTAAACAGGTTGCTGGATGGACGAACTGGCAGCATGAAGCCACTGAAGCCTCAGGTGACTAGGGTTTATAGGGTTTAGGTTTACGGCTTACCGACTGATTAGTTTCCTCTAGGGGTAGTTTCTGAACCCATAGACTCCTAAAACCCTATAAACCTGCATCCTAAACCCAAACCCTAATACTAAACCTAAACCCCAAATCCTAGAGAAACTAAACCCTAAACCCTTTATACCCTACAACCCGAAATCCCATAAACCCTAAACCCCTAGTGAAGCAAAACCCCCTATAAACCCTATAAACTTTAATTCCTGGAGAAGCTAAGCCCCAAACCCTAAACCCGAAACCGTAAAACCCTAAACCCTAAACCCCAAACCCCAAACCCTAAACCCTAAACCCTACACCCGACACCCTAAA
>CAJNDS010001347.1:67500-80000 GCA_905221605.1 Symbiodinium natans | reverse complement strand
GCTGCAAAGGCCGGCGCCCTGGGCTTTCAGAGGCTTGTAGGGTTTAGGCTTTAGGCTTGAGGGTTTATATAGGGTTTGGGGTTTAAGGGCTGGATCAGCGTACGGTTTTGGAGGGTTTAAGGCCGCTAGGGTTTAGGGTTGAGGGTTGAGGGTTTAGGGTTTAGGAGTTGAATACCTAAGGTGGAGGGGCTTCGGGTCTATACTCGCAGGTTCATGGTACTTGTTGACCAAGTATCACTGTACTTACAGCTGTACTTGTAACCATATTAGGGCACTTAAGGGGCTCATAAGTGGGTTATAACTACAGTTATAATTGGTTGATAAGTACCATGAACCTCCTAGTATAGACCAAAGCCCCACAACCCTAGGTATTCAATTCCTAAACCCTAAACCCTAAACCCTCAACCCTAAACCCTAAACCCTAAACCCTAAACCCTAAACCCTAAACCCTAAACCGGATTGCTTGGTGATTGCAGGCAGCGGCTGTCATGCGCTGGCCGGCTTCTGAATGACGATGATGCCCTCTCAGAGCTGCCGCTGCCAGAGGAGCATAGACCAACCCGTCTCTAAGGGTAGTTATATTGGGGTTCAGGGTTCAGGGTTTAGGGTTTAGGGTTTAGGGTCTAGGGTTTTTAGGGTTTAGGGTTTAGGGGTAGTTTTATGGGCCCTGAATATGGTCCCTTGCCTCCTTGAAGGGGTTCTGAAGTATGGGCCCCTCGTTTGTGTAGGGTATATAAGAGGATATTATAAGGGGTTCCGATTTCAGGGCGGGCCCATACTAATGGACCATGTTACTACCCTTAGGTTGTCTGTATCAACGGGGCCCGGGTATGGAGCTCTGTTTCAAGCCATGCCTGAAATCTACATATATATATACATATATATATATATGTTGTTTTATTTGTTTATTTACGGCTAGCGCGTGTCGATACATTTCCGTTTCGCCCTAAACACTGAACCCACAGAGCATTGCGCCGTGCACTTTGCAGACGACTTCCGCAATCTTCCGCGCCGGAGGAGGCTGAGCTGGTCCTCCTGACCTTCTGTGGTCCCAGGAATCCGCAGGAGGTGGCGCGGGGGGTTGGGGGCTTGCAATATTATCGCCTAAGCCCTAAACCCTAACCCTAAACGGCAAAAACCCCTATCTTTTCCCTGAACCCATAAACCCTGAACCCTACAAAAACCGGCAACCCTCAGTCCCATAATGCTGGCACCCCTAAACCCTAAACCCCACAAGCCCTGAACCTGGAAGCCGGAACTGAACCTTAAACCTGAAACTCTAAAACCCCGTCCACCCCATAAAGCCCACCCTAAGGGTCCATGTACCTAATTTTTATATACTTGGGCCTTAAAGTACCTCCTATACAGGGACTTTAGGGCCCAAGTATATAATAATGAGGTACATGGACCCTTAGGGCCAGACACCAAACCGCATCAACCGCTTGTTGCGCTCGAAGTTGAACCCTGAAACACATTCCTCGGGCCCCCTGAGCCCTAAACCCTCAACCCTGAACCCTAAACCCTGAACCCTAAACCCTAAACCCTGAACCCTCAACCCTAAACCCTAAACCCTAAACACTGCACCCTGAACCCTTAACCCTAAACCCTAAACCCTAAACCCTAAGCCCTAAGCCCTAAACCCTAAACCCTAAACCCTAAACCCTACCCCCCGCAAGGTCTGGTCCTTCACCCGGACCGTGGCCGAGGATGACACCTTCGAGCTTGAGTGGCAGCTTGGTCAACCCTGGGATCCTGACACTGACCTGAGCTTAGGGTTTAGAGTTTAGGGTTTAGGGTTTAGGGTTTAGGGTTTAGGGTTTAGGGTTTAGGGCTTCGGGTTTAGGGTTCAGGAAACGGAGGTTTAGGGTTTCAGGGTTAGGGGGTTCAGGGGTTTAGGGTTTGGGGTTTAGGATTTTGGGTCTCGGGCTGCTTAGGGTTTAGGGAGCTTAGTTTGAGAAGCCAGGATACCATCGTTGCAGCCGGATTCGCCATTTTAGGTCGGGCATGCTACTAGGCAGATCTAGCCAGGATCTTTGGTTCCTTCTTGTGTTGAAGAGCAACCCTCAACCCCAAACCCTACACTCCCAGCCACGAACCATAAATCCTAAGCCCTAAACCCTGAACCCTAAACCCTAAACTCCAATTCACGCGCCAACCTAGGCTACCATGGGAGTACGGCGTGCTTGCAGCTGCTACTTGAAGCTGCCGCGAACGTGAACAAGAGTGGTGGAACAGGCTGCCTTGGGGACCGACTGAAGCCTAGAATTCGGCGGGGTTTAGGGCTTAGGTTTCAGTGGAACAACCCTAAACCCTAAGCCCCAAGCCCGAAACCCTAAACCCTAAACCCTAAACCCTAAACCCTAAACCCTAAACCCTAAACCCTAAACCCTAAACCCTAAACCCTAAACCCTAAACCCTACACGAACCAAGGCTTGACGCCACTGGCGATGGCGTGTGCCAGGGGACGCCTCCAGTGTGTCCGACTGTTGCTGGAAGCGCTGGCCGAGGCGGATCACTGCGATCAACATGGAAGAACACCCTTGTGGATGGCTGCACAGAAACCCGGCGTTTAGGGTTTAGGGTTTAGGGTTTAAGGTTTAGGGTTTAGGATGTTGCAATCATTGGGGCGACTTGCTCTGCCAGAACTTCGGGACCCTAAAGTTTCAAGCCAACTTTGAACCCTTCGTCATCCCAAAAAACCCTAAAGCATAAAACCATAAAACCCTGAAACAAGCCCTTGTACCCTAAACCCTAAACCCTAAACCCTAAACCCTAAACCCTAAACCCTAAACCCTAAACCCCAGGAGCAACCATGCGGAGATCGCCGAGACCCTCTTGAAGGCCGGCGCCTTCAAAGGCGGCGCTGTCTCATCGCCTTTGTGGATTGCTGCGGAGAGAGGCCACCTCTGGTGTGAGGGTGTTAGGGTTTAGGGTGTTAGGGTTTAAGGTTTAGGGTTTAGGGTTTAGGGTTTAGGGTGGTTCAGGGAAAGCCCTAAACCCTAAACCCTTAAAACCCTAAACGCTTGAACGCCTAAACCCTAAACCCGGTGTTAGGGTTTGTTTTTTTGGGTTTCGGGCCTTAAGGCTCAGCGGTTTGGGGCTTATAAGGCTTCGATTAAGCCACGCGGGTAACCCCCATCACTTGGAGCTTCATGGTACATGTTAACCAATTATGACTGTACTTACATGTCACTTTCAAGCCCCTTAAGCGCCCTAATATGGTTATAGGTACAGTTATAAGTACAGCTACCCTACACCCTAAACCCTAAACCCTAAACTCCCTGTAAGTACAGAAAAAAGAAGTGGCAAGTATAAGTACCATGGACCTGCAAGCAAGGACACCTGGCTGTCGCCGAGACCCTTTTGGAGGCCCAGTACTACCCTTTTTCCCTTGTTTGGGGGTGTAGGTTCCATTATAAACCTCTTTAAGCAAAAAAGGGCACCCTTTTTAATCATAAACCCTAAACCCTAAACCCTAAACCCTAGGATACTGGGCAGCCTAGAGACCCTTTTGGAGGCCGGCGCGGAGCCGGACGAAGTGGCCGAAGATGGGTCCTCTCCTCTGCCGGCTGTCCTGTTGATCATAGGAGGGTTTTTAGGGCTTTTAGGGTTTTAGGGTTTTTTAGGGTTTTTAGGGTTTTTAGGGTTTTTTGCGGTTTTTAGGGTTTATAGGGTTTATAGGGTTTATAGGGTTTATAGGGTTTATAGGGTATAGGGTTTCGGGTTTAGGGTTTAGGGTTTTGGGCTATTTTCATCCTGAGAGTAGGTAAACCAACGAGTAGCTGGCATGAAGCTGGTGCCATATTCCGCCTCGTTTCTGGACATTCATCGTGGCGTGTAGCGGCCTGGGAATCGCTCACGCGTCCTGATTGTGGCTTGAAGGGTTCTGGGTCGCAGGGGTTTAGGGTGTAGGGTTTAGGGTTTAGGGTTTAGGGTTTAGGGTTTAGGGTTTAGGGTTTAGGGTTTAGGGTTGCCCGTGCGCAACCCATCTCTCGCGCACAAAACAACAACAAAGAACTGAAGCTAAGCTTGCTCTTCTAGAGGAGCCGTGCAAGACAGCTGAGGTGGATCGCATGCCAGCAGGGGCACGTCAACATCATTCGGCTCCTGTTGCGAGCAGGTGCCAGCAGAGACAAGCCCAACGAAGATGGTGCCCTGCCAGTGTGGGTGGCCGCTCACAGGGGCCACGACTCAGTAGTGCAACTGCTGTCCGGGGTCATAGAAGCAGAAACCAAGTGTCTCACGTCCACATTGCAGCACCCTCTCAACCCTGAACCCTATAAGCCCTAAATCCTAGACCAAATACCTGTGGATGGGAGCTTTGAGGCCGCTTTCTGAGCTTAGTTGGTCACTGTTTCTGGATACTTTGGGGGCTTCGGGGTTAGAATCTTCAGGCGGCCCGCATGATTGAGGGTACCCAAGAAGGACCATCATTCCGAGAACTGACCGGTTGGGGTATGCCCTAAGGCTCCAGATAGCCCAAAGCAGGTACTACTTCTAGACTTCAGACCCCCATGTAGGCATTTGGAGCTAAACACCCGAAACCTTAAGCCTAAACCTATAGACCCTAAGCCCGCAACAATCCACAAGCCTTACTCCCGAAGCCTGTAAACCTTACACGTACACCCTTCTGCGAGTACAAGCCCTATAGAAGCCAACGCCATAGCCGTTTTCGTGGCGAATCAGGGGAACTGGCAGGCTCCTAAACCTAAATCCTAGGAAAGGTCCAGGGTTTTGTGAGCGCAGTGCGTGCAGCAGCACGCATGCAACGCGCATGCAAGTAGGAATACAGGCTTATTGCCTTTCCCATGCCTTGGTAGCCCAGTGGTACCCTTTTCCCTTTTAAAGTTCACCCAAAAAGGGCTACCAAGGTTCTATTGGGTGTAACTGCTGTTTAATGTCTAGGATGTAAGTACAGGGTTTAGCCTTCAGGCTTTTGGGCTTAGGGTTTGGCAAGTATTCGTTTCGATTCAAGGGCCGCTGAGCAAGTCCATTCTCAGACCTCAGCGCCTTCAACCTCATCCCTAGACCCTAAATCAAAGTCCAGAACCATGAAACCCTAAACCCTAGACCCTAGACCCCAAACCCCAAACCCCAAACCCCAAACCCTAAACCCTAAACCCTAAACCCTAAACCCTAAACCCTAAACCCTAAACCCTAAACCCTAAACCCTAAACCCTAAACCCGAATCTCCAACTTTGCAGGAGCTCAGGCATGGTCGACGCCTGGCCCCCGGGGAGGCCTTCACGCCGCGGCCCCAAGATGTGGGAGCAGGGCGCCCACAGGGCTAGGGTTTAGGGTTTAGGGTTTAGGGTTTAGGGTGTAGGGTGTAGGGTGTAGGGTTTAGGGTTTGGGGTTTGGGGTTTGGAGTTTGGGGGTTTGGGGTTTAGGATGTAGGGTTTCGGGTTAGAGTGTTCATAGGTTGAGAAACAGGGTATAGGGCTCAGGGTTTCAGGGTTGCGTCTTTTGTGTGGTTCAGGGCTTTCTGGTTTCATGTCGGCCGTCTGTTGCTGTAAGCAGCCAGAAGGTCAGTGCTTGCTACGCAAGTCGGAATTGCACCACCACTTGCAGGCAGGATGAGCAGGCCCACACCACGCAGGAGGCCAATCTGCAAGACCTCACAGTGCAACTGCGGCAGCTCCGCTCCGAACTCACCAGGGGCGAAATTTACATGGGAGTCTTCCCATACCCTAAACCCTGAACCCTAAACCCTAAACCCTCAACTTCAGAGGAGAAGGCTCAAGGGTTATTGGGGTTTCTGGGATGCCAGGGTGATAGCAGCCAGAGGTTTAGGGTTTAAGGTTTAGGGTTTAGGGTTTAGGGTTTAGGGTTTTAGGGTTTAGGTTTTAGGGTTTAGGGTTTAGGGTTTTAGGGTATAGGGTTTGAGGTTTAGGGCAGCATGGGTCAAAGTGCGTCGCTTGCGCCGCTAGCTGGGGCCACGGGCATCACCAAGAACCATCACAGAGGCCTCACCAGCTGATATCCCCGCCCTTGCTATCAATATGGGTGGTTGTCAAAGTTTAGGGTTTACCGTTTAGGGTTTAGGGTTTAGGGTTTAGGTCCCGTTTGGGGTCCCTAGAAAAATGTTATGCGGCACCTGGTCTTTAGCGTGTCCAAAAAGGGATCACAATTTTGACAACCACCCATACAAATGAAGACTTGAACTCTTGTCATACCACTGCCTTATAGTAGTTAAGTTCCCAACAGATGCATCAATACCTTGCTCCAATTTTTGGTGTCTAGGTGCCCTCGTGAAAGTAGCAAAGTCACGAACAAGAGCACCCCTACTATAGTTACTCGAATATGGTTCCACCGCCACCAGCCACCAAGACAAGCCAAGGTCCCGAATCAGCAAGATGCAACGGGTCCCAGGACCCAAAATGCGAAGAAAATCGGGTGTTTAGATACAGAAGCTCCCGAAACCCTAAACCCTATAACCCTATAGAACCCGAGAACCCGAAACCCTGCACCCTAAACCCGAAACCTAAACCCAAAACCCTAAACCCCAAACCCAAAACCCAAAACCCAATAATCTCAAAGGTTTGGCATTCCCAGCCGGGAATTCCTGGACTTCGGAAACTTCGGAGCAGCTGCGCAGGCTCCTTTTGTGGAGGATGAAGACTCGGTAATCTTGAAAGGTTTAGGGTTTAGGGTTTGGGGTTTGGGGTTTAGGGCTTAGGCCTTAGGGCTTAGGCCTTAGGGCTTAGGCCTTAGGGCTGAGGGCTGAGGGCTTAGGGCCTTGGGCTTTGGGCTTCAAATGGTTCAGGGTGCGAGGACCTGGCCGGCCAGGATCCCAGGCCCCTTTTGCGTTCTGCCAAGAAGCGCGTGCACATGGGCAGTTCTCTACGTCCCTATGAATTTCTAAACCCTAAACCCTAAACCCTAAACCCTAAACCCTGAACCCTGAACCCTGAACCCTGAACCCTGAACCCTAAACCCTAAACCCAAATGCCTAAACCCAAAATATAAACAGATTCTTCCTTTTAAGGTTGATATAGGTTTGTTGTTTTTGGGGGGGGAACCTTAAGCAAGCAGTAGACTAGGGTCCCTTATTCTCGGTAGGCCCTGGGGGATAGTCTATATTTTCCTTTAGTGGGTTTCGTCTTTTTGCCATAGAAATCTTTGTGCTCAGCCGACAATAGATCTTTTACTTTTTGGGTCTTTCTGATTTAGTAGGAATGATAAAGTTTCCACTTTCTCATTCCTTGGTTGTTGGAGAAGTAAGTCTCGTTAGGTCCTTTGGATATTTCAGATGTTCACTTAATTATTGGGTTTAAAAGGATCATATATTCAGGAAGATTCTTCAGAGAGTTTTAAGGGCCATCCTAGTATCGGATCCCTCTTTAACGGATGCCGCCTTTTCATGGGTACCCAACAAGGGAACCTATTGTCGGAAGCGACCCGAATGGGTCCGGTTTAGAGGGTGTTGAAGGTCCGGGTTTCGAGGGTGTTGAGGGGCTAGGTTTATACATTAGAGGGTTTGGAAGATTCAAAGGGTGGGGGGCTTTCGGGTTTAGGGTTGATTTAGGTACTGGCGTGGCGCAAGTTTCGGGGCTTGGGGCTTGGGGGCTGGCTACCCTAAACCCTAAACCCTGGATCCTAGACCCTAAACCCTAAACCCTAAACCCTAAACCCCAAACCCTAAACCCTAAACCCTAAAGGGGTTTCAGAGATGCTCCTTCTTTGGTCTTGTTGATGGCTTGGGGCCTCACAGAGCTTTAGGGATTCAGGGTCGTGATGTTTCCCCTTATACTAACAATCCTTAATAGGGATCATCGTAGGGGGTACTACAATCCCTATTGAGGACTGTTAGCATAAGGCGGAACATCCCAAACTTTGGGTGCTTAGAGCCTCAGGGTTGTGACCCTAAACCTAAACCCTAAACCCTAAACCCTAAACCCTAATAGTTATCTTGACTTTGAGAACATGGCACCATGCCTTGGGTCTTGCGTTTGTTTGGAGCCCTTCGTCCCCCTCCCTCCCACACTCCGTTTAGGGTTTAGGGTTTAGGGTTTAGGGTTTAGGGTTTAGGGCTTGCAAACCCTTAATGCCCTTAAAGCCCTGAACCTCCGCAGGCCCGGGCCAAGGACTACGCCGCAGCCTGGGACAGGTTGCGCGGCTGGCAGTTCTGCGATTCGGGTTGGGATATTCCCCCTCAGGGTTTAGGGTTTGGGGTTTGGGGTTTGGGGTTTGGG
This sequence comes from Symbiodinium natans, assembly GCA_905221605.1. Classification (NCBI taxonomy): domain Eukaryota; class Dinophyceae; order Suessiales; family Symbiodiniaceae; genus Symbiodinium; species Symbiodinium natans. The sequence goes on along the minus strand of CAJNDS010001347.1, from coordinate 71,805 downwards.
GTTTGGGGTTTGGGGTTTGGGGTTGGGACATTCCCCCTTAGATTAACAGTCCTTACTAGGGGTCATAGTACCCCCTGTTTGTGTAGGGGGGAACATCTCAAAATATGTGTATTTCCCCAAAGAAGGAAACATGGTTCCCAACTTCTTCCCCAGTCTTGTATATTCCTTCTATAGGAAGCCCCGAGAACGGTCCCCCTATTTACGGAAATCTCCATATTAGGATTTGTGGGGCTTATTTTTGGGCTTTTGCCTTGTTCTGGCTTGTAGGATTCTGGCTTGAAGGTCTAAGCCCTAAACCCTAAACCCTAAAGCCTAAACCAGGGAAGCAGCAGTTTCGGACTGGGACCTGCCACGCAGTGCTCAGCGCGAAGCAGGATAAGTGGCGCTTTCGCGGCCAGGCACATAGTAACCAAGTATAACCGTACTTATAACTGTACTTCTAACCATATTAGGGCACTTAAGGGGCTTATGAGTGGGTGATAAGTACAGATAGAATTGGCAAATAAGCACCATGAACCTCCAAGTACCCCGCGTATTTGGGATTCAGGGCTTTGGGCTCTTCAGTGTTCAGGGCTTGAGAGTGTTTGGGGTTTTGGGATTTCAGGGTCCAGGGTTTAGGGCATGATTTTGTGATGATTAATCCCCTCCCCCTAACATTAGACCCCCCCCCCTACCCCCTTAATACTAAATACCCCCCAGTATAGTTGTATTGTAGCATATGGGGTGGGGTAATGAATTTTGGAGGGTAGGGGGGGAAGTTTAATCTTAAGGGGAGGGGGTCAGGTCTATATCGGGCTCCTCGGAGCCCTCTAGCATACTCTTGAATGAGTCCTCACTCCTTAAGGGTACTCTAAAGGACGCATCATGAAGATCAGCCTTCGACATGTGAAACCCCAAACCCCAAACCCCAAACCCCAAACCCTAAACCCTAAACCCTAAACCCTAAACCCTAAACCCTAAACCCTAAACCCTAAACCCTAAACCCTAAACCCTAAACCCTAAACCCTAAACCCTAAACCCTAAACCCTAAACCCAACCCTAAAGGTCTGTGGAGGCTTTGCAAGCCATTGGCGGCACCTGCGTTGAGGTCGACTACGCGCCGTTTCAAGAGGCTGCTGCATTGGCTCCAGGGTTGAACTGGGGTTTAGGGTTAGGGTTTGGGGTGCATGGTTTAGGGTTTAGGGTTTTAGGGTTTAGGGTTTAGGGGTTAGGGCTACAAAGCACCCTAAACCCACCCCCGGAGGCCGCCAATCTCCTCTACCAGGCGCGGCGTCTGCCTCTGTGAGCTTCTTCTCTAAAGGGGGAAAAGGAGGGACCCTTAGCGGGTCTAGGGTTTAGGGTTTAGGGTTTAGGGTTTAGGGTTTAGGGTTTAGGGTTTAGGGTGACCCCTTAGAAGGGAGCCTTAGCCTTATTGTCCCATATAGCCCTCATTTATGTCTGTTATAGTCCCTCTTTGCCTAAGTAGCCCCTAGATAAGCCCCAATAAGGTCCCCTAAGGTCCCTTGTAAGGGTCCCTCCTTTAGTCCCTTTATTCTCATTCTCTCAGTTGGCAGGACCACAGGTCGAGATCTAAGGTCGTACGGGTTACTGCTAGTTGCTTAAGAACCGCCCCAGAAAAGGTTCGTCAAGAGCAATAGAAGCATGATTCTTCAACCCTAGACCCTAAACCCTAAACCCTAAACCCTAAACCCTTGGTATTTTAGGGTTGGTTCACGATGTGAGATCCGCTGTGTGAACGAGTGCCAGGCTTCCCTGCCTACCATAGGGTTTAGGGTTTAGGGTTTAGGGTTTAGGGTTTAGGGTTTGGGGTTTAGGGTTTCGTGTTTAGGGTTGCCCTTCCTTTTTCAATGCTACCAGCATGGGCTGTTTGAAGGCCAACCTTGGACAGTCACTGCTTGTCGAATGCCGTCCTGGTCCTCTTTTTGGCTGAGCTGGTCCACGAAGTGGTGCTGCTTGCTTCCGTTCAGGCGCAAAACGCAACACAAGGAGTGCAACGAGTGAGCTTGCGGCAGAATCAGCAGATAGCCCACTTCAGGATCATCTTCGTGCCCAAAATCATGACAAGACGATATACTGGAGTCTGCAGCACGTGCACGGCGTGCCGCGAGCCCTTGCCTTTCAAGGCAAAGCGTATGCGATGTGGAGAGCTGCCTCCACAGCGCGAGGGGACGGGGCCCGCCCTAAACCCTGAACCCTAGACCCGAACCCTAAACCCTAGACCTGAACCCTAAAACCTAACTCGAACCTAGCATTGGGGAACCAAAGAATCTCATTTTTTGGGGTTGTTTTGTTGGGCACAGCAGCTGTTATTCAGACCCTGAAATATACTTCCATTTTTGTGGGCACGCAAGTTGATGATCCTGTGATCTAGCAAGTCAGATCGGGTACCCGCCTAACCGGAACCACTAGTAAGCGCCCCCCCCCTAACCCCTAAACCCTACACCCTAAACCCTACACCCTTAACCCCAAACCCTAAACGGGGATGGCCACGGGAAGGACTTGCAGCGACTCAAACTCATGGTACATTCTCCCCCTGATTCTTCGTAGGGAATGGGGGAATGAGGTAACCTATCTAGGATGCCCAGTAGTGCCCTTATTCCCTTTTTTGGGGGGTTAGGTTCCCTTATATAACCCCTTTAAACGAAAAAAAAAGGTACCCTTTTCAATCCTGGGTTACTGAGCATCCTCGCTATCTAATGCCTGAAAGGTTATATATAGGGGGACATAGGGTACCCTAAACCCTAAACCCTAAACCCTAAACCTCATCCCCTACAAAGAACCAGCGAGTTCGGAGAGGTGCTACAAAAAGGATGTTGGGCTTTTTGCTTGGTTCCCCAACTCCCAGGAGCCCACTGGTTCGGGGTTCAGGGTTCAGGGTTTAGGGTTTAGGGTTTAGGCGGTTCAGGGTCTAGGGATTTGGCCGAAAGTCGTCGAACCCAAAAGCCTCCTAGCCGTTTCGGGCTTGCTAGCTCCCCAACCCTAAGCCCTAAACCCCAAACCCTGAACCCCAACCCCAAACCCTAAATCCTAAACCCCAGACCCTAAACCCTAAACCCTAACCCCTAAACCCTAAACCCTAAACCCTAAACCCTAAAGCCCCTAAAAAGCTTCCAAGAGCCGGTTCAGGGACCCTGGGTGGCCGAGCGGCTCGCCGCCATCGCCGCGGTGCTGAAGGAAGATCCCCAGGCAGGAAGGCTTGGGGTTTAGGGTTTAGGGTTTATAGGGTTTAGGGTTTAGGGTTGAGGGTTGAGGGTTTAGGGTTTAGGGTTTAGGGTTTAGGGTTTAGGGTTTAAGGGCTTTCTTGCTCTTTCTTGGCAAGGATGAGCGAACTGGGTTCAGGGTTTAGGGATTAGGGTTCAAAGCTTAGGATTTTAGGGTTTATGGTAGCTCACATTCCTGAAAATGTTCTTTGAGGAATGGATGCTTGGGTTTTTTGGAGGGCTCCGATGGCGATGAGATACTGTTCTGTTTCAACATATACCGAAATGTTTGTGTCATCTTATCCCGCCTGTCTTTCAATAATGTTTGACAATCTTTAGTTTCACTATCAAATATCCACCCTATACCTTCAAAATCTGGATAGTCTGCTAAAACTCCCGTTTCTTTTGTTGTTATGCCACTTTCTCGTAAATCTTCAACTTCATAACCTGTAGTATCTAAGAATGGTCTTTCAGTGGGTTTTAGGGTTGAGGCAGAGGTTGTTATGGTTTTGGGTCTTTGGGTGGCATAGGGGGTGGTGCATGGTTAGAAAATGGAAATGGTATTCACTAACTAAATCACCCTAAACCCTAAACCCTAAACCCTACTAAACTTACACCCTAAACCCTAAACCCTACCCCAAAATCACCCCTACTTACCCCAAGGTCGTGCAGCCGACGGTCAGGACGCCACTTCTGGGGGGGCTTCTTTAGGGGGTGTATACCCTAAGCCCTGAACAGTTTAGGCTTTAGGGTTTAGGGTTTAGAAGCCCTCGCCCTCAGCCCTAGACCCTCAACCCTACACCCTAAATATCCTGCGCCCGCAACCCAAAGCCCTCAACCCCCCACACACCCTAAACCCTCCTCAAACCTCCATCCAGGAACCGCAGCCCTTTCCCCCAAAAATCCGAAACCCTAACCCCTACACCCTCGATGTTGTCCAGGTCTGTGACCTTTCGGTTGAGGGTTTAGGCCTAGAGTGAAGGATTACCTCTGCCTTAGTTTGGGATATTTTGGGTGGGGGTCTTGAGGGTTGGGTTTAGGGTTCAGGGTTCAGGGCTTAGGATTTAGGTTTAGGGTTTAGGGTTTAGGATTTAGGGTTTAGGGT
>CAJNDS010001347.1:0-62500 GCA_905221605.1 Symbiodinium natans | reverse complement strand
TTTTGGTACAGTTTGTGAGTACAGCTATAATTGGTTCGGAAGTAGCATGAGCCCCCAGCCCTCAGCCCCAATTTCCGGTGTTGAGGGTTTTGGGGTTTGTCCCTTCTCCTCCACTCCAACAAACCGGGAAAGAGAAACTAAACCCTAAACCCTAAACCCTAAACCCTAATTTGTGCGCCGAGTAATAGAGGCTGACAACAGTTGTCTCTTCAACGCCGTTGGGTATGACGAAGAGGAGGAGGAGGAGGAGGAGGAGGAAGATGATGAGTGGGATTCACCACAGGCGAAGGCAAACAAGTGGAGCTTGGAGCACAGATACGACTTCAGCCTGTAGGTCTCGCTTCACCCGCATCTCTGCCATGTCTGATGAAGAGCTGGATGAGAGAGAGCAGACCCAAGAAGCGTTAAGCCCTCATTCCTTCACCCCACAAGCCTTTAGAAGCTTAGGTGCGGCGCGGCCCTGACATGCGGTTCATGATATTTCATTAACCAATTATAGCTGTCCTTATAATGGATGGCGCTCTAAGTCAGGGAAAGGTATCGTCCGGAATTCGGCAGGGCTGTCCTCTTAGTCCATACCTCTTCGTTTTAGTCCTCTCTGTAATTCTAGGCGATGTTGAAAGTGATCTACTACAACAAGGTCAGCCCACGAACACCTGGTCAGTAGGTTTCCCTACGTTCGATCTGGAGTATGCTGATGACACCTTGCTTCTAGGCATAACCACACCGCAACTCACTCACATTTTAAGAACCCTTGAGGGAATTGCTGCAGAGTATGGTATGAAGCTGAACCAAGATAAAACCGAGCTCCTAACCCACCCAGACTGGGAAACCCCAAAGGTGCAATTCAGCGACGGGACGCTAGTCAAGACCACAACGCAAGTAAAGTATTTAGGGTGTAAAATCTCCTGGAAGGCCCCTTTCGAGTCCGCCTTCATACATAGGCTGCAGCTCGCGGAACAAGCGTATAAGAAGCTTAGACTTGTCTGGAATAGCTCCCTCAAGCGTAAAGTTAAGGTCAAAATTTTCCAAGCCACCTTCCTCCCCGTGCTTCTTTACGGACTAGATTCCCTTACCCTGACCACACCGCAGCTACGCAGGATAGATGCCCAATATCTCAGATTTCTCAGACGCTCCATCGGCATCAAAGCTTCATACTACTCTAGAATTCCCAACCAAGAGGTATGGAGACAGGCGGGACATCCCACCCTACCCTCCGGTCGCCTGCATTGGGTGCAATATAAGAGGTTCGTAGCAGTGTTCCAGTCAGACATGCAGGATCCCATTCATAATGTGGTATTTAACTCTCCTTACAAAGATAGAATCCTGAACCAAGGTCGGCGTAAAGGCATGCAATTCCCTTACTGGATAGAAGTCATGAGCCAGAGGTACTTCCCCGACCACACCGCCTCTAGAGGACCTCTAGGACCACACTCCCACTATGCTGACATTGCCAAGCTGGTTCGCAGTTCCTCTTTTGAGTTGGCGCCGAAGCGCGCTATGCAGCAAAAGCGCGCAGGGCCCTAGCAAAAAAAACCCTAAACCCTAAACCCGAAACCCGAAACCCTAAACCCTAAACCCTAAACCCTATAACCCTAAACCATCGGGACTTGCCTTGACCAGAACATTTTGGGATCTCCTTCTGTCCTCTTGAGCTGGCCTGCATCCGTAGTCTGCTTTCGTAGATGTGCTTTTCGCTTGCCCACCCGCGATGTTGAGCGATTCAGTGGTGCTGGCCGCCAGTTGTTCCTTGCAAACTCTCTCTGTAGTATGGTACCGCGCCCTCAGAAGTAGGGAGGCTTTGATATCGGAGGCTCATTCCGTGCTAGAGTTGCGATCCTTCTCTTTTGCTGACATTCTGCAGTTGCGCACACACTTTCGCTGAGTTTCACCTTGCTCTTTAGCCACGGCAACGCCAATTTGCTTGTTAGAACCCCCTCGCGGTTGCCCTTTTTGCCCCTTTGCTTGAGGGCTGATCAGGGGCGAAGCCTTGAGCCCCTTAAGCCTGGACATGTCCTCAACCCAGCTCAGGATTCGGACGGATTTAGGGTTGAACCCTCAACCCTCAACCCTAAACCCTAAACTTGTGGACTCCAGGAACCTTAAATGGGTTGAAGGTTCCTGCGCGGGCTGCACACGTCTATACTTGGAGGTTCATGGTACTTCTGAACCCATGATAGCTGTAATTACAACCCACTTATAAGCCCCTTAGGTGCCTAGTACAGGTATGAGTACAGTTACCCTAAACCCTAAACCCTAAACCCTAAACCCTAAACCCTAAACCCTAAACCCCTAAACCCTAAACCGTATATTGGTTAACAAGTACCATGAACCTATACTTGATGCGGCATGTGGGAGGTCCATGCCCCGGCACCTTTGCAAATCCAGGGCCGCTTTCTGGGCTCAGGGTCTTCGGGGAGGTTTAGGGTTTAGGGTTTAGGATTTAGGGTTTAGGGTTTAGGGTTTAGGGTTTAGGGTTTAGGGTTTAGGGTTTAGGGTTTGGGGGCCTCGGGGTGCCGAATGCCCTTAGCCTGAAGCCCTGAAGCAAACTCCACTGCCAAGGTTTTACAAACCACATGAACCTTCTGGACCTTTGCGGCTTTGACGCATTGCGTGTGGAAGTCTTCAGAAGCAGAAGCACTCAGGGGTTAGGGCCTACGATGCCTGGGGTCTATTTAAAATGTCCTCGAACCTGAGGCTCAAACACCTGAGCCTCTATCCCTCTCCCCAAATCTGAACGCAGGCTCCCGAGTGTGCCTTATGCCCAGCCTTCGGGAAACGGTAAGAAGAATAACCCCTACTCGGAAACAAAGCAATGACTGCTCAGGAAACTCATGTGCATTTCTCAGGATTTAACTTATGCAAAGAAGAACCCCATCCTCTCCAGATTCCGTTAATTCCTGGAATTCCCTGTCATTTGTTGCATCAGGAATGTCTGAATATCTTCCTATCTTTTGGTTTGCGTGAAGGGGTTTTGTGAATATAGTACTGTTATCGCCCGTTTAGAACTCCTAATGTATTACAAGCATCACCTCACGGGCACGTAAAAACCTCGTTAAATAGAGATCATTCATTCATTGGGGCATATGCAGCTCACGATGCTCATCACGCTCATTTGGGTCGCTAATTCACTGTTTAGTGTATTAAATTAGCCTGCATGAAAAGCATTGTCTTTCAACGGGCACGTTAATTTCACAATAGTGTTCCCCGGGCATAAGTATTAATCAATTTAAGAGTTCAGAGCCCACGTTAAAGCAATGCAAACGAACGGTAGATGCACGTGTAATTTCTCTTCAAATCTACGTGGCCTGGTGCGATGAACCCAAAAAAACTCCCCCCCCCCCCCCCCCCCCCCCCCCCCCCCCCCCCCCCCCCCCCCCCCCACCCTGCTTAGATGCATCGGTGAACCTTCAAGTAAGCCATTTCAGCCCCAAATGTGTTCGAGACAACGACCTCAAAGCCTTGTTATCTTACTTGCCGAGGCCCACAAACCTGACAGCACTTCAACAACTCAAGACATCTTTAAACCCTCAACCCTAAGCCCTAAATCCTAAACCCTAAACCCTAAACCCGATGCCCTAAGACCCCTGCAGGTGGCTTGGCTGTGCCGACCGCCTGGGCAGCAAAGGCGCTTCCCTTCGGGATCACCATCTCCGCCCAGGCTGGTCACATGGGGTTTGGGTCTTGGGTTGAGGTTGGTTGGCAGTACCCTAACCCCTAACCCCTTAAGCCCTGTTCCCCTAAACCCTAGACCCTAAACCCTATAGACCCTCAAAGTTGTTGGCTTTGGAGCTAAGCCCTGACCCCTTTATCGCGGTTTCACAACCTTTCAGGCTCTGGGTCTTCAGTCTGAGGGTTTAGGGTTTAGGGTTTAGGGTTTAGGGTTTAGGGTTTAGGGTTTAGGGTTTAGGGCTTAGGGTTTAGGGTTTAGGGGGTAGTTGCATGGTCCCTCAATATGATTCAATGCCAGGTCAGCTGGGTGCATTTGCTGCCAAAGACTTCAAAAGGGGAGACACAGTCCTGGTGCCAGAGCAGCTGTGGCAGAAAGGCGAGAAAGCAGAGGATGATCTCACCGGACTGTGATGGACGATCTGGGTCGCGGCTGGACATACATCCGATATTTGTGGCCCTGCATCAACAGCGCACGTGCTTTTCCCTTGACGAAGTATTCCAACGGCCGCAATCCATCAGCCAATGTGGAGTTGAAGCGCAATGATTTTCTTCGAGGCCAGGCGCTCATGCATGCATCCATCCGTGCCCGTAAACCAGGGTTTAGACTTCAGGCTTCCGGGTGTACGGTTCGTGACTCGCCAGAGGAAGGTTTTCGGGTTTGTTTAGGGTTTGGGTGGTGTTACGTTTTGGTTTTGTCCAACAAGTTTGTGGGTCGTGTCGTCTGGATACGGGTGTTGAGCAGGTTCTTGTTTGGGTGTTGCACATCGCCTTTGGCAGTCGACTTGCCTTGCAAGGGCTATGCCGTGCTCAGATGCTGTTGTTGGGATTTGCTGGTGGCTGAACTTGGGGTCTAGGGTTTAGGGCCTAAAGTTTGGGGTTCAGGGTTGAGGGTTTCAGGTCTCAAAAAGCACCCTTAAGTTCTAGGTCTTGATCCTTGGGGACGACATGAGTCCTACATCTGAGGGCACATACCCCACAGTACTCGAATCTCCATTCAGGTAGACGGACCACACTCCCGTTTAAGGTTCATGTCGCCCCAAGCAGTCAACCCTCAAGCCTAAGGCCTAAGCCCTAAACACTAAACCCTGAACCCAAAACCCTAAGCCCTCAACCCTAAACCCTAAACCCTAAACCCTAAACCCTAAACCCTAGACCCTAAACCCTAAACCCTAAACCCTAAACCCTAAACCCTAAACCCTAAACCCTTAAACCTAAACCCTAAACCCTAAACCCTAAACCCTAAACCCTAAACCCTAAACCCTAAACCCTAAACCCTAAACCCTAAACCCTAAACCCTAAACCCTAAACCAAACCCTATAATGTTCAAGGATTCTTCTGAGCTTGTCGACGCTAGGTCGCTGGGCTCTGTTGCATGGTCAGGGCATCTGGGCTTGCAGCTCCAGGGATTTGCATCTCTCAAGCCTATACTCCTCTACATTTCTTTTGGGGCTTAGGGTTTAGGGTTCGGGTTTAGGGTTTAGGGTGTAGGGTTTAGGGTTTAGGGTTAAGGGTTTAGGGTTTAGGGTAGGGCTGAAGCTCCCAGACCCAGGCGCATTCAGGGACTCTTTATTGGTTTCCGCGCAGACTTCCGCCTAAGCGCTCAGCCCAAGGCCCTAAACCCTAAACCCTAAACCCTAAACCCTAAACCCTAAACCCTGAACCCTGAACCCTGAACCCGAAACCCGAAACCCTAAACCCTAAACCCTAAACCCCAACCCCAAACCCGAATCCCTAACCCCTACTCTCTGACACCTGAAACCCTAAACCCTAAACCCTAAACTCTAAACCCTAAACCTTAAACCCTAAAACCCTAAACCCTAAACCCTAAACCCTAAACCCCTAAACCCTAAACCCTAAACCCTAAACCCTAAACCCTAAACCCTAAACCCGCCCACCACCCCTCTCCTTCTGTAAATTGGCGGGCGCGTCGAGCGCCAGCGAGACCATGGCAGGCTCTGCTGAGCTGCAGAGCCTGCCAACCGCACCCCTAGGGGTCGCCAGGCGACAGTCGCCTAGCCCAGTGACTGTTTATATATTCTCCCAACCCTGGCTTGAGGCCCCCGCCTCCCCAGGCCCCCTGGAGGCTGTCCCGACTGCGGCCTTCTTTGCTTAACAGGTTCAGTCTGGGCCACTGCTCAAAAATTGCGTTTGTGTCCGCAACCGGCAGGCCCCTGAGAGGCCCCCTGGGAGGCCCCTGAAGGCGCTGGGTTTTTGGGCTTCAAATCTGCAAATTTTGGGAGGTGCCTGGAAAGGGTCTTGGGGGGCCCCTGAAAGGCCCCTGGCAGAGGCCCGGAAGGCTGGAGGCTCTGGAAGGCCCGGAAAACGCGCTCCCTCCTGCAAGGTCCCGAAAAGGCCTCGGCGAAGGTACTGGGAGTGTGGACGCTTCGGCGTAGAGAAGAAAAACAATGAGAAGGCCCTCCGGCTGAAGACACCCCCCAACGTAAACGCCGATTTGGCTCTCGCAAGCTTCTAGACCTTTTTAGCAAAGGGTCTTTCGCCATGCAACCTTTACGCTCCGGCATATAGAAGAAAAAACAATGAGAAGGCCCTCCGGCCGAAGACACCCCCCAACGCAAACGCTGATTTGGCTCTGGTAAGCATCTAGACATGACTGTCACAAGGCCTGTTCATAGCAACACCATGACACCCCGACGTCGAGAATAGAAACAATGAGAAGGCCCTCCAGCCGAAGACACCCCCCCCACGCAAACGCTAATTTGGCTCTCGCGAGCCTAGACGTGACTTTCGCAAGGCGTATTTATGGCAACAAATCTTTCGCCATGCAGCCTTGATACCCCGACATCCAGAATGGAACAATGAGAAAGCCCGCCCAATGCAAAACCAAATTTTCTCTCTCGAAAGCTCGACATCTAACATCTTTTCCAAGGCATCTTCTCAGATGTCACCTTGCAAAAAGCAAGGCATCAGGCTCCATGACATAAGGCAGCGTGCTAGATATTAGTCCGAAGTACAGGTGTTGAGTGCAGAAGTGTTTGGATGTGGGCTGGCTTGGATTTGGCTAGCTCTTTTTTGGCTTGTTTTGAGTAGTGTTTGGGTGGCCTTGGGGTGGGCATGTCTGTCTGCACACAACTGCGTACAGCTGACCACTGCTACACCCTAAACCCTACACCCTAAACCCTAAACCCTAAACCCCAAACCCCAAACCCTAAACCCTAACCCTAAACCCTAAATGCCAGGCTGGGGCTGACGCCTACATCTGCGATATCGGGCAGAGGTCTGCCACTCTTTGTGGACACTGTTTAGGGTTTAGGGTTTAGGGTTTAGGGTTTAGCTTCAGGGTTTAGGGTCTAGGGGTCAGGGTTTACCCTAAGGCTCCAAGGACTCTTTTCAGGTTTTTGGGCCTTTGGGGCATTAGAAGCCTTTTCGGCCATTTAGAGCCTAAGGGTTAGGATTCAGGGTTTAGGGGTTTAGGGTTCAGGGTTTAGGGTACAGGGTTTAGGGTACAGGTAGTGTTTCGTGGCGAGCCAAAACCCCACAGGTTTTCGGCGGAACCCTGTTTCCCGTCGGGTGATCAAATCATGGGCCCTTGTCGGTTCCCGAAAGTACTCGGAGCCCAAGCCCCTAAACCCTATGTTATAAACCCCTAAATCCAAAACCCCTAAACCCCTGAACCCTAGACCTTCATAAAGGAGGCCCACAAAGACGCCAATGTTGAGTGTTACTACGTGGACGACCCACCCGCGCATGTCAGGCAATCTCGTGATCTCCCCCTTAATCCTAAAAGCGCGAGAGGGACACTGAACCCCGAACAACCCTAAACCCCAAAGCAACCCTAAACCCCAAAGCAACCCTAAACCCTTAGATTCCATCACCTACAAGCCCTATAGAAATCCCGAACCCTCATACCCCTAATAGATGGGTGAACCGGGCAGCTCGGACCACCCCCCCCCCCGCCCTCCACCGTAAACCGCCGATCTTAAACCCCGAACCCTAAACCCTAAACCCTAAACCCATATACATGCGGCACGGGTGAGTACTTAGCATGTCCTTGCCAAGGCTCCACGCAGCCTCGGGCCTTTCGGTGCACACCTGAGATGGGGCTCTCTGGTGAGTTCCCGAAACCCTAAACCCTAAACCCTAAACCCTAAACCCTAAACCCTGGATGTGCCAGACATGAGGCCCCAAAAACCCTAAACACCAAACCTCCACAACCAAACATCTACGGCCTGAGCCCCGAACGATAAACCTGAACCATGACCCTTGAAAGACCCGAAAACCTAAACCCCAAACCCCAAAACTAAACCATAAACCACTAAATCCCTAATTCAACCCCTAAACCCTAACCCCTAAACCTTAAACCCCTAACCCTAAAACCCTATCCCCTAAACCCCTAAACCCCTAAACCCCTAAACCCCTAAACCCCTAAAACCCCTAAAACCCCAAACCCCAAACCCCAAACCCAAAACCCCAAACCCTAAACCCTAAACCCTAAACCGTAAACCCTTACCTCATAAGTAGCGTGGCCGCTAAGAAGCAGTCCCTAAACCCTAAACCCTAAATCCTAAACCCTAAACCCTAAACCCTAAACCCTAAACCCTAAACCCTAAACCCTAAACCCTAAACCCTAAACCCTAAACCCTAAACCCTAAACCCTAAACCCTAAACCCTAAACCCTAAACCCTAAACCCTAAACCCAGACTTCCTGGCCGAGGCCGGAGCTACCGAGTCTGCCGTGCAGGACGTGGAGGCGGCTGTGGAGGCGCTGTCGATTCCCTTCTGAGGAGGTTTCGGGGTTTAGGGTTTAGGGTTTAGGGTTTAGGGTTTAGGGTTTAGGGGTTAGGATTGAGGGTTTAGGGTTTAGGGTTTGGGTTTATGGCCTGGGTTTAGGGCTTGCTGCGTGTGTTGTACCTTTAGAGGGGTACATAGGTGTATTGGGGTTTTAGGTTTAGTGCGCCATGGGTTTAGGGCTCAGTGCTCAAGGGTCGGGTTGCATGACGCGCACGCGGTGCCCCGAGCCAGGGACCTTGCACCCGTTTAGGGTTTAGGGGTTAGGGGTTAGGGGTTAGGGGTTAGGGGTTAGGGGTAGGGGGTTAGGGGGTTAGGGTGTTAGGGGGTTTAGGCTTTTTTGCAGGGCGCAGAGAGCTCGGGTTTAGTGTTTGCTGTGATAGGGCGTAGGTGCTGTGAAGGTTAGACAAGCTCGAAAGCTTCGTGAGGTGCAAAGAGCAGCTTTGGCCCGATTGTAGAGGGCCATCTAACACTTTTCTCCCACCCCACGCCGTCCGAGGCGGCAAAGCCACCCAAACCTATTCCTTTTAGGGTTTAGGCCTAAACTCAAGGCAACAGTCCACTTCCAAAACTTATTCAGTTTCACGACATTCGTCGTTGGATCCGAGAGTCAAAGGAATGGTAGGGGGGTGGGGGTTTCTCTGAGGCAGTCGGGGCTACGCCAGGCCAAGGGGGCCAGGGGTGTGGGGGGAGGGGGGAAATTGATTTCGAGCACCCGCCCTGCCTGGGCCGGCCTGAAGCCCCCTGCGACCCCCGTCGAAAATGCCGGAACGTGTTCCGGTACCGGACTGGGTCGGCTCACCATCGAGGTCGAAGGGCTTCAGCGCCGCCCCCGAACGTAGGGGGGCGGCCTAGCCCTGAGTTTAGGGTTTAGGGTTTAGGGTTTGGGGTTTGGGGTTTAGGGTTTAGGGTTTAGGGTTTAGGGTTTATAGGGTTGAATCCGAAGCCCTCAACCGACAAGCCCCTACCTGAAGGCTCCAATGTAGAAAGTTCCTTTTTCGGGTTAGCTATAGGGGGTTACGGTATGCTAAACCAAACTAAAGAAAGTGTTACAGTAGGAGCCTGCAGGTAAATTCTACACCCTAAACCCTCTCTGCCATATGTATTTAAACCCCAATTGAGTTTCAGAATGTGGCCGCTTTATTTTCCGAATAAGGCAGCTTTGTTTTTACAATTGGCCGCTTTATTTTCAGACCGTTTTGTTTTTAGAATTTTGCCGCTTTATTTTCAGAATTTGGCCACTTTATTTTCAGAATTTGGCAATTTTCAGAATTTGGCCGCTTTGTTTTCAGAATTTTGCCGTTTTTTGTTTCTCAACAGTATGGGATTCTCTGGGTAGGTGGGTATTGCATCAGAGCCGTAATTACAGTTTTACCATAAAGCTGCTCGACCCGGAGTACTGAACCCTAAACCCTAAACCCCAAACCCTAAACCCCAAACCCTAAACCCTACACCCTACACCCTACACCCTAAACCCTAAACCCTACCCCTAAACCCTAAAACCCTAAACGAAGAATCAGGTTTTTGAACCGTAGCCCCAACGTGGCGCGCAGCGCTCGCCTCTCCAACCATCGAGCACTTTGAGCCCCTTTTGCCCTCTCCTGAACCGACCTACGAAACTGCTCTACTCTAACCCCTGAACCCTAAACCCTAAACCCTAAACCCTAAACCCTAGACCCTTATTATAGTCCATATTGGGGTATATGATCCCCTAAGACCTTAAAACCCTAAACCCTCAACCCTAAACCCTAAACCCTAAACCCTAAACCCTAAACCCTAAACCCTAAACCCTAAACCCTAAACCCTATCTCTGGAACCCTGGAGACACGGACGGTGAGACGTACTCGTCACTGTTGCTGTTTGGACCCTAATTACTCTTTAGCTTTAAACCCTGTATCCTGGGATTTTCCCCCCCTATACTAACAGTCCTTGATCGGGGCTCTACTAGGGAGTACGAGAATCCTTATTTCGGACTGTTAGTATAAGGGGGAACATTCCAACTTATATCCTCAAATCCATTCGATTCTAGGCGAAGATGGGGGCGTTTTACGGCCCGATTGCCTCTGGCGTAGATACGCCTCCGGCTCAGTGCAACCGACTGCGTGCGCTTGGGGCCTTCAGGGCGGTTTAGGTTCTAAGGCGGGTTTAGGGTGGTTTTTGAGGGTCTAAGGCGAGTGTGTTATGGTTTGGGTAACATTCTGCCTTCTAGATTCAGAATTTCATGGATCATTGCTAAACCTCAAACCCTCAAACGAAGTTTTCTCAAGAACTCTATTCTAAGCTTTACACCACCCTGACACTGTTTTATCGGACCTGCAGCTTGGGGTTTAGAGGTTTAGGGGTTTAGGGGTTTAGGGGTTTAGGGGTTTAGGGGTTTAGGGGTTTAGGGGTTGGGGGTTTGGGGGTTTAGGGGTTTAGGGGTTTAGGGGTTTAGGGGTTTAGGGGTTTAGGGGTTTAGGGTTTATGGTGCAGGGTTTTGTAGGGCTTAATTAAGTTATATAGGAGGTCCGAGCCCTCTGTCAAGAAAGGCTCCTCCTCCTCCTCCTCCTTCGATAGTTCTGCAGGCCCTAAACCCTAAAGCCCAAACCCTAAACCCTAAACGCCCTAGTCCGTAAACCCTGCCTTTCATCAACCCACCTGCCTCCAGGAATCCTGGGGGCCAACATGCTTTACATCCGAGTGATTTTTCTCCGGCTTAGGGTTTAGGGTGTAGGGTTTGGTTTGGGTTTCAGGGTTTATGGTTTGGGGTTTAGGGTTTAGGGTTCAGCAAGTTCTAGGGTCCCTAAGGGAGGGGAGTTCAAAGGGGGTATGTTCCCTAATACTCCCTACTATCCCTAAGCCTTTGGTACCCAAGGCCCCATGGACCCCCCTCCCTCAAGGACCCTATAAGCAAGGAATACGGGATGGAAGGCACCTAATTCGCTCACTCCCTACCAAGGAACTCGTGCGTTTAGGGCTGGGGGCAGAAAAACTTTTCGAGTTGACTTTCTGTGTATGGTACATCGGCTTCCGAGGACCCCCTGAGCCCTGAGGCTTCAAGCACCCAGGCAACCCGTAATCAGCGGCATCAACTGCACCCTGAGCCCGAAACCCGAAACCCCAAGCCCTAAACCCCAATTCCTAAATTCTAATTAAGCCCCAAACCTTAAACCTTACAAGCCCAAACCCTAAACCCTAAACCCTACAAGCCTAAACCCTATACCCTCAAAGCCTTTTTAGGTTCGAGGTGGCCGTCTGCGGAGCGCACATGGCAGGACACCCGCGTTCGGGGGCTTAGAGTTTAGAGTTTATGGGGCTCAGGGTTTAGGGTTTAGGGTTTAGGGTTTAGAGTTTACAGGGCTCAGGTTGGTCCGATTTAGGGGGGTAGGGTTGAAGGTTGAAGGGTTTCGGGCGTTTAGGGCTTATGCGACTTAAAGGGATTTAGGGTTTGCAGGGTTTTGAGGTCAGAGGGTTTTAAGGGCTCTGCGGCTGTTTAGCGCCTTAGAGGGCTTTGGGGATTTCAGGGTCTTTAATGGCTTCGCGAGTTTCGGCTTTGTGCTTTCTTGGGCTTGAAGTTGATTACGGCCTGCGGTCTTTTGAGCCCAACCCGGTAAACGTTACAAATTCCTGAAAGCCCCAAACCCTAAACCCCAAACCCTAGACCCCAAACCCTAAACCCTAACCCCCATAAACCCCATAAACTCTGGATCTTCCGCTTGCAGCTCTTGTTTTGGCATCTTCCACAGGCTTGGCATCCTTTTGATCACGGCTTGCTTGGAGGTTCATGGTACTTATGAAGCAATTGTAACTGTACTTATCACCGAACTTCTGACTGTACTTCTAACCATCCTAGGGCACTTCAGGGGCTTATAAGTGGGTTATAAGTACAGTTAGAATTGGTTCGTGGTACCATGAACCTCCAAGTAGGTTAAGGGGAAGAGCAGCGGCTTCTGAGCTTGTGATTCTCGAGATTAGGGTTTGGAGTTTCGGGTTTAGGGTGTAGAGTTTAGGCTTTGGGGGTTTAGGGTTATGGTTTAGGGTTCAAGGTTTAGGGGGTACGAAGCTTGCACGACGTCCACCCAGCCACGAACTCCAACTGGCTCTTCAGGCGATGGCTGTCGTTGCAGGCTCCCCGTCCGCTTCCTGTATGCTCACACTTGGGCCACGTGGGCAGTTCACAACTGCACAACGCCCTGCAGAGAGGTGGAAGCCATCAGGTAGCATTGCGCGGACGACTGAACAGCAAGCACTGCTAAGTTTGACAGCAGCCGCTTCGACAGTTTCAGGAGCTTCTGGCAGAGGATGGGTTGCGCAAGTGAGGAAGAGCCAGCGTGCTAGGAGGGTCGGATGCTGCTGTCGGCACAGAGCCAAAGTGCATTCCCATACCGAGCTCTTGGTGGACGGTGACACACACAGCATCGACATGATCCGGGCTTCAATCCAGAGTTTGAAAGCGGAGAAGAGAATCGTGAGCACTCGAGTTTTTGCTCCCCCGGGCAGGGCGCTCAACAAGCGCTGGCAGCAACTATTCCGAGATTCCGAGATTAATTTTCAGGCTGTTGCCCGTTTGGATGGTTCGCAGGGCGAAGCGAACGACGAAGCCATTATGCAGGAGATGCAGCGGCTGTCGCGTCAGGCACAGGTAGGTGGGAGCATAGCTTTGTTGGTGAGCGACACTGACTTTTGTGAAGCAGTAGGACAGGCCATTGTGGCTGGCAGCGATGTGACAGTTTTGACTCGGGCCGGGGCACTCACAACGAAGAACAAGTTTCAGACTATGGGAGCTCGCGTAGTGCCCCTGCCTCCGAAGGTAGACAACTATCCAAGAGTTCGGGCCATACTAAAAAAGGATGGAACAGGCTTCGTGCGCCTTGCTAGGCCTCCGGTGACAACGCCGAGCCTGGACAAGTTTCGAGTGACGTCGAGCTTTCTTCAAGACCTGGGCTACCGCAATGACAACTTGGATTTGCTTGCACTTCTGCAGTCCATCGCGAAGTTCTGGTATGCCAACAGCCTGGGACCACTTACGGTGTTCCCCTGGCAGATTGCCATTGATGCTGCCTACGCCACGGCGTCTTCCCCGTGCCAGCGCAAGTTCTTGCGGAATGAGGAGGAGCTGGCATTCATTCTTCCAGTTTCCTCCCGACCTTCTAGGAAGGGACGCATTCCGAAATATGGGACTGGGCTTGCTCGTTCAGTTTTCCGCGGCGGTGGACCCTTCATGTTGAAGGACTCCGCAGATGTGGTAGCCCGGGCCCTTCGGAGGTTAGGCTACCTTGACTTGGAATGGAACTCGAATCTCCCTGAAGCCATGCGCGGATTCTGCAACGTTGCGGAGAACAAGCAAAACCTTCGCAAAGTTGGACAGCTACCAGTACCGTCTAACACAGCGTCGGAAGTTGAAGATAAGCTGAGATGGTCGCTCTTGTCCAACAGCTCAAGCTTTCAGTGGCGCACTGCTCCCAAGGACACGGACGTACGAAACATCCTTTTTAAAGAGGGGCTGCTGGACACGGGGTTGGCATCGAAACGGAGAGTGTTTTCGGCAATGCGAGAGCTTGCTGACAGAGAGGGCTGGCCGATGATGCAGAACTACAACAGCTTTTGCCAAAGAATTCTGCAATCCTGGCGAAGCCGGCTGGACCCAACTCACACCGGGATCATCAACTTCAAGCTATGAAGTGCTGGGCCTTCCCAGATCCTTTTGGAGCTTGTGCAGATTCAACCCCAGGCGTGGATTCCACCATCGAAGTTGCACTGTATAACGTTCGCTTGACATTCTCATCATGCTGGCCGTCCCGATTCATTGAGCTTGGCCTGCGCTTCAATCCGTGGACGAAAACAGAACCCCTTTTTTTGCACCGGACACAGCAATTTCGTGACAGCCCCTGCAAGAACAAAACGGTCCATTGCAAGACGCATCGCATGTCTACTACAATGCAGGATTCAGAGCAAGCGATCCTACGTGCACCCCGAAACCACAAGCCGAAAATCCAGGCCGACATCTACACTAAGCCACTAGGACTTGCTCAAGGAATCCCCCCCCTAAAAGACTCCCGAAAGAAATTTCATGGTCATTACTTCGTTGAAGGGTCCCTATCCTCAACCTGCAGGCTTGCTTCTGGTTCGTGGGGCATGAAGGAACAGCAACAACCGCTCGTGTTTATGCTTTAGGCTTTTAGGCTTTAGGCTTTAGGCTTTAGGCTTTAGGGTGTAGGCTTTAGGGTTTAGGGTGTAGGGTGTAGGGTGTAGAGGGTGTAGGGTTTAGGGTTTAGGGCTACTACCCACCTCCTTCATGGCCTCGAAGAAATCCCAACCATCAACCCTGGATCTGACATGCCGAAAGCTTTGGAGCCTTCAGAACCCTAAACCCTACACCCTAATTAAACCCTAAGCTCGAAACCCTAACCCCTAAACCCTGAAATCCCTAATGAAGGCCCTGATTAAACCCTACATCCTCAACCCTTGGCCATACCCTACACAACACCCTAAACCGTACCCAAGTTACAATCAAGGCCGCGGGGGTTCGGGTTTAAAGCCATTCTGGGCATAAGGCCCGTTCTTCATGTCTAATGTATACATCTATACATATGTTCTTATATGTATGTACATCTATGCATATATATGTATACCTATATTATGTTTGATTCTTATCTTAAACCCTGAATGAGCGCGGACGACTAGGGACTTCTATGAGCAATGAGCCTTGCAGGTCTCAACGCCGACCGCCTAAGCCAAAAGCTCTTGGGGAGCCCTAAAACTTAAACCTTAAACCCTAAACCCTGAACCCTCATCCCTAAACCCCTAAACCCTCACCCTAAGCCAACCTCCAGAGTTTGGAGGACTGCCCTTGAGCCCCCAGCTGACTGAGCGTGGTGGCCGCTTCATGCGCACAGCGCGGACGTCGCCGAAGTCCGCCACCCTGCGTTTAGGGTTGAGGGTTGAGGGTTGGGGGTTGGGGGTTGGGGGTTGGGGGTTTAGGGTTTCGGAGGTTTTCCCCTGGGTCAGGAGTACTTCCGGAGTTCATACTTAAGGAAGGGAAGGTCCTCCGTCCGCTAAGACCTACACCCTAAACCCTACACTTTAGACCCTAAACCCTACACTTTACAAACCCTAAAACCCTAATTCTAAGCCTTTTACCACAGTTACGAACTCCACAGGACTCTCGAAAAATCTTTATGAGGGTTGCTCTTCGCCCTTTGGGGTTTAAGCATGTTAGGGCTGGCGGTTTACGGTTTGGGGTTTGGGGTTTCGGCTTTCAGGGTTTCAGGGTTTAGGGTTCCTGGGGTTTAGGGTTTAGGGTTTAGGGTTTAGGGTTTAGGGCCTCGACCTATAGGGAATGCAGGAGTCTAGTACCTTGTATCTCCTTACGCCCCTTTTCCTAAACCAAACCCTAAACCGCAACCCAATTCCGTACACCTGAAGCCCCAAGGCCCAAAACTCCGGCTCCAAACCCGATACCCTAAACCCTTAAACCCCACAAACCCCTACACCCTTATAAACCCTAAACCCTGAACCCTAAACACTAAACCCTAACCGGCCCTAACCTCTGCAAGCTCAAGGTACCGCCTTGTGGCTTTCGACCAAATGAAGCCACCGCGCCCAGGGCTCGTGGACGCAGCGGAGGGTGTGGGGGCCTGAGTCTAGGGTTTAGGGTTTAGGGTTTAGGGTTTAGGGTTCAGGGCTTAGGGTTTAGGGTTCAGGGTTTAGGGTTTAGGGTTTAAGGTTTAAGGTTTAAGGTTTAGTAGGGTTCATGCGTTAGCAGAGTTTGGTGTTTCGGTTTCGGACTTTGGGTTTGGGGTTAAGCTGCCAATTTTTGTTGCTGCTCAATCGTCCCCTCAAGCAAAAGCAAGTGCTTCAAACCCTAGACCCTAAACCCTAAACCGGCTCTTCTTTTGGTTGATCGCGTCAAGACTTGGGTTAGGGCCTGGGCTCAGCTGCAGCTGAGACTCGCCTTAAACCCTAAAACTGTAAACCGTGTGCCGATAACCCTCAAACCCTCAAACCCTCAAACCCCAAATCCTAAACCCTAAAACTTACACCTTCTCTGAAACCCCCAAACCCTAAACCCCAAACCTAAACCCCAAACCTAAACCCTAAACCCTAAACCCCAAACCCTAAACCCTAAACCCTAAACCCCAAACCCTAAACCCTAAACCCCAAACCCTAAACCCTAAACCCCAGACCCTAAACCCTAAACCTTAAACCGCCCCCCTCCTGCGATTGCCGTCTCTGCCTGCCAGCAGGCCTGCATCGACCTGGAGATTTGGGAGCCCCTTGGGGTTCAGGGTTTATTGAAATTATTAAGGGTTCAGGTCCGCGGAAGTTTCGAGGAGTTTCGAGGAGTTTCAAGGAGCTTTGTTTTTTGTTTTTTTTTTTTTTTTTTATAATTTCAAGTTACAGGGGGCTTGAGGGTTTAGGGTTTAGGGTTTTAGGGTTTAGGGTTTAGGGTTCGGGGTTCATGGTTTAGGGCCTTGTCATCCCCTTAAAGCATAAAAGGCCTGTCTATTCCTAGGTTACTCCTGGGTCTAGGTGGGGGGGTTGCGGATTGCGGGCTTGGGGTCGAGGGAGTTTACGGCTATGCGCCCGCGTGGTTTACATGTACGAGCTAGGCTTCATACTTTCCCTTCTTGGGTTTAAGAGGATGAGTTTCAGGAATGTTTTTGGAGGGTGTTAAGGGCCATCCTACAGTATAGAATGACATTCAAAATCTACAGGCCTCTGGCGCACCAGGGTTTACACACCCTACGTAAGCTCCAAACCCCTGAATCCTGAAACGTAAGCACGTTGGGCCCCACGGAAACCCTAAACCCTAAACCCTGCATGAACCCTAAACCCACAGCCATTCAACGAGCGAACCAGGCTTGAGGTGGCAAACGGAATCACCCCGCGTCGGAAGCGCTGGGAAACTGTGATGCGATGGCTTTTCAAAAAGGAGTTTGGTAGCAGTTTCTCTACGCGCAATGTTGAGCCGTGGATGCTTGACATGGTGCAGTCCCGGGGTGGCAAATTCGAAGTTGTCAGCCCCCCCAGTTGGGAGTTCGGCCCCTTGGATCTGGATTTCTCCCTCACATATTCGCGAACAGCGATGAGGTGCGAGTCAGGTTGTCGGAAACTGAACTCAGAGACCTCGACTTTGTGCTCACGAACCAGATTCGCGCGGAAGCGAAGGCCAGGGTTGTTGCTACACTCGTGTTCCAGCGTGCTTGTCGCATGTGCGCAACAGGTTCGAGAGATGATACCGCAATGGGCATCCTTGCCGTGCGTAATCGCTAAGGTTGAGGGTTTATCGGGTCCAACCCTAAACCCTAAACCCCAAACCCTAAACCCTAAACCCTAAACCCTAAACCCTAAACCCTAAACCCTAAACCCTAAACCCTAAACCCTAAACCCTAAACCCTAAACCCAAGTCCCTAAACCCCAAGGGCCAAACCCTAAGCACCGCGAGCTCCAGGAGCTGCCAGCAGCGTCCTTTGGCAGCTTTATGAAGCACGGAGCTTGGACGGCTTGGGCTTAGGGTCTAGGGTTTCGGGTTTAGGGTTTAGGGTTTAGGGTTCAGGGTTCAGGGTTCAGGGTTCAGGGTTTAGGGTTTAGGGCTTAGGGTCCGAGCTTTACGGTTTCGAAAGTTTGTTTGGGTTCAGGTTTTAGGGTTGAGTTGCTGTAGGGCTTGGGGAGTCTAGATACCTGGATTTCGGACTTAGGGCTTAGAACGGTTGAGGGTTTAGGGTCTAGGAAACCCTAAACCCTAACCCTAAACCCTAAACCCTAAACCCTAAACCCCAAACTAGGGTTTGGTGTTTTTGCTCTAGGGGCAGGCTGAACGCAGAAGCTTCTCTGGCCTCCTCAGCCAAGGCCAAGCCCAGGTTTGGGGGTATATAGGGTTTGGGGTTTAGGGTTTAGGAGGGATTAGGGGTTTAGGGTTTAGGGTTTAGGGTTTAGGGTTTAATGTTGACTTCGCATTAATAAACCCCCCCCCCCCTTGATTGATCAATCTCTCCGGCCAGGGCCTCCTCAATTATATTCGCCTAAATCCTGGTAGGACGTACTATTGGTTTCAGTATTAGGTAGTAGCACCACGCCCGTAAAAAAACAAAATCCCGGGCCTGATTTTATAATTGTGGCGGGCTACATTATTGTGTTCTGGCAGCTGGATTTTATAATTGCGGCGGGAATTCCTAATGTGAAGTCAACATTAGGGTTTAGGGTGTAGCGTTTAGGGTTTAGGGTTTAGGGTGTGAAGTGTCAAGCCCTCATTCCTTGTCCTTAGGGTCTAGAGGGGTTCCCTTTGAAGCCTCCTGTAAGCCAAAAAAGCGTGCCTTCTTTCTGGTTTAGGGTTTAGGGTTTAGGCTTCAGGGTTTATTAGCACCAAAAGCCCCCCAATCCGGACCTGCAAGTCCCCCCCCCCCCGCCCATACTTGCTGGCTCTTCATATGGAATGAGGGAATCAGGTGCCCTTGCCCTTTTGGGATTATGTAGGGTACCTAATTAATCTGCTTCCCCAAATTAAACCCCAAGAAGCACCCTAAACCCGAATTGAACCCTTGAATTGAAGACTACAAACCCTAAGCAGCTCAAGAACCCTAAGAACCCCAAGAACCCTAAGAACCTTAAGAACCCCAAGAACCCTAAGAACCCTGAAAACCCAAGAACCCTAAGAACCATGAAAGCCCAAGATCCCTAAGAACCCTCAAACCTTAAGAACCCCAAGAACCTTCGAGAACCCTCAGAACCCTAAACCCTAAACCCAAATCCCTAACCCCTAAACCCTAAACCCTAAACCCTAAACCCTAAACCCTAAACCTTATAAGAACCTTTGAGAACCCTCAGAGTATGAAGCCCAGGTTGGTGGCCTGCCCCTTGGGGATCGGATGGATCGAGCTGGAGGATGCCGCACCTGCGTTGAGAGTCCGGGGCGCGTTCCGGGGTTTAGGGTTTAGGGTTTAGGGTTTAGGGTTTAGGGTTTAGGGTTTAGGGTTTCGGGTTTGGGGTTTGGGGTTTGGGGGTTTAGAGTTAGGGGCTCAGGGGTTTAGGGTTTGAATTTAGGGGTTTAGGGTTCAGGGATCAGGGGTTTAGGGTGTAAAGTTGGGGGTTTGGGGTTTAGAGTTAGGGGTTTGGGGTTTAAAGTTAGGGGTTTAGTGTTCAGGGATTAGGGTGCGACTTTTTCAGTTTGATTTAGGGTTGCCTGTTCAGGATGATCCGAAATCCTCCTTTGTGGCCCTGCAACCCCAAAATCTATACCCCGAACCCGAACCCTGTAACTCTGAATTCTGTGTTTCTAAGCAAGCAACCCCCCTCCCCCCGGCCCCCAATGCTTACCCCGCAAGCCCTGTAACCCCTCAACCCGAAACCCTAAACCCTAGACCCTAAACCCTAAACCCAAATACTCTACTCAAGCTTATGTTTTGACGATGTTTTTGACGATGTGCTGCCGCTTCTCGTGAGGATGGCAGCCGCGTGCAGGGCTTCCGCCAGGCTCGAGCTGGGCCTTACGGGCTTTAGGGTTCGGGTTTAGGGCTAAGGGTTAAGGGTTGAGGGTTTCTTGGAGGTTCATGGAACTTATTGACAAATTAAAACCCGTACTAAGAACCCACCATAAAGCCACTTAAGTGCCGAAAAAGTACAGTTCTAAGTACAGTTATAATTGGGCACACAAGTACCATGAACCTCCAAGTAGGGTTGGGACCCTTCATCCTTACTAGAACCGAAGACTGAAACCTCGTTTTTTTTGCAACCCGAAGCCCCAAACCCCAAACCCTCAACCCTAAACCCTCAACCCCAGACCCTAAACCCCAAACCCTAAACCCTAAACCCTCAACCCCAAACCCTAAACCCCAAACCCAAAACCTCAGACCCCAAACCCCAAACCCTAAACCCCAATCCCTAAACCCTAAGCCCCGAACCGTCAGGTTGATCCCCACCCTCATGGAAGCCCTCAAAAGCCCCATGACTTAGACCGACGTTAGGGTGTTAAATTCAGGGTTTAGGGTTTAGGGTTCAGGGTTCAGGGTTTCGGGTTCAGGGTTCAGGGTTTGGGGTTCAGGGGTTCAGGGGTTCAGGGGTTCAGGGGTTCAGGGGTTCAGGGGTTCAGGGGTTCAGGGGTTCAGGGGTTCAGGGGTTCAGGGGTTCAGGGCATTTTGTTGTTTTTTCGGGCTGCTTTAGGGCTTTTGGGGATTTAGGGCTTTCAGGGCTCTAGCTTTGACTTCGGGTTAGGGTATAGTTGTAGTTGTTTGTTCTAGGGAAGAGGGGGGGGGGGAGGCAGGGCTTTACTGTGTTAAGGGCTAAACCCTACCGGTCTACGCAGATAAAAGGGGAAGTTGCGAAATCAAAAAAGCCTGGAATCGGATCAAGAACGCTTTCAGGGAGTGGCAAAATGGAAGACGAATCCTCAAGAAGACGAATGGACCATGAGGTCTGCATTGGCCGCCCTCAGTTTAGGGTTTAGGGTTTAGGGTTTAGGGTTTAGGGTTTAGGGTTTAGGGTTTAGGGTTTAGGGTCTGGACGAGTTTGTAGTCATCACTGAGCCGATCGAAGAAGGTGACGCCTGGGCCAACGGAGCCACCTGAGACGCAGGTCGCAGGCCCAAACAATCCCAGACCGGTGCGTGGAGCATGGCCTGAATATGGCCCATCGTTTAGGTTAAGGCCCAAAGTAGTTTACCCGAAGGCTCAGAGAAGTCCAAAAACCTCGTCTCGGAAGGTGTTTTGTGCCAAAAAAACCCTGAAATACGAGTCCTTCGAGCCTTAGGGTTAGGGAATGGTTCGGGCTTTTGTGGTTTTAGGGTTTGACCCTAAACCCTAAACCCTAAACCCTAAACCCTAAACCCTAAACCCTAAACCCTAAACCCTAGACACAGCGGCACGGGCCGGCCCCCGCCCCCCAAAGCACGAAACCTTGAACCTTGGCACTGTCTTCTCTTTGCCGTGTCTTTGTCCTCTCCTTCTCTCTGTCTCTCTTTCTCCTGCCTTCTCCCCCCCCCCCCCCCCCCCCCCGCGCGCGCGCGCGCGCGCGCCCGCATCAGGAGCATCAGTGGGGTTGGTTTGGGGGCCTTAAAAGCATTCTATGCATGCGTTTTGCCTTCGAAAAACCTTCAGAAAACGCTGTAAACACGTGTTTTTGGGCTTGGGAAGCCTTTTGGGACCCAGGAAAGGGAGCATCATGAGCATCAGCGGCCTCCCCCAGGCCATCCAAAACCCCCTTAAACATGCCGATTGTATGTGCTTGAACGCTTGCGTGCCCACGAAACCCCCAAAAGCAAGACCCCGAATGCCCTTAAGGGCATTCGGGGTCCTGCTGTTCGGGTGTTTTGTAGGCACGAAGCCGTTCGAGCGCGTAAAATGAGCGATTTTAGGGGCGTTTTTACGTGGACCTCCCTTGAGGCCTCTGCTCCGGAATTTTCTTATTTGCTCACCTGCAAGTCGCACATCTCGGACCTCTCGCGCCGCTGCGCGGGCGTAGCACCCGGGGAGTGCGCTTTGCTCTGGGGAAGGGTCCTAAGACCCTAAGGGCGCAACCTGAATGAAACCCGCCCTGAAAGACTGCCCTGAAGAGGAACCAAAATGGCGAGGTGTCCCGAAGACAAGGGCTAGCAAGGCCTAACCATAAGAGATGCCACAAACTGGGAACCACTCCCGACCCGCCACTCCAAGTGGTAGAGACATTCGTTGTACCAGTGCTGGCACTATTTGCCACTACTGCCACTGCTCATGCTCCTCCTATTTCTACTTCTCTACTGCTGCTACGACTGCTACTACTACTACTACTACTACTACTACTACTACTACTACTACTACTACTACTACTACTACTACTACTACTACTACTACTACTACTACTACTACTACTACTACTACTACTACTACTACTACTACTACTTCTGCGACTACTTCTTCTACTGCGCCCATTATTGTCTTGTGCACGCTCCCGAGAACGACTAACTAATTGAATTGCGACACTTGGGTCACTTGGTTTCGTAGCCACAGAGCTGGACTCTGTCCAGAACCATGCCCTCCTCGCATGCCTTGGCCCCGTCCCCAAAAGCGCGCCGAGACTGCGCCGCCCCGATTCGTTCCTTGCTCTGAAGGCCGCCCTGTGAGCCAAAAACACCCGCCCCATGCACCTTCACTCTGCTTGCCCCCTGTCCGCTCCGTCGCACTCGCTCGCTTTCCGTGTGGGGAGCTGGTTCTCAGTCTCATCTCATGAAGACCGGGGGCACTTCATGTTCTTTCTGGTCCCTTGTTGGCTTCAACGCGGGGTAGGGGTTCAGGGGTGTTTTTTCAAGCCCAGCTGGGGGGGGGGGGGGACCACAGTCTGTATGATTGCCACCGCTGCTCCTGCCACTAAAAGATTACGACCAACAACTAGTACTGCTCATGCTCCTTCTGCTGTTTCTGCTCGTGGTCTCTTCATCTTGTTCTTCGTTCTTGCGCATGGAACATAGTTTCGACAGTGGTTGTCACAGTTGTGACGGCCGCCTCTGCACATGCGTCTGCTGATTGGGTGGTGGTGGGGTGGGAATGGTAGTGATGACCATGATGGTGGTGGCTGTGATGATGATGACAATGACGGCGACAATTGTGTTGATGTCTAATGACGATGTGCCTTGCTTAGTCTCCAAATGTTGAAGGTGCTTACATGTAGCTGACTTGCAATTACCAAGGTGTGTAGCCCCAAACCCTAGCCACTAAACCCCTATAAACACTAGACCCTGAACCCTGTAGCCTTAAAGATCTCAACTGCAAGCTCGCTACACATGGAGGCATCAACAAACACATTTTGTCGGGAGGCGCTTACATGCCGAAGCCTTATGCCCCATCCTTAAACCTGAAGGCCTAGTCCCACGAGCTTGGAGTTTCTCCTTCTTCTTGAGCTTGTTCGTTTCGTGTGACTCTGAGCAGGCACTGCCACGGGAGCGGATCCGGCGATGACTGTGGACTGTGACTTTTTCAGTCGTGGCCAAAGCCTACAAATGTTTCTGGTAGCTGCACATCAAGCATGACTTGCTAGGCATTGCTAGGCTAACGTTGTGAGTGAGACCTGGTCGAGGCGAGAAGATCAAGCGGCTGGAGCAGAAGTGGGGATCAAAGGTGAAGGCCTTGAAGCAGGCCCCCGTGATGCAGAGTCGAGAACGGGAGAGCGCGGGGGGGGGGGGGGGGCGCGGGATGGGGACAGATGACACGGCAAAATGTTCTGCAGGACCTTCATCGAACGATCCTCGCTCACAACTACAACTCGGACCTTCTGCATCGTCACCGAGACGCTCTGGAACAGGCTTGGCTCCCGCAGGAGGGCTGAAGCATCTGAATTTTCACAGCTTCAGAAGTCCAGGCACGTTGGAAGTTGGACAGCCAACCCACCTCAGAGATAGACGAGGCAAATGGGAGTTGGATTCCGTAAAAGTCCTGCAGCCACCGACGTCAGAACCATCGCTTGTTCGCATGTAAGAAGAAATCCAACAATCAACAGCTATCTCCCGTAGGTTGCTGGCCAGAATGTATTTGCCGATCACCATCCTTCGAACAGCAATCTGATGTGCTCCAAGAAGACGTCCTTGGTTCTCGTCGGTTCAGTCACAGTCAGCTGATTCGTCGCCGTTGCTGTCGCATTTGCGGCGGCATCTTCTGCAGTGGCAATGGGGGGAGCAGTTCCGCAGCATTCATTCTCGTCCTTTGCTGTCGCAGTGGCAACAAAAAGCCAAATTCAAGCAATGCAGGTGGATGCTCAGATCGACAAAGTGGAGCGCATGCTGCGTGCCCGCGCTGCACTGGCCTTGGTCCGTGGTGATCGCTTTGAAAATGTTGAGCTTTCAGCACATGTTTGGTGGGCCGAATGGGGATCCGAGCCCAGGCCAAGCAACGTGCGCTGGAGGAGTTCACCGAGCGTCTCACAAAGCTGGAGCTGCAGGTGCGGGCCGACTTGAGATCTTTAAATCTAGAAATTGTTTGCAGCCAGGTCTTCATAAAACACCACTGCAGGCAGCGGAGGTGCTCCCGTCGCCGCCCGGTTCGAGCACAGCGGCCGTGCCACCAGGCTCTCTGGCAGTTGTCCCGCCTGGACCTCAGACTGAAGCTCAACTGCTTGGACTCTCCGATGCTGTAAGTGGTTAGTTGTCCTTGACTTCGTACACCATTTCCTGCAGCTTTGCCTGCTCCAGACTGAAGTTCTGATCTTGCACCTCTAAGGAAGATGAAAGATCTGCCGAACTTGCTGGAAGGCTGCGCGCACCTACACAAGGCAAGGGCGCAGTTCAATAATGGCAGAAAGTTTTGCGCCTCATTTCCATTTCGAAGCTTTCTGTGCAAATACGGGTAATCGGGAGGCTGCTCCTGGACAAGGCAGCTTTTTGCTTCGTCCGCGCTGCAATATAAACGAGAGCATCCAGCCCAGCAAGTGCATTCAGCAACCTGTTTGCCTCTCAACAGTTTTCTAGGTCAAGAAAGTTCGGGCTTCCTTTGATATGTCGGCAGTGAACACCTCACCTGGAAGCCTGAAGAGCAAGTGCCATGAAGCAGCAGGCGCCCGTTTTCCTTCCACGTGCGATGGAGGATGTAGAGGCCGGCAGGCTTAGGGCTTTCCCTCACCGCGTTTCAGCCCTTTGAAGTTAGGAACCGCTTGAGATCTTTTGAGGCGCTTGTAAGACGCAGGGTGGACATGCGATGATAAGGGCGAGGCGGCTAGGTAGGGCTCAGGGCTCCCGTTGAACGTACCCAACACATCCTTGAGGCTCCTTCCCTCGAAGCCCCGGTGCCAAAGGCGCACGCAGGCCAGGATCCTGAACCAGGATTGTGTCGCCAAGATGTTCAATGAATTTGGGTTATTTCTGCAAATCTTCTGAGCAATCAGGTGAAAGGGAGCAATTGTGGATAGCAAGTGGCGAGTGTAGGTTTGTACCAGTCAGTTCGGCGTTCGAATGTGGAAGGCTGCGGCTTGGAGCGTTACCGGGCCGGCTACGATGACGGCTTCAAAGATGGCTACAGCCCCAAGTGATGTGCTGTCACGACGGATTCAACGTTT
The DNA here is from genome assembly GCA_905221605.1 of Symbiodinium natans. Lineage (NCBI taxonomy): Eukaryota > Dinophyceae > Suessiales > Symbiodiniaceae > Symbiodinium > Symbiodinium natans. Next base: position 37,093 of record CAJNDS010001347.1, on the reverse strand, counting down.
GCGGGTCAAATCTGCAGGCTGGGACGCAGCTGTCATGCAGTTGGCAAAGGAGGGCTGAGCCGGCCGTGGAGCCTCAAACCTAAGACCCAAAACGCCTCTAAGCATTCATCCAAACCCTATCCCCTACAGAGCCCCAAAGCTCTTGGGCTCTAAGGCATAACTCGCTCCGACCCAGCCCTCTCCCCAGATGCTACCAGATAATGCAGCTAGGAGTGTTCATGCCCAGGTTCGTGATTTACCCTCCCGACCAACCTATCCAACATATCCTATACCCATCTTACCAAACACAATATCTCTACACTCCAATACTGAATACTGTACTTCACTATACTGCACTATACTAGATTATACTATGCTTCAGGGGGTCGAGGGTGAGTAGGCCTGCCTTCGGTCGACACTTCTTACTGCTTGCTGATGGCATTTTCCAGCCACCACGTTGCCGCTGCTACGTTTCATCCTATTGTTATTGTTCATATATGTATATATGTACCATAGTGCCATGACTGGTGTTGCTGTTTGCGTCTACCTGCACCTGCCACTATGTGCAACGACCGGATTGGGGTCAATACTGCTGTGCGGGCTGCAATGTCTTACTTACCTTTAAAGCAACCCTTCGTACAGCTCGTACTGCGGGGGGCCAGCGATTGCATTGTCGACAATCTTGCTGCGGGAAGTGCAAGGTTGCCAGATGCAGTTGTGTGCTTGAGTTATTTGCAGCTGCACCTGCTGATTCATCTCACAAAGATTCTGATTGTCTACGCCTATCTCAAGTTGTGATTCCGAAGTAGTCTCAAGGATGCCGAAACGGTGGTGCAAATTTCATGCAAGATAGTGCATGAACTTGCAGCTTGGGGTGTGTTTGAGTCTGGGAGAGTAAGGGAACCGCCCAGAAAATTCGATGTAGGTGCTGCAACGACGTTGGCTCATGTAGCAAACACCAGAAAGCAGGGCGCAAGGACCCCGCGTACGTTCGCGTGCTCGTTTGGGGCGCACGCAAGTTTGCAGTAGACTCAGAAGACAAGGTGGACTTCAGATACCCGAAAGAACCAGAGGCACTTGCGCCTGTGCCCCTGCTAGCTTCCAAAGCCGACGGGCGACCTTGAAAGCCTGATGAGCTTTCGAGCCGAAGCAGGTTAGGGGCTTCCATATTCCTCCTTGCAAATCAGTACTACGGCAGTCATTGCAGAGGCGTTCTGAGTGCGGCTGCGCACTAGTCTTGACTGAGTCAGGAGCATTCCGTTCAAGGGTATGGGTTAGGTCACCTCGCGCAAGAGAATTCGAATATCATCCAAAGGATGATGCTTGGGCCACCTAGTGTGTGTGAAGAGTCTGGGGTATGGGGCAAGCAGGAGCCTGGAATCCTAGGCTGCTTCCGGGTTGACCTCGATTATATGTGTATATAGACACACACATACACGCTTGTGCTCGTTGCGTTCTGTGCCCCGGAATTATGTATGTCCGAAGCAGAACTTGCTTTTGCGTCGATACACCCTTGCTAATGTTTGCTGATGGCATATTGCAGCCATGTTGCTGCTTCGACGCCGCAGCGCAAAATAACAAGATGCATCGCTCAACACGATGTGCGTTCGGAACTGCAACTCGCCCTTTCATGTTTATTTTGATGTCTTGGCTCCGATAACTTGGTCAGTGCCTCAATATCCTCAGCCCTTGTTCAGTTAATCGCCGGCGGGCGAGTCGTTTTGCTTTGCGTTCGCCCCAGCGCAGTTATCCCTAGACTAAACGGCCGTGACCTAACTGGAGTCGTGGCACGGTCAAAAGGGCTTCAACGCATCTTGGTACCGGCAGGTGTTAGGGGGCTGACCAGGCTGAAGTCGTAATGCGGGGTAGTTGTTCATCTTTGGGAAGGGGAACACATCTTTGGAGTTGGATGTGCAGAAAGGGCAGCATCTTTGTGTTATTGACCTTATAGGCGTCTTCCCTTGCATTGTGAGTTCGCATCGGGTGCTTTGGGGTTTCCAAGGGTCGGTGAAACGCGCCATGAGGGACCTCGCTGTAGCCATCGAGGATTCTGGGAGTCGGGCCGAATTTTGCGGGAGTTGAAAGGGCTCGGCAGGCTCCAGATAGGTCTTAGCTTGGCCCAGCTCATGTGCAGCTCACGCTCACCTGCGCAGTTTCTCCGGTGCTCAGTTGCTCATCTGCGATGCTCGCCATTCAGCTGCTGCACACTTCCCGACAGAGGCCTGTGCTGAAGAGCTTCACAGCCTTTCCCGACCGAGAACTCTGACTCCCGTTCTGCTACGCTCTGTGCTGTGCTCTGCAACGCACAGCTTTCGGGGCCTTCCTCGACTCTTTGCAACTCTTTTACGTTTTGCCTTGAACCGGCCACCGTGCCTAATGTAGTGCAGTTCCTAAGCAGCTGTGCCCCAACTTTCAACAAGATCCCTGCAGTTCATGTGTTCCAGAGCTGTGCTGGCTGATTCGTTCACGCAGCGATGCACTCTCAAGGTCTGCCATGTATGTTTGTGGATCAGTGTAGCGGAGATGGCCTGAACACTGGAACACCATTAGCAGCAAAAGGCCTGGGACACATGAAATCTTGTAAACGGCTCGAATGTTTACCCAGGACGATAGTGCAGGCCATGGACGGACCCACAAGACCAAGGGTATGGCCCCTCTTTCCACATGACAGACAGTGCCAGGACGCATTTGTGCAAGTGGGATGCAGCGCAGCTGCGCCTCCAATGATCATGGTTGTCACGTGCCAGTTATTGTTGTTGTTTGTAATACACGATGCTTCCAAAGTCGTCCTCCTGCAGGACGGTTACCTGTCAACCTTGATGCCGACTTCTACTTGGCAGCAGCTTGACGGCGCGCTATCAGATAATTGCCACTTTAGACATGAATGGTTCCGTTGAATGCTTCCACCCTGTTCTGCCAAAACGTGTTCATACGAGTTCCGGAAATAGCAACTCCCGGCTGCGCCCATGCGAGCCAAGGTTCGAGCTGCCCAAGCCGTACGACGTGCTGTTGAGGGAGCTGCCGGAGCTGCTTGGTGCACTGAGTCATGCTTAGCGATTGGTGTCCCATTGGTTTCGTCTTTTCAGGCTTCAGGAAGCCAATGAAACGGTCGAGCGATTGGAACGAGAGCAGCTTGCCTGCAGCTTGCCGATGTCATGCCATCGTCATTACCAAGAAGCAGAGCCGAGGTTGGCCCATGAAAGAGCTGCCAGCAGCCACTATGTGGAAGAGCAACTTGCTTGAGAAAGCGAACTAGGACCTTGCCACGCCGAACGAGAACAGTGCCGAGTGCAGATGCAGGTTGTGCAAAGCAATGTGGCAAGCAAGCCGCGAAGCAAAAGCGGCGCTCTGAGCATTGCTCTCAATAGATCAAGTGCGAGTGCTTCCAAACGATCATCAAAGGTGAGCAGCGCGCTCACGAATGAGATCCGGGCTGCAAACAAAGAGTGGCTCGGCTCCTTTTTCTCGGTGCTGGTCGGTTCTGGTCTTCGGGCATAAAAACCCCCCGGTGTTTAAGGTGGGAAGCCGACCACAACCTTGTGTCGGAGCTCCTGGGAAAGCTGCACATGGAGGCCTCTTTCCAATTCAGAATTCTGCAGAGCGGTGTTGCATGCTGTTGCGTTCCACCCAGACTTCGAAGCTTCTCGCGAGCCCAAACACATGCCCAAGCATATATGCGTGTTCTTCTGCGGATGTGCATGTGCAGGAAGAGGAAAAGGAAAACCAGCTTGTATGAGACGCATAGACAGCCGCGGCTGAAACCTTGAGCGGTCCAATTGCGTCGATCGCTAGGATGAGAAGCGTCGCACCGAGCTGCAGCAGTGGCATGAGGAGCTACAAACGGCGGAGGCGCGGTAAATCATGCCATGGTTTGTGCCTGTGTTGCTGAATTGATGAGTGGCAGCTTCCTTGCTTGCGGTGTTGTGGCGGGTTTGCGTTCGGCGGCGAGGGAAGAGGCGCTAGCGAAGAAGATGGAGCAGGAGATTTGACGACGCCCAGGCCGGGCGAGCGGCTACTCTTGAGAGGGTGCCATTCACGGAAGGAGCAGAGTTTCGCCGCAGAGCGAATGAGATGGGCAAGGCAGCAGGCACACGCATGTGCTGCATAACCTTTTGCGCGGGAAAGAGGTTTGGGAAACATCTCTGCTAACTGGTCATGGTCGCTCAGAAAGGTCCAGCGCGAAGAGCCTGTCTTCTTCTTGCCAGGAGCAGCTCGAGCAACAGCAGCAGCGCATTGAAAAGCTCGAGCTTGCCGAGAATGAGTTCCAGGAACAGCCTCTTAGCTGGACAGTTGTTGTCGACTGCGTTCATGCATTTGGGGTCCATTCTTCCTGCCTCTCTTCACAGCCGTTTAGGTGCCAGATGCTTCAGGCGCAGCTAACAGCTGAGCAGGAGAAGGCAGACATGCAACAACATGTCCTTGAACATGTTGCCAAGCTGCAAAGTACAGAGAGCTTTGAAGGCATGGTGTATTCATGCAATTACATTAAGCCCTTGCTTCAGATGTGTTTCTGCCAATGTCAGCAGGCAGCGGCCTTGGTCCAAGAGGCAGCCGCGGGTTCTGACTGATCAGCCGGCTGGCTGCGCCGTCCATGTTCAGGTGCACAAGTACCACCAGATGAAGGAGCGCATCGCTTCGATGAAAAAGGGACCGCCGATGCCGCCCACAGGGCCAAGATTTCAGCAGCCACCGAGCTTTCGTGGGCCAGACATACTGGCACTCCAGATCGCCCAGCCAAGAGCTCAGGTTCTTGGAGCGTCCTGCGCGCAATGAGTTAGCTATAAACGCACCATTGCTGTCCATGATCATGCTTGCACTTTCTCTTGATTGGTGGCAACAGCCCTGTCTTGATTGAATCCCGGTGCGCTTCAGGTCCGAGTGCGAGCCATTGCAGCAGCTCTATCGCACTGCAGGCTGCGCGACGGTGAGTCCCGGGCTGCGATGAAGATGCCCGGCGTGAGATGTCGGGTTTGGACGGCCTGCAGCCTCCACAATAACTTCACAGCCCTCGCAGCTTAGGAGAAAACTTCTGTTGCAACTTGGCTTTACTTGTGTCGCTTCCAGGACAGCATGCAAGCGTGCAGAGGAAATCCCACCGCGTGAGAGAAGCTTTGAGGAAGTGGCATCCCGATAAGCAGCCCTGCCCAGCGCACGTGGCAGCTTGGTTGCGTTTCATCTGTGTTTCTTGAGTCTAACTTTCGTGCAAACTCAGGAGCTTGCCACCCGCGTCATTCAAGCCCTGCAGATGCAGCCTGAGTGGAAACTCTGAGTGCTCGGTCCGGGGCATGGGATCAGCGATGGCCACCGCTCAGTGCCAATATGTCACATTTTGCGTACCGCGATTGATGCTTTGGTCATCGATCTGTCGGACACGGGCTCGGCCGCTAGATCAAGAGCAGTTGCTCCTGCAACCGTTTTTCCCCTCCGTGCACACGCGTTTCGAGGCGGCGGGGTACGAGCAAGGATCCGACCGGAAACAAAAAAATGCATCAAAATGCATTTCAGATGAATTTCTAGAGCCTGAGAGTTTTGTGTCCGGGTTCCCTGACAGGCTTTCCGATGTTTTCCGCGCAGCATAACAGGTTGCTGTATCCGGTCTCCAGCTCAAACATGTGCATGAAGCAAGTGTGAACAAGAGCGTCAAGAGCAACAGAAGCATAATGGCAAAGGAGTGGTGACAAACATGGATTCAAACTCTGATTTTCGAGCTGCCTTCGTCAGCATTACGATCACGTTGTTGAGAGATTTGTTGTGGGGGCCTCGTCGTACTGGCCCGTTATTCCCACAACTCACATGCAGCTTGTGTCAATGACATCGACATCCTCAACTTGGTTGCCACGAGGACCTCTTTTAGCCATGGTTCTGAGAACGCAGCCAAAAAGCAGTGCTGGTTTGCTTTCTTGCGTGCTAAGAAGTACGATTTGTTGCCGACATACTCCAGGTTTGAAGTATGTCGGCAACAAATCGTACTTCTCCGCACGGAGGACATACTTCGAACCCAAGATGTCGGCAACAAATCGTACTTCTTAGCACGGGGGGCATACATCGAACCCAAAAGTCGGCAACCAACTTTCGGGCAAAACTTGGCCAAATCGGGCTGCTCTTTGTACGCAATGAGAAAGGCGCGGCTCGATTTGGCCAAATTTTGCCGGGCAACTTTCGGGCAAAATTTGGCCAAGTCGAGCTGCTCTTCGTATGCGATGAGAAAAGCGCAGCTCGATTTGGCCAAATTTTGCCGGGCAACTTTCAGGCAAAATTTGGCCAAATCGGGCTGCTCTTCGTAGGCGATGAGAAAAGCGCGGCTCGATTTGGCCAAATTTTGCCGGGCTTGCGGGTGATAACGATGTTAGTGTTCTTTCTCACCATAAAGTTGAACAACACAGACTTCCTGTCCATCATGGCGATGTCGGAACCCTCTCCATTGATGTGGATTTTCTGCTTGTTTTCTGGAATGCCATGCTCGTGGATAATGGCCGTGACCAAGGCTTTCACCGTGGCTTTTGAGCCTAGGGTTGTTCTCCAAGTTTTGATGGAGTCTCCATACACCAAGTTCACGGAAATCATCTCATCGCGGTTCACCTTCTCGCTTCTGGAAACAATCTTCATGGCACTTCTCTTTTCCTTGAGCAACTTCGCGAAGTGCTCTATCACCTTCAAATCCTCGTTGATGATGTTGATGTCCATCATAGCACCTTCTGTTGTTGAAGCTGTGGCACTTTCAACCTTCAAGTCGCCGTCGCCGGCTGTTGGCATAATCTTGTCGTCGCCGGCTGTTGGCATAATCTTGTCGTCGCCGGCTTTTGGCGGTGTGTCGGTCATCTGCTTGTAGCCGTTCTCGTAGCGTGAGGGCCCGAACGCCCAAGCGAAAAGAGAAACGGAAAGGTGTCCTGGACAGGCCAACGGACATCGGCCTTTTTTACGACAACGTCAGTACTCGGCTAAAGGATGGCCGGCAGCTAAAGTAGCCCCAAAAGTTTGGAGGTTTTGGGTTCAGGGTTTTGTGGGCCCCCCCCCCCCCCGGCGGCCCCCTGGCATTTGGTGGCTGGATTCCTGGACCAGTAGGCTGGCGAGGGGGTCCAGGCAGGCTGGTTGCTCAATTTCGTGATTTTGTTTTTTTCGCAGATTTTCGCCTGGGCCAAGGGCCCCCCCGGGCCAAGGGCCCCCCGAACCAAGGGCCCCCCGGGGCCGCGGGCCAAGGGCCTGTCGGGCCTAGGGCCTTCAGGCTAGCCCCTTGACCCTGAAGGCCCAGAACCGCACCATCCCAATCAAAATTTTTTTTCTCCCAGAAGGATGAGGAAAGTGCAGGAAGCCGCCAAGAGGCGCCAAGAGCCACCAAAAGGCCCCCTAAAAGAAGGGGGACCACAAGATGTGTCCGTGCCCGCAATGAAAAATGCGATTTTTGAATATTGAAGATGGTTTTAGGCACTTATGCCCGCAATGAAAAATGTTATTTTTTAGTACTGAACTCGATGGTTTTGGGCACCCTTCCATTTCACCCGAAAAGGACCAGGAAAGTTCAGGAAAGCCCAGGAAGCCCCCAAATCAGCAAAGGCCTCTGGCCCGAAAAGGGCCGAGTACCCCGAACCCCAGCTTAACCCCTAACACCGCAAAACCCTGCGAAGGCCTTCAAGCAAATAAGGGCCTCTACGGGCCCTAACGTGCCGAAGGCCCGAAAAGGGCCGAGGCTACCCCGAACCCCAGCTTAAACCCTAGCGATTGAAATACGCATTGGCGAAAAAAAATATTAGGTTCCCTGACCTTCAAATGAAGAAAGCCTCTACGGCCCCTGCAACGCCGAAGGTCCGAACAGGGCGAGAGACCCCAAGAGCCACCAAAAGGCCGCAAAAGGCTTCAAAAGGCCCCTAAAAGAAGGGGCCCCAGGATGCCCGTACCCGCAATGAAAACTGCGATTTTTTGGTACTGAAATCGATGGTTTTGGGCACCCCTTCAGTTTACCCCGGAACGGCCAGGAAAGCCCCCAGGAAGCCCCCAAAAGGCCCCCAGAGCCACCAAAAGGCCTGAGGACCTTAAAGAAGGGGAATCCAGGAGCAGGCACAAAGGGTTTCCTTGACCTTCAAATAAATAAGGGCCTCTACGGGCCGACACGCCGCAGGCCCGAAAAGGGCCGAGGCTACCCCCAACCCCAGCATAAACCCTAACAGCGCAACTTTAAAAACATCAAAGCAAGCATCAGGGCACAAGAAAATAAATTCCATAAACCCTAAACCCGAATAGAGTATAGTTTGGGTGGCCGGGGTGGGTTGACGGGCAAAGCGAGCGCGCGGCCCGGGGTGTTTCACACCCGAGCGCGCGCCCTCCCCTGCCACACCCTAAACCCTAAACCCTAAACCCTAAACCCAAAACCCTAAACCCTAAACCCTAAACCCTAAACCCTAAACCCTAAACCCTAAACCCTAAACCCTAAACCCTAAACCCTAAACCCTAAACCCTAAACCCTAAACCCTAAACCCTAACCCTAAGAGGTCAGGGCAAATTGGCACCTCCCACCCCGCAGCCGTAGGTGGACGCGAGCGTCAACCGAGCTGGCCAGGTGGGCGTGGCTGAAGCCTCAGATTTGGAGTGCTTTGGGGGTTTAGGGTTTAGGGTTTGGGGTTTAGGGTTTTGGGGGGTTTGGGGGTAGGTTTGACCCTAAACCCTAAACCCTAAAACGTTGGATTGAGGAAGAGCCTTGGAGACCCCAAACTTTAAACATTAAACTGTAAACCCTAAGCCCTAGACCATTCAACCGTCCCTACCTTTCCCTCAGGGCAGCGTTTTCGTAGCTCGGGAGGCTGGTTGGGGGTTTACAGGGTTTCGGGTTTAAGGGTCTGCAGGGTTCCCAAAGTCCCGGTGTGTAGCAGTGTACAGTGTAGAGTGTAGAGAATCAAGTAATAGAGTCGAGTTCAGAAACTAGAACATATATTCCCAAAGCCAAAGGCTAAATCAGCGTAAACCCTAAGTCAAGAACTTTAAATCCTGCTAAGCCGCCCAAGCCCTAAACCCTTGGGGCCTTGACGAGCAGATGCCTCTCAAGGGCAAGGTTGGCTAGGGAATGATACAGCACACTGGCCTCAACAGGGCAGAGATCCTTGACTCAATCGTACTGGCAATAGGGTTTAGGGTTTTGTCACTTTCTGGGGCGTCCACAACAAGTCTCTCAGGCCGATTGGCGGTGCGTGGATGGTTAGTGGACCGCTCCTCACGGCGGCGCACGTGTACGACTGCCTCACAAGCATCCTCGAACCGGCGCTGGGGCCGGCGGCCAAGCATCGCCGAGGACGCGGCCTCGCAAGCGGTCAAGAGGGCCCCCCCCCCCCCTTCCGTGGGTGGAGTCCTGCGACATGCGACGGTTTAGGGTTTTAGGGTTTGGGTTGTTTGGGGCTTTTTGGCTTTTGGTTTTTGGGTTTTGGGGTTTTTGAGTTTTTGGGTTTTTGTTTTTTTGGGTTTAGGGTTTCAGGGTTTAGGGCATCGGCAACACATGGTCGCCGCGGTCTTGGCGACGAAAAAAACCACTCCCTGGTCACACTTCGAGGATGTTGAGGGCCTATAAACCCTAAACCCCTAGCCCTAAACCCTAAACCCCAAACCTTGTTTAGGGCTGTAGGGTTTAGGGTCTAGAGTTTAGGGTTTGGGGTTTGGGGTTTGGGGTTTAGGGTTTAGGGTTAGGGTTTATAAGGTTTCGGGTAACGTTCTTCAGGGAGGAGGGTTCAAGTGGGGTATGTAACCAAGGTTCCCTAATACTCCCCACTACTTTTTAAGGCTGCCTAAGCTTCCTTGAAGCTTAGCCTAAGGTTTCCTAGGTCCCCCCCCCGCCCATGAACCCCCCTCCCCAAACCCTAAACCCCAAACCCTAAAACCCTAAGACCCTACAATCCCTAAACCCCTAAAACCCTAAAACCCTAAAACCCTGAAACCCTGAAACCCTAAAAACCCGAAAACCCTGAAACCCTAAACCCTAAACCCTAAAACCCTAAAACCCTAAAAACCCTCAACCCAAAACCCTTATCCCTAAACCCTTATAATTAGTCCCTGAAAGACCCTATAGCTGACCCAGGGGGGCGAGCCCCCGGCCGACATCACAAGCCATGGCTCCTGGAGGCCGGGCTTCGGGGCGTCAGAGGTTTAGGGTTTAGGGTTTCGGGTTTAGGGCTTAGGGTTTAGGGTTTAGGGTTTAGGGTTTGGGGTTTAGGGTTTAGGGTTTAGGGTTGCTCAGGGCTTAGGGTATCAGGGTTTGTGGGTTTAGAACTTAAAATCTATACCCCGGTATGGGGGGTTGAGGGGTGGAGGGTTTTGGGACCCTCAGCCCTGAACCCTGAACCCCAAGTCGTGAACTAAGCCTATATCCCCGGCCCGAAATCTCAGGGTTTGGGGTTTAGGGTTTTGGGGTGTACGTAACGTTCGATGTGCAATCTGTGGCGAGGATTTTCTCGATGCCAGGGTCGGGGAGTGAGAGCTTCGACTGAATCACTCTGAGCCCTAGAACCGAAACCCTCATTCACAAACGAACCCTGAACCCTAAACCCTAAACCCTAAACCCCAAACCCCAAACCCTAAACCCTAAACCCTAAACCCTAAACCCTAAACCCTAAACCCTAAACCCTAAACCCTAAACCCTAAACCCTAAACCCTAAACCCTAACCCTAGACCCTTATAGTCCAAATTGGGGTATATGCTCCCTGGACCCCCTACAGCCTAAGCTTTCTCTTGCTCGCAGGAACTACCTCAAATCTCGCTGAGCCCGAAGGCCGACTCATGACAAGGGCCAGGGGCACTCCAAGCTGTTGGGCTAGGGTTAAGGGCTTATAGGGGTTAGGGCTTTTTGGGTTTTAGGGTCTTACACAGGGGTTTAGGGTTTAGGGTGCAGGGTTTAGGGTTTATGGTTTGGGGTTCAGGGTTTTAAGGGTTTGAGCGTTTAAGAGTCTAAGGGTTTAGGGTGTGCTAGAGCGAGCCGCCAGCTGCGCAAGCCTGTTTGTTGAGAGCCTTCACTTCCTCTCGCTCCCCACTCTTCTACGGGTGGCTCTGCCACCCAAAGAGTCGCCTCACTAGCTTCCCTAAACCCTAAACCCTAAACCCTAAACCCTAAACCCTAAACCCTAAACCCTAAACCCTAAACCCTAAACCCTAAACCCTAAACCCTAAACCCTAAACCCTAAACCCTAAACCCTAAACCCTAAACCCTAAACCCTAAACCCTAAACCCTAAACCCTAAACCCTAACCCTAAACCCTAAACCCTGAACCCGAAACCCTGAAAATCACACCTTCGCTGAAATGTATGTTGTGTAGCGTGAAGTTTGACCACTGGCTCTTGTGAGTAGAAGAGTGTAGGGCAGGGATCAAGGTTTAGGGTTTAGGCTTTAGGGTTTAGGGTTTAGGGGTTGGACTCAGGCACAGGGCTTCCTACATACCCCATCATGAGGAAGTTGGGGGCATCCTAAACCTCTTGTAGTGTAGGGATGAAGGTTTAGGGTTTAGGGTTTAGGGTTTAGCTTTAGGGTTCAAGGTTCAAGGTTCAGTAGGGTTTAGGGTTTAGGGTTTAGGGTTTAAGGTTTAGGGGTCGGTTTCGGGGCCTACTTTGGAGCTTGCTTTACGGATGTTGCTAGCTGGCGTTATATGAGTAGAGGAACTGAAGTTACAGGCGTTTGGGGGATACACAGAGCTGCCTACGACCTTACTTTCAGCTGCCTTTGAACAATCAAGCACCCTTCGGCTCAACTTGCGCCCCCTCCTAAGGCATTAAGCAATCCACGACAGAATCCTTTAAGGGCTCTAAAGAGCTAAGCTCTTGGCTCCTGAAACCCCCAACCCCACACCCCCAAACCTAAAGCCACCCTAAGCCTTAAACCGAAACCTTAAACCTTAGACCCGAAGCCTCTTCGTTAACCTTTAAAAAGCCTCTTCGTTAACCTTTAAACCCTAAACCCTAAACCCTAAACCTTTAACCCTACACGCCAGTCGCCCACAACAGCCACAGGTTGACGGTTTCCGACGTCGACCCGCCGTCGGCGCTGCTTGGGCGTCCAAATCCTGAAATGGTTTTAGGGTTTAGGGTTTAGGGTTTAGGGTTTAGGGTTTAGGGTTTAGGGTTTAGGGTTTAGGGTTTAGGGTTAGGGGTTGGTTTTGTTTTTTGAAGCAAGTCTTGGTCCCCCAAATTCTCCACCCCTTGAAGGGTTTCAGGCTTCAGGGTTTCATGCCCACAGCTCTCACCCATGAAGACCCTAGACCCTAACCCTAAACCCTAAACCCTAAACCCTAAACCCTAAACCCTAAACCCTAAACCCTAAACCCTTGCGGTAGAGCCCCTCTCCGGCTGTCGGAGTGGGAGACGCAGCGCGCCCGGGCAAGCCCCCAGGTTCCTGGCTCCACAAGGGATCGAAGAGTGGTAGGTTTAGGGTTTAGGGTTTAGGGTTTAGGGTTTAGGGTTTAGGGTTTAGGGTTTAGGGTTTAGGGTTTAGCGTTTAGGGTTTAGGGTTTAGGGTTTAGGGTTTAGGGTTTAGGGTTTAGGACTTCGGGTTTAGGGTTGTAGGGTTATAGGGTTATAGGGTTACAGGGTTATAGGGTTATAGGGTTATAGGGTTATAGGGTTATAGGGTTATAGGGTTATAGGGTTATAGGGTTATAGGGTTTAGGGTTTAGGGTTTAGGGCTACATTAGGAGCCGTAAGGTAGGCTTGGGAGTTAGGGTTTGGGGTTTAAGGTTTGGAGTTGTTTGCGGCTGGAAACGATGTGTGGCTCGTCACCAGTGGGATCAGGGTTTGGGGACCCAGGACAGTAAGTGAGACCCTACTTGGAGGTTCATGGTACTTATTGTACTTATCACCACATCAGGGCACTTAAGGGCTTGTAAGTGGGTTATAAGTACAGATATACTTGGTTAATAAGTTCCATGAACCTCCAAGTAAGCCCTTGATTCCCAAACAAGCTACTCCAACATAGCGGTACCCAAATTAACTCCCAACAATTATAGTATCTATACTTATGCCTCCCATAAGCACAAGAACCCCCCCCCCCATCCCTGTGGCAAATCTTGACCTTTGTGAAGTACTCGTAGCATGCAGGGCTGCCCGTACACAGCTGTGGATCTCTCACAACCGCCAGCAGAGAGTCTCACCATGTTGCAGCAGTACGCCACCCAGACCGAGCGCTTGCCAAGAAGTACCATTCAGGGTCTAGGGTCTAGGGTCTAAGGTTTAGGGTTTAGGGTTTGGGGTTTAGGGTTTAGGGCTTAGGGCTTAGGGACTCGAAGGCTGTAGCTGTTTATGTAGGGATTAGAGCAGTGCGGAAGCTTGTGAACCCTAGAACTCCTGATTCCCGAGCCTCGAATCAATGGAAGCTCGAGAGCCAAGACTCTGCACCCTAAGCCCCAAACGCCAAACCCTCAACCCCAAACCCTAAACCCTCAACCCTAAACCCTCAACCCTCAACCCTAAACCCTAAACCCTAAACCCTAAACCCTAAACCCCACCCCCCCCCCCCCCCCCCCCCCCCCCCCCCCCCCTGCGCCGCGAAAGCTGGGTGGCCCTGATCTCTTGAGGCGTTCCCTGAACGCCTTGAAAAAGCAGCAAAGATCTCTCTTGGAGGCCCCGGAAAGCTGGAAGGAGCCGAGTGGGCAACCGCAAGAACCCTACCCCGAAACCCTAAACCCTAAACCCTATTATACACCCTAAACCCTAAACCCTAAACCCTGAATCCTATAAACCTAAAGCCCCGAAAGCTCTCAAAGACCCTGAATTGTACTGCGGATGGCCTCCGCTTGCGGATTGTCATCCCGGTCCTACACCCGAGGCCCTACGCCCTGCGGGGTTTAGGGTTTAGGGTTTAGGGTTTAGGGTGGTCCTAAACACCCTATAAGCCCCCTACACGCGCTCCATAACTGCTCACCTCGGTTTCTTGCACGCCTTCCCCATGCCTGGCGCCCCTGTGCCAGACACGTCCTCGCTTTCTTCATGGGTTCCCCCACTACCCCCCCTCTGTACTACCCACGCCGGGGTTCCCCCCTAAATTAAGTAAACCCTAAACCCTAAACCCTAAACCCTAAACCCTAAACCCTAAACCCTAAACCCTATTAAGGGCTTTTAGGGATATCAACTTCGGCTATTTGAGGGCGAAGCTAGGGGAGGGTAGAAAAGGGGGGGTTAGTGGGAAATCCATGATTTCTCCATCGGGCCATCAGCCGGGCCACGCGATCGGAAAATCGACTGCGTGTCATCTTGCAGACCTATAGGGTTTAGGGTTTAGGGTTTAGGGAGGAGGGCGGGGAGGTCTACAGAAGGGCTGAGGGAATATAGGCCCGAACTTTGTTGCTTTTCTTTTTGCTGTGGGTTGCGATTACAATGCTACTACAGGGTGGGGCCCCCTTACTATACTAACTGTAGTTAAGGGACTTATAACCTAACTTAGGGTCCTTATAACCCAATTTAGTGCCCTTATAACTCTACTTATAACTAGGGGGCCCCACCCTGTACTCATATGTTTCAGCATGTTCGCAACCATAGTGGTGTTGTGCTGTTTCTTGGCGGGGAGTGGCTAGGATTCACAAGGGACCGGGCTGCCAGGGTTGCGGGGGCATTAGGGGAAACCCTAAACCCTAAACCCTAAACCCTAAACCCGGGGTCCTTTCGTTGGACTTTAAACACTCAGCCTTGAGTTTCAAAATCCCAAAGCCAAAATCCATTGAAGTGACCCCGCCCCCACACAAAGCGAAGGGTTTAGGGTAGGTTTTAGGTTTAGGTGCTTGTAGGGTTTAGGGTTTAGGGTTTAGGGTTTAGAGTTTAGAGTTTAGAGTTTAGGGTTTAGGGTTTAGGGTTTAGGGTTTAGGGTTTAGGGTTTAGGGTTTAGGGTTTAGGGTTTAGGGTTTCGGTTTAGGGTTTGGGGAATATCCCAACCAACATCCCGAAAGCCCAAACCCAAAATGCACAAGCCTTAAGCCTCCTATGCCCATAAGAATCCCTCAGTAGGGTGTCGGGTTTTGGGTTAAAGGTTAGGGGTTTAGGGTTAAAGGTTTAGGTTTTTGGGGTTTGGGTTTGGCTTGGGTTTCAGTTTTGGGGTGGCAGCGCTTCTGCAAGCATTGCTTGATATTCGGGAGAGGGGCTCCAAACCGTAAAGCCCCAAACCCTAAACCTTAAACCCTAAGCCTCTGAAGCCCTGAAGCCCCCTCAGACATGCCGCAAGTCCTCTTGGAGGCTGGGGAGAAAGTTTCCTAACCCTAAACCCTAAACCCTAAACCCTTCACCCTAAACCCTAAACCCTAAACTTCAGGGCTGGGGATGTTGAGTGGTTGGAATCGCCCCTGCGCCTTCCCGTAGCTGGTTTAGCCAGCTCCCTGCTTTAGGTCGCCGGACAAGCCCACGCCAGTTTAGGGTTTAGGGTTTAGGGTTTAGGGTTTAGGGTTTAGGGTTTAGGGTTTAGGGTTTAGGGTTTAGGGTTAGGTTTTTTCCCGGGCATGAGGCGATGAAACTCGGGTTCAGGTTTTGGACCATGGGGTATTAGGGTATAAACCGTTTGGGGTTCTTCAGACCTCCAAACCCTGCGAGGTCAAGCTCTGCACGTTTAAGCCTGGAGATGTCTGGGCTCAGGGAGTACAGTTTTTGGAGCTTACAGGCGTTTAGGGTTTAGGGTTTAGGGTTTAGGGTTTAGGGTTTAGGGTTTAGGGCTTAAGGCAGCAACCCTGTGTAGCCGCAGCCATGGCATCCCCCCAAATGGCCGCCACAATCATTTCACGGAGGTGGCCGGACTGTCACACAACCTTAGGGTTCTAAGGGTAGTTGCATGGTCCCTTAGTTTAGGGTTTAGGGTTTAGGGTTTAGGGTTTAGGGTTTAGGGTTTAGGGTTTAGGGTAGTTACATGGTCTGAGTATGGGCCCTTAAAAGGGGACCTTATATATCCTCATATACCCTGTAAGACTGCCAGGGCCCCATACTTCAGAACCCTTTAAGGGAGGTAAGGGATGATATCAGGGCCCATGAAACTACCCGTTTATTCTAAAAAAAATGTTTCCGAGAGTGGAGTACCTTATTTTGGGTCCTTTTGACAAGGGAATCCCAGTATTTTCAGGGGTCCCCTATTTCGTACAAGACCCCATTTACATTTAGGCTTCAGGGTCATAAGGTGGTTTAGGGCTTTGGGTTCAGGGTTTAGGGTTTAGGGTTTAGAGTTTAGAGTTTAGGGTTTAGGGTTTAGGGTTTAGGGTTTAGGGTTCGCGATTCAGGGTTTAGGGGGGTTTAGAGCTTTAGGGTTTCAAGGCGGTTTGCTGGCTGAGGGTTTTCTTGAGAGTTGGGGTTTCGGGTTTGGGCTTTAGGCTTACACAGGGTGGGGCCCCCTAGTTATAAGTAGAGTTATAAGGGCCCTAAATGGGGTTATAAGGACCCCAAGTTAGGTTATAAGTCCCTTAACTACAGTTAGTATAGTAAGGGGGCCCCACCCCGCAGGTTTCAGGGGGATAGGGAAACCTTAGGGGTTTCGGGCTTCTCATGGCCCCGAGTCCTAAACTCCAAGAAGGGACTCCTGACCATAGAGTCCTAGACTCCTAAGCCCCTAAAGCCCTTAACTCCTAAACCCTCCCCCCAGAAAAACCCTGAGCCTACAACCCTAAACCCTAAACCCTAAACCCTAAACCCTGAACCCTGAACCCTGAACCCTGAACCCTGAACCCTAAACCCTAAACCCTGAACCCTGAGCCCTAAACCCTAGACCCACTGTCTTGCCCGTGCGCATCGAGAACCCCGCCGACCTCAACCTCCCAAGCCCTCCGCAGGATGGACCAAACCAGGTCTGTGGAGGACAGCGAAATCCCTGAAGCTCTAAGCCCGAACCCCCCCTAAACCCCAAGCCCGAAACCCGAACACCCCAAAGCCCAAAGCCCTAAATCCTGAATCCTAAACCCTAAACCCTAAACCCTAAACCCCAAACCGACCCTCACTTCCTGCACCCCAATCCCCCTAACCCCAAACCCCTAAACCTGAAGGCCTTCTGTCTCAACTCTGGCTTAGATTTCGGGTTCCGGCCCGAGCATGCCGGTTTCGGGGGCTTATTGGAAGAGCCCACACTTCCTTTCTTGGTGGTCAGGGTTTGGGGTTTAGGAGGTTTAGGGGTTTAGGGTTCGGGGGTTAGGGGGGTTAGGGTTTAGGGTTTAGGGTTTGGGGGTTTAGGGGTTTAGGGTTTTGGGTTTTGGGTTTCTTCTCTCAAGAGCCCCAAGTCTCTGTCTTGATGTCTAGGGTGTAGGGTTTGCCTTCAGAAGCCCAAGCCACTTGGTTCCCCCCCCCCCCCCGAAAACCCTCGAGCCTACAACCCTAAAACGAACCCTAGACACTAAACCCTAAACCTTTCAAGGTTTGCCTTCAGAGCCCCAAGCCACTTGGTTTGCAGGCAATTAGAGACAGCAAATCACATGGATTAGGGCCTAGTTCGGGGGCGTAGGGCTTGGTGTTTAAGGGTTAACGGGTTAAGGGTTTAGGGTGTAGGTTTTTTGTGTTTACCCGCGGGGGTTAGGTTTAGGGTAAAGGGTAAACCCTCAACCTTGCTTCAGGTTGGAGGGTATGGAGTTGGGCGCTTGAGACCCCCCCCCCCCCCCCCCAAAGGCCGCAACCCGCGCGCTTAAGCCCTTAAAAACCCACAACCCTACTAAACCCTAAACCCCAAACCCTAAGCCCCAAACCCTGAACCCCAAACCCTGAATCCTGAACCCCAAACCCTGAACCCTGAACCCAAAACCCCAAACCCCAAACCCCAAACCCCAAACCCCAAACCGGGGGCCCACAGCCCTGACTCCCTGAGAACGGCGCCAACATTAGCGCGCAAGTGGGCGCCATGCAGATGCGGCTTGGGCTTTGCGTTCAGAGGTCTCAAGGTTCATGGTTTTAGGGCCCCAACATACCCCGCGACCGCCCAATCCCCCCAAACCCTAAACCCTAAACCCTAAACCCTAAACCCTAAACCCTAAACCCTAAACCCTAAACCCTAAACCCTAAACCCTAAACCTAAACCCTAAACAGTGGAATCGGCCCTTTCTGGGGTTGAGGCTTTCGCTTGGGGGTTTGGAAGGCCAAGCCACCAGCAAGAAACCCGGACCGTAGTTCCTTTTTCCTAGTTTTTTAGGGTTATACCCCTTATCTACTCGTTATATATCCCTGAGTACCCCCACCTAAACCCCAACACCGACCCCTAAAGCCCTAAAGCCTAAACCCCAAAACCCCAAACCCTAAAACTATGAACATCCTTAGCAATGCAGCCGAGGCGAGTGGAGGAGGAGATGTACAGAAAGGCGTTGGTTCAGGGTCTGGGGTTACGGTTTACCCTAAACCCTAAACCCTAAACCCGATACCCTAAACCCTAAACCCTAAACCCTAAACCCTAAACCCTAAACCCTAAACCCTAAACCCTAAACCCTAAACCCTAAACCCTAAACCCTAAACCCTACTGAAGTACCATGTAACTGAATACCATGTAACTACCCTCAGAACTTAGAACCTTAAAATTGCTTGCTGCCCTCAGCCCTGAATCCTCGACCCTTAGCCCTGGACTCTACGCCCTGCTGCCGGCGCAGGCAACGGTCCTGTTGTTGAAGATCCAGGCCAGGATGGGGCTGCGTCGTCAGGGTCTAGCGTTTAGGGTTTAGGGTTTAGGGTTTAGGGTTTAGGGTTTAGGGTTTAGGGTTTAGGGTTTAGGGTTTAGGGTTTAGGGTTTAGTTCACTCTCTTGCCTTAGGCTTTCGAAGGGAAGCCTAGGAGGTGCTTGTGGGCTGGAGGAGCCCCCCAAGGCCCTGTAACCCTGACCCCACGCCCCTGGTAAGCGAATATCTCCCACACCTATTTAGGGTTTAGGGTTTAGGGTTTAGGGTTTAGGGTTTAGGGTTCAGGCTTTAGGGTCTAGGGCCTTTTAGGTTTAGGCTTTAGGGTCTAGGGCCTAAATCCTAACCGCGGTAGGTTTGAACATCGTATGTTTTCTAAAATCACCCCGAATCCCGTATATAATCCGAATGAGGCCATAAGTATTTAGTGTTTACAGATCAAACAACCTACCCCAGCTAGCACCGGTTTAGGGCTGTTTAGGGTTTCGGGTTAAGGGCTTAGGTCCAAACCCTAAACCCTAAACCCCAAACCCTAAACCCTAAAGCCTAAACCTTCGGGACTCATGGAGGTCCACGAAATCACCCTGGCGAAGCTCCTAGAAACGAGCGCCATCAAGGCGGCAAATGCTTGCAGCCTCAAGTGAGGGTTTAGGGTTTGGGGTTTGGGGTTTAGGGTTTCGGGGTGTTTGGGGTTTCGGGGTGTTTGGGGTTTAGGGTTTTGGGTTTAGGGTTTAGGGTTTCGGGTTTGAGCAGGGCTTGTGGTTTCGGGTTTGGGGTTTAGGATTTGGGGTTAGGGTTTAGGGTGCAGGGTTTCGGGCTGGGGGTTCAGGGTTTAGGGTTCAGGGTTTCGGGGTTTGGGGTCTCGGGTTTGGGGTTTGGGTTTGGGGTTCAGGGTTTCTGGTTTCGGAGTTTGGGGTCTCGGGTTTGGGGTTCTGAGTTTTGGGTTTAGGGTTTCGGGTTTGGGGCTCAGGGTTTCGGCATTGGGTTGCAGGGTTTGGGGTTTTGGGTTTCGGGTTTGGGGTTCAGGGTTCAGCGGTTCGGGTTTCGGGTTTGGGGTCTGGGTCAGGGTTATGACAACTGGTTGACTTCCAGAACAGCAGCCAAGATGAAGGAAGTTAGGGTTTAGGGTTTGGGGTTTAGGGTATAGGGTTTAGGGTTCAGGGTTCAGGGTTTAGGGTTTAGGGTTTAGGGTTTAGGGTTTAGGGTTTAGGGTGTTGATCAAGAAGGAGATGTTCAACGAACAGAGCCGGGCAGTGTGATTGCGGCTTATCGCCGCGGTGCAGAATGCCACATTGAAGCTGTGCCAGCCATGAGGGCCATCAAGAGGTACAGCACTACCGCTCACCCTAAACCCTAAACCCCAAACCCTAAACCCTAAACCCTAAACCCTAACCCTAAACCCTAAACCCTAACCCTAAACCCTAAACCCTAAAAAGTTGCCGGGTCAGCCGGCCCGAAACAACGCAGCCACGGTAGGGGAGAACCGCGGCCGCTAGGAGGTCCCCAAGACTTCGTGACGAGGTGAAGCTGAGAGCCCCCTAAACCCTAAACCCTAAACCCTGAACCCTAAACCCTAAACCCTAAACCCCAAACCCTAAACCCCAAACCCTAAACCCGAAACCCAAAAAGAACGATCAATCTTGCCATCCGGGTCGGGGATCGAAGTTGGGAGAGTTAGGGTTTAGGGTTTAGGGTTCAGGGTTTAGGGTTTAGGGTTTAGGGTTTAGGGTTTAGGGTTTAGGGTTTAGGGCTTGGCGGGGTTTAGGGACGCTCGACACTCTTCCACACTACAGACTCCGCAAATGTCGTACTGTCCGAAAGGTGCGCGCGTCCTACGCTGGAGAATGCCGGCTGACGACGCCAGTCTATCGGCCTGACCATGAGTGACTCAGGGCAGGTTTCTTGAGTAGGGCTTAGGGCCTTAGGGTTTAGGGTTTAGGCCTCAGTGTATTAGATGTTAGCAAAACCTGTAGTAGTAGTACCCATATTTCCCACCCCCGGCGTGGCGTCCTTAGAGTTGTTCGAAGCCATTCTCCTCGCCCGACAACGCATCGCCTGTATTCTCCGGACCTTACTCTCCCATCTCCAGCAGATCCTGTATAATATAGGGGTCGGAATAATCACTAATAGTATTCCCTTATGGTTCCCTTATGAATTTTCTCTGTAGTGACCCGCAACACTATTAAGGCACCTATATCAGTATCTCGTATCCCTGGTTTAGGGGTTTAGGGGTTGGGGAGGGAGGGCGGTCGCGTCGTTGAAGTTTGGTATTGGGGGAACCCAAGCAAATCCACACGACTCTCAACTCTAAGCCCTCCCGATCCCAATCCCCCTAGAGATGTGAAACTGAAATCCCGAAGCCCCTAAACCCTAGACTCCCCCCTAAGCCCTGAACTCTAGCCCCCCATAACCTCCTTAAACCCCCCTTAACACCCTAAAGCCCTAACCCCTCAACCCTAAGCCCTAAACCCCGTAAAATACAAAAACAACTCAAAACCCTAACGTCCTGACACCCTTAAACCCTAAACCCCCCCTCCCTGAAAACACAAGCCTAAAACAACCCTACAACCTAGAAACCCTAAAGTCCAAAAAGCCCTAAAACCCCAAAACCCTAAACCCTAAAACCCTAAAACCCTAAAACCCTAAAACCCTAAACCCTAAACCCTTAAACCCTAAAGCCTAAAACCCCAAACCCTAAAACCCTGGACCCGAAAAACCCTTAACACTAAAACCAACCCTAGAGCCAAACGTCTCGCAGCCGAGGCCTGTGAGCCCATACGGCCGAGCACTCTGGACCAGACAGTAGGCGCGGGTCTCGTGTTTTCGGTGTGTTAGTGGGTTTAGGGTTTAGGGTTTCGGGTTTAGGGTTTCGGGTTTAGGGTTTAGGGTTTAGGGTTTCGGGGTGTTCGAGGGCTTTCGGGCCTCTTGGGGTTAATTGTTGTGGGTGATATGTGTCGACTCTGCGGCGTTGACTGGGGATTTTGGGGTTGTCCGAGACTCGGGGATGGGTCGTCAGTTAGGGCATAGGGTTTAGGGTTTAGGGTTTAGGGTTTAGGGTTTAGGGTTTAGGGTTTAGGGTTTAGGGTTTAGGGTTTTGGGTTTTGGGTTTTGGGTTTTGGGTTTTGGGTTTTGGGTTGTGTTTTTGTTTTTCGCTGTTTGCTGTTTGTTCGGGGGAAGGAGAGCCCTTTACTCCTTTCCGGCTTTAGTACATTTTGTTTTGGTGTTGCGATTTTGGGGCTTTTGAAATCAGGGGGGAAGCCCTTAATAAAGTTGGTTTTACGGGTTTTGACTCGCGCATTGTATGACATGTGGGACTTTAGTCGCTGCCACCCGTTCTTTTCTAAAGATACGAAGATTCTTAAGGGAGGGGGGTTCAAGGGGTGTGTGTATTTAACCCAAGGTTCCCGAATACTCACCACGACTCCCTCAGGATTCCTATCAGCTTCCTTAAGGATCTACCCCCTTCCCCTCCACCATGAACCCCTAAACCCCGAACCCTAAACCCGAAACCTTTGAGGACCCTCTAGTTCTGCCACGCCAGGGCGTCTGAGCCGGAGCATCGGTGGAGCCTTCTGGCCGCAAAGCCCGAAGTTTGGGCTCAAAATAGCCGTAAACCCCTAAACCCCTAAACCCCTATACCCCTAAACCCCTAAACCCCCTAAACCCCTAAACCCCCTGGACCTCTAAACCCCGAAAGCCCTAAACCCCTCAACCCCGGAACCCCTAAACCCCTGGACCCCTAAACACCAAACCCTCAACCCAAGATCCAGCAGGGTTTAGTTCAGGGATTTTCTCCCTCAAAGCACACCCAAGATTTGGGATCCTATGCCCCATGTCCTACGCTACTGTAATCCTTCTGAGGGTATGCCTAAACCCTAAACCCTAAACCCTAAACCCTAAACCCTAAACCCTAAACCCTAAACCCTAAACCCTAAACCCTAAACCCTAAACCCTAAACCCTAAACCCTAAACCCTTGGCGGGCTCATGCGGTCTCTTCAGGCATGACCAGGTAGCTTCCGCCCTTCGGCTTTACATGCGCATGTGGGTAGTTCTCTAAATTAGGGTTTAGGGTTTAGGGTTTAGGGTTTAGGGTTTAGGGTTTAGGGTTTAGGGTAAATTAGGGTCCCTTTTTGAGATCCCTTTTAAAGGGTGCCGCCTTATAATGGGTACCCAAAAAGGGACCCTAATTTAGGAAACTACCCATGTGGGAGTCGTATCCCAAACCCTCCACCCCAAGCCCTAAACCCAAAACTCTCGTAGCGTTTAGGGTTCGGGCACCCTGTGAATCCCAGCTGCCTGACCCCGGAGCGATGCCGCTGAGCGAAACCCCAAAATGCCAAACTCACAATCAACGCACGCGAAACCCTAAACCCTAAACCCTCAAACCCCGAAACCGTAAACCCTAAACCCTAAACCCTAAACCCTACACCCTAAACCCTAAACCCCACCCTGAAGGCAGCCCAACCTCGAGAGCCCGACCAAACCCCGCCCCCCCCCCCCCCCCCCCCCCCCCCCCCCCCCCCCCCCCCCCCCCACAAGTCCAAAAATAAAGTGGGGGGGGGGGGGGGGGGTGGTTTAGGGTTTAGGGTTTAGGGTTTGGGGTTTCGGGTTTAGGGTTTAAGGTTCTGGGGTTTCGGGATCATGTATGGTATCTGAACTAAATCAGCCCTATAAGGCCCTAGGCCCGAAACCCTAAACCCCTAAACCCCCCAAACCCGTGAACCCTGAACCCTGAACCCCTAAACCCCTAAACCCTACAAACCCTAAACCCTAAACCTCAAGGTATCCCGACTTCCGACGCCGGAGGTGGGCAAGGAGGGAATGAGGCCGGGGGTTTAGGGTTTAGGGTTTCGGGTTTAGGGTTTAGGGTGTCTGGTCTGGGGTTTAGGGATAGTTTAGGGGGTGGGGTTTAGGGTTCAGGGTTCAGGGTTTAGGGTTAGGGTTTAGGGTTTAGGGTTTAGGGTTTAGGGTTTAGGGTTTAGGGTTTAGGGTTTAGGGTTTAGGGTTTAGGGTTTACGGTTTAGGGGTTTGGGGTTTAGGGTTTAGGGTTTACGGTTTAGGGGTTTGGGGTTTGGGGTTTGGGGTTTGGGGTTTGGGGTTTGGGGTTTGGGGGTTTGGGGTTTAGGTGGGTTAGCAGGCGTTTGCTTTTCGAAGAAGTGCCTGTGGCAGGGGAGGATGAGAGGTTATCAGGCTTGGGGTGTGTACAGTAAGGTTTAGGGTTTAGGGTGTAGAGTCTACATGTGAAGGAGTTCTGCTGTTTGCAATCAGGTTTCCTGTTTTTGTTAGAGCGTGGGTTCCCTTATAAGGCCCTTTAAACCGAAAAAAAGGCACCCTTGTTTATTCCTAGGTTACCCTTGGGTCTAGCGTAAATGTTTCGGGTTAAACCGATCAGCTCGCATGGGTCGCTGCGTGAGCCTAAACCCTAAACCTTACACCCGAAAGCCAACCCTGAACCCTTAGCCGCCTTAGCCCTGCTTATGATCCCTGGTCTCATCTAGGCAGATCTCTTGGTTCCCTTAAAGCCTACACTCTACACGCAATTGAGGCCCTGTGTAGAGATCATTACTTGGGGGTTTCTGGTACTTATTAACCAAGTACAACTGTACTTATAAGCCACTTATCGTCCCCTTCAAGTGCCTGAACCCTGAACTCTAAACCCTAAACCCCAACCCCTGAACCCTGAACCCTGGGAGTTTGCAATGCAGGATTGATTTCAGCAGCACCGGCAACTGGCACTTCGCCTGAGCTTTTTGCAGGGTAGGGCTACCCCAAACCCTGGGCTTAGGGTTTAGGGTTTAGGGTTTAGGGCTTTTGGGCTATAAGCCTGTACTCCTCCCCTCGATAACAAAGGGTCGAGGGTTTAGGCTTGAGGGACATGAGAACTGGTTTCCGCCCAAAATACGTCTCAAGCATATATAATGCTCAGCCATACGATGTGGAAAACGCCCCAACATTCTAGCTTTACTTTACTACCAGGATGGGCGGTTATATCTATAACTACTTACAAGGGCGCTGTATGGGGTTGATTACGGAATTTTAAGGCCTTATGGCCCATCCTACCAAGAACCGACATTCAATACTAACCCTAAGGGTCCATGTACCTCATTATTCTGTACTTTGGCCCCAAGTCTTTGAGAGGTACGTTCCCTATATCGGTACATGGACAATTAGGGCAAGAACCGGCATGTGCAGTTGAGCGGTCAAGCTTCTCAAGTCTCCAAGTTGTGTCAGCCGATTCAGGCCATGGAGCACCAAGAAGCCCTGAACCCCAAACCCTAAACCCCAAACCCTTAACCCTAAACCCTAACCCTAAACCCTAGACCTACGTGTCCATTTCAGGTTCGTCTTCTCGGGCACGAGCGACGCCTTTCGGTTCAACCTCGTGGAGCAGAGGGTGTTTTTGCCGAATGAGGCCTTCTTTGGGGACCAATGGAACCCTGAAATCATAGGTTCCCTTACTACCCCCCTCTGTACTTAAGGTTATTTAAGGGGGGAACCTAGGGGGGGGTAGTATAGAGGGGGGTAGTAGGAGAACCCATGATGAAAGGGTTTAGGCGGTTTAGGGTTTAGGGTTTGGGGTTTGGGGTTGGGGTTTTGGGGTTTTGGGGTTTTGGGGTTTTGGGGTTTAGTTTAAGGTATACCCTATGCTACCGATACTGCCTGTTACGGTATATGGACCACAAAGATTTTGGGCGTAATGTAATTCCCATGGTTAGAGTCATGGGAATTCGTACCAGTTGCAAGGGGGAGAGTGGCTTGTATAGGTTCCATGGTCTCGCGTGCAGGGTGTCCTGAAGAAGCTCTCAGCACTCGGTCTGGGAAACATCATGCAAAACATGATCACTGAGCACAGCAAAGGGGGTGGGGGGAGGGGCGTTGATGTGCTGACGGCAGTCGGTGAAAGGCTGCGTCTTTCTGATTTCAAGACGCAAGGTTGAGGTTCCTGTTTAGGGTTTTGGTTTTGAGTGTGTTGCAGAGCCCCCTTGCCAGAGCCAGGGCATGTGGCCATGGTTCTACCAAAAAAAGCTGGGTTTGGGGATCAGGGCACCCAATTAGAACCTCTCCCCCCGCTCCTTCACCCCCCCCCTTCCCCCACATCTCAGTCTCAGGGCCGAAACTTCCTCAAGCCTCAACCCAACCCTACACCTTCTGTGGTCCGTTTGCACAATTTGAAACTTACTTTCGGTCGCAGCATTTGTAATCTCGGAGGTCTTTGCAAACTTAACACCCCGAAACCCTAGACCCCCCTAAGACCCTAAGACCCTAAAAGCCTAAAACCCTAAAGCCCGAAAGCCCTAAAACTCTAAAGCCCTAAGATCGAAGCTCGAAAGCCCTGAAGGCATTGTTGGCTACAGAGCCTCGAACTTCCGTTGCCCATTTTTCTTGAGAGGTGCTGGGCCATGGACTGCTTCCAGCTGAGGACGTGCCTCCGGTGAAGCATGTTATATAGGGTTTAGGGTTTAGTTTTTTTGTTTTTTTTAGGGTTTTAGGGTTTTTTTGGGGGGTTTTAGGGTTTTAGGGTTTTAGGGTTTAGGGTTTTAGGGTTTTAGGGTTTTAGGGAGGAGAGAAGGGGGGGACGGGGAGTTGTTCACAATTCTTCGAATTAGGGTTTTGGAGTTTAGGGTTTAGGGGTAAGGGTTCAGGGTTTAGGGTTTTGGGGCTTAGGGTTTAGGGGCTTAGGGTTTGGGGTTTGGGGTTTGGGGGTAAAGGTTTAGGGTTTTGGATAGGGTTTAGGGTTTAGGGGTAAGGGTTCAGGGTTTAGGGTTTTGGGGCTTAGGGTTTAGGGGCTTAGGGCTTAGGGTTTGGGTTTTTGGGTTTTTGGGTTTTTGGGCTTTGGGTTTGGGTGTTGGGGGTAAAGGTGTAGGGTTCCGGGGTTTAGGGTTTTGGGTGTTGAGGGTTTTGGGTTTTGAGCTTAAGGGTTCTGAGGTTTAGGGTTTAGGGTTCAGGGTTTGTGGCTTAGGATTTAGGGTTTGGGGTTCTGGGGTTTTGGGTCTTGGGGTTTTGGGGTCTTGGGGTTTTGGGGTTTTGGGGTTTTGGGGTTTTGGGTTGTTTGGGGTTAAGGGATAGAGCGTCAAGGAAGGGGCCATACGGCACGAACCTTTGGCTACTTAAGGGGTACAAGGAGGGACTTCTAGAAGGGGCCCTTAATCTTATTCCCCCTATATCACCCGTACATACCTGATATAGTCCCGATATACCTAAGTAGGCCCCAAGTAGCCCTTAAATGCCCCTAAGGTCCCTTGTGAGGGTCCCTCCTTTCGTCCCTTGAGCTCTCTAACCCCTACATCTCCCTTATAATATCGTCCCTACCCCCTCCTTAGGTGGTGAATGCCTGCGGCAGCCAAGCCTCCGCAAGCTTCGAGGAGCCAGCATTGAATCTGTGAACGGCAAAGGGCTTAGGGCTTAGGGCTTAGGGCTTAGGGCTTAGGGCCTAGGGCTGAGGGCTTAGGGCTTAGGGCTTAGGGCTTAGGGCTTAGGGGCTTAGGGGCTTAGGGGCTTAGGGGCTTAGGGGCTTAGGGGCTTAGGGGCTTAGGGGCTTAGGGGCTTAGGGGCTTAGGGGCTTTTGGCTTAGGGCTTAGGGCTTAGGGCTTGGGGCTTAGGGCTTAGGGCTTAGGGTTTAGGGTTTTGGCCCAAGCAAGAATCCATCGTCGTCCTTGCACCCTAAACCGGTCGCCACGCAACATCGGTCAGGCTTCTTCCTGGGAAGGACGACATGAACGCTTAGGGTTTAGGGTTTAGAGTTTAGGGTTTAGGGTTTAGGGTCTAGGGTTTAGGGTTTAGGGTTTAGGATTTTGGGTTTCCGAGATTGATTCGGCAAAACATCGGAGTTTCTGGGTGCAGTGAGGCCTGGCCGTTGCATTTGCTCCCTTACCTTCCTTCAAGGGTTCTGCTGTAGGGGGCCCACACCTTGATAGAGCGTGTAAGTATATAAAGGTTGCCGTTTAGGGTTTTAGGGTTTAGGGTTTCGGGTTCAGGGTTTAGGGTTTAGGGTTTAGGGTTTAGGGTTTAGGGTTTAGGGCCTCCGAAGCTCAGGACCCATAAAAGGCCCTAATTCGAAGAAACTTCATACAGGCCTTGTTTGGAAAGTAACCCTGGGGTTTAGGGGGTTTAGGGTTTAGGGTTTAGGGTTTAGGGTTTAGGGTTTAGGGTTTAGGGTTTAGGGTTTTGGGTGTTTAATGCGCAAACTCCATAGACGCTCACTTTTGTCACCCGGTGCGGAATTGGGAGGCTGCCGGAATCCAAATCCAGAGAAATGTTTGATTGCCGAAGAAAGTTTAAAGCCCTAAAGGCCCTAAAAACCCGAAGTCCTCAAGCGTCTTTAAATCCCCACCCCCAGAAGCCCTCAGCACTCTTAAACATCTAAACCCAACCCTCAGAACCCTCACAATCAATCCTTGAACACAATTCCCTCGAAGGATGGTTTTACATGGTGCCTTACCTCCCGTTAAAGGGTTGCGAAGTATGGGCCGTGAGTTGTGCAGGGTCTATACGGGGCATATACCCTAAAACCCTAAGCCCTAACCCTAAACCCCAAACCCTAAACCCTAAACCCTAAACCCTAAACTTATTAACAGTTCCTAATAGTAGGTATATATGGGGTCCCCTTTAAGGGCCCATACCAAGGGACCAATGTAGCTGTTTTCAGATATCGCCGCAGGACCAGATCTCTATCCTGGCCTCTGATAAGGCGACAGGGGTTTAGGGTTTAGGGTTTAGGGTTTAGGGTTTAGGGTTTAGGGTTTAGGGTTTAGGGTTTAGGGTTTAGGGTTTAGGGTTTAGGGTTTAGGGTTTAGGGTTTAGGGTTTAGGGTTTAGGGTTTAGGCCTACCCTGAGACCTCAACCCTTCATCCCTGGAACCCAGAGCAGGCCCCTTTTTTTCCTATTTTTAGGGTTTAGTTTCCCTTAAAAGCCCGTTTAGACCAAAAAGGGCACCCTTTCTATTCCTAGGCTACTCTTGGGTCTAGACCCTCAACCCTCGACCCAGAACCCTAAACCCTCAGCCAGGCCAGCTAAAGAACCCTACCAGTCGTTCAACCACATAAGGCCCCAAAACCAAGACGCTCAAAAGCCTGGAATCTTAAATCCCCTTTCTTTCACTTTGTGCGGTCTTCGTATGAAGAGAATGTAGACATAGATGACACGGGAAACACAATAGAACAAACAGACCCTCACGATTAATTTGTACAAAGAGTCGTGGCCATGTTGCTGCATTCTATTGGCGTGCACATAGCATGAGCACAATTCGCGCACGGATATGACAAATGACTTTGTGCAAGTCTTTCTTTGCCAAAAGCCGATGAAGCATTTTCTTGTGTTGTGTACTCTGGAGCATGCGCTTAACAAGCGGTACCCATCGGCAAGAGAAGTAGCCTCGATCATGGTTTTCCTTGATCAGCCAGGGTATCCATTTTGAAGCCAACTGAAAGGTTCTCCAAGATTCCTTCGTCCTCTTCGCTACCATGAGAGAGCAAAGGTTCTTCTTCAGTCTGTCTAGTAACTAGGCGGGCAACGATGTGTTGTTAGCTGCACCGAAAAGCCCCAAAGCCCTAAACCCTAAACCCTACATCTTGGGATTTTCCCCCTTACACCAACAATCCTTAATCGGGATTATAGTACCCCCTATTAGAATCCCGACTAAGGACTGTTCGTATAAGGGGCAACATCCCAACCTACATCCCATTTGGCGCCTAAAAGCCCCAAATCCCTGAACCCTGAACCCCCCCCCCCCCCAAACCCTAAACCCTATCTACATCCCACTAGGCGCTGCTGGGAACGATGCGCGTCACAGTGCACTGCGAGATGATGAGCGACGCTCGGCCAGGAATCGCAATTTCGAGCGCTAGTTCCCCCTGTGGCGTGAAAGAGGCAGTCTAGGGTTTAGGGTTTAGGGTTTAATGTTGGACCTGGTTTAGTAGCGGCCTGCTCTATAAAGTCAATATGGCTGTGTTATTCAGGACACGCTGACTGTTTGGGGGTCCCTCTTTAAAGGCAAATCGTCCGGGCGCCGTAAGAAAATTCCACGCGGCGCGGGTTTAAAAAAGATTACCGGGCATCGCGCCCCTTTTAAACTTCTCTAAACTCCTCCCGATTAAAACCGTATAAACCCCCGGGAGCGTCTAAGCAGGGACAAATCCAGCCTCGACGGTTCGGGGGGGGGGGGGGGTGCCCCCACACAAAAGAGGGCTCAACATTAGGGTGTAGGGTTTAGGGTTTAGGGTTTATGGCCCTCATCTGGGGATGTTCACCCTTGTACTAACAGTCCCTAACTGGGATTATAATAGGGAGTACTTTACTCCTTATTAAGGACTGTTAGTATAAGGGGGAACGTCCCAAGCCCCAATCCCTAAACCAACCTCATAACCTCATGGCATTTGACTTCTGTAATTCGGGCTTCGGGCACTGGCAACCTGGTACGGGTCTAGAGTGTGTAGGGGCCGGGGGAGGCCGGGACACCGCACGGCACCGATTGCATATGTTGGGAACCTCCTTCCCAGAATGCCCTACCTACTTGAACGCTAACCCTAAACCCTAAACCCTAAACCCTAAACCCTAAACCCTGAACCCTGAACCCTAAACCCTAAACCCTAAGCCCTAAGCCCTAAGCCCGGTCAACCCGAAGGATGGACCCAGAATCCCTATGCCTCTACACCCCTAAACCTCAAACTCAGGGTGCTCAGGTTTTTTGCACTGACTTCTTTTCGATTGACTGAGAGGTGGCGAGTTTGATGTTCCTGTGAAGGCGTTCGGCTTTCGGGTTTAGGATTTAGGGTTCGGGGCTCAAACCCAACACTCACAACCCTATAAGCCCTAAACCCGAAACCCTCAGTCGCCAGTTCTCTCTGCCCTCGAGGTCGCAGACGCCGAGCAGAGGTGTGAAGTGCCAGAGGAAATGAAGGAGATCTTCTTAAAGCAGCTCTCGGCGAAGAGAGCCTAGGCTGTGCAGCTTTAGGCTGCGTTTGTCGGTGGTTACCTTCCCTTTGAAAGGAGGGGCGCCGGTTTCTCATCGGGGGGGGGTCGGAACATAAGGGGTAACTACCCTTCTTAGGAGTCCGATAGTATGGATTATCGCGTTTAGTTGGGTACGTAAGGGATTCCCCCCCCCCCCCCCCCCCAATTTTGCGCAAACTTGTACAGTTCTCGAACTTCATGAGCCCTTGCGGGTCTCTGATTTTCTTACAGAGCCTTGCTGTTAGAGGACCCAGATATGGGCCCGCAGCTTTTTTGTGATCTGCGCAGATGTGCAGGACCCCTAAACCCTAAACCCTAAACCCTAAACCCTAAACCCTAAACCCTAAACCCTAAACCCTAAACCCTAAACCCTAAACCCTAAACCCTAAACCCTAAACCCTAAACCCTAAACCCTAAACCCTACCCCACAATGTCCATCCTCGGCAAGGCTAAGCCCTTGCATGGGTTCATCCTCCCATGAATTCTACATGAAACCCAGAGATTTTTCGGGTTTAGGGCTAGGGTTTAGGGTTTAGGGTTTAGGGTTTAGGGTTTAGGGTTTAGGGTTTAGGGTTTAGGGTTTAGGGTTTAGGGTTTAGGGTTTAGGGTTTAGGGTTTAGGGTTTAGGGTTTAGGGTTTAGGGTTGACGGTTTAGGGTTGCATACGCTTGTCAGCAGGGATTGTCTACACTGGAAAGGAGTGTAAGACTTATGGCTTAGGGTATAACGGTCCATATCATCTGCCTTACTGGCAAGTGTCGTTGTGTACGGTTAGATGATCGAGGTTTCATGTGGCGCCCAATGCCCAAGGCACTACCACACGATGGGTTCATCTGGTGGCCACTTCCGTGTGAGCTTCGTACAGGTGACCCAACTTCTCTGCACCAAGAGCAGTTGCAACAAGGGTCTGGAACCCTAAACCCTACACCCTACACCCTAAACCCTAAACCCTAAACCCTAAACCCTAAACCCTAAACCCTAAACCCTAAACCCTTGGGGTATCAGGGACTCTTGCCTCGGAACCCCTAAGGTTGTACCCTTGGGTTTGGGGACCCTTTTTTAACGATCCCTAAGTCAATACAAGGGCCAACTAGTTGGGAACCTGTAAGCCGCCACCCTAAACCCTGGACTCCTAAACCCCAAACCCTGAGCCCTGCAGCATCTCGGGTTGTCGCAGCTTTGGTCGATCCAGTGCCGATGATACCACTCATGCCTATCATTCTGACTATTGTTCGTTCTACTGTTTTCTTTAAAATTGCCTTTGATTCTGATTTTGTTGTCTTATGCTTATCATGGCCAGATGTTTCTAGGAAGATGGTGGATACCGGTGGTTGTCATGAGCATAGAAAGCAGGCCTCAGTGTCAGCAACAGCACTTCCGGGGTCTGTTGAGGTTTATGGTTTAGGGTTTAGGGTTTAGGTTTAGGGTTTAGGGTTTAGGTTTGAGGGGTTCGCGCGCGCCCGCGGCCAGCCAATACGCGCTTCTCAGCTGCGAACTCGCAAACTCGAGGCCAGGCCATGGGGGTTTAGGGTTTCGGGCTAGGGTTTAGGGTTTAGGGTTTAGGGTTTAGGGATTAGGGTTTAGGGTTTAGGGTTTCGGGCTTCGGGTGGCTAAAGTTTCGGACTTCTGGGCTCAACAAGGGCACTTATGAGCGACGAAAAGGCAAGGAAAGGGGTTTAGGATTGAGTGGTTTTGTGCCCTAAGCCCCAACCCTAAACCCTAAACCCTAAACCCCAAACCCTAAACCCCAAACCCTAAACCCTAGAGCCAGAACGCTTGGACCTTGCATCCCAAGACCATTTGAGGTTCAGGGTCGGTAAGGCCCTGCTAAACCCTAATTAAGCCCCCCTAAACCCTAGCTTCTTCTGCCCTATCCCTAAACCCTAAGCCCTAAACCCTATAAACCCTAAGTCCTAAACCCTAAACCCTAAGCCCCCCCCGCCCCCCCCCCCCCCCCCCCCCCAAAAAAAAAAAAAAAAAAAAAAACGCAAAAGCAACTCAAGGTCATGTTCCTCTTGGCCTTGCTGGTGTCACCCTCAGCTCACATGAGGAGGGGGTTGGTTTTGGGGGGTTTAGGGTTTAGGGTTTAGGGTTTAGGTTTTAAGGTTTAGGGTGTAGGGTGTTTAGGGTTGAGGGTTCAGGGTATTTAGGGTTGAGGGAGTTTGGGTTTAGGTTTTAGGGTGTTTGGGGTTAGGGTTTATGTTTGAGGTTTAGAGTTGAGGGTTTGGCGTCAAGGTTGCGTAGGGCGCCTGTTTGAAGAGAACACCCTTATCACATGTCCTGGGCCCTAAAACCCCAAACCCAGAATTCTAAACCCTCACCCTCAAACCCTATAAACCCTAAGCCCTAAGCCCAACACCCTTGAGCAGCCCTAAGTCCTAAACCCTAAGCTCCTTGAACACCCTAAACCCTAAACCCTAAACCCTAAACCCTAAACCCTGATATGGCAGCCCCACAGAGACTTTGGTCACCTGGCAGCCGAGGATCACATGCTTCGGGCTTTATTAACTGACAGAGATGTTAGGGTTCGGTATAGGGTTTAGGGTTTAGGGTTTAGGGTTTAGGGTTTAGGGTTTAGGGTTTAGGGTTTAGGGTTTAGGGTTTAGGGTTTAGGGTTTAGGGTTTAGGGTTTAGGGTTTAGGATTCGGTTTAGGGTTGAGGGTTGAGGGTTGAGGGTTGAGTTTGGGGTTTTGGGTTTACGGGGGCCCTTCGACGTCGCTCGCTGTTCAGCTTACCCCCCTCAAAAAAAGAACCATAGTAGTGAACTCTCCCAAACTACAAGAAGCCACTGGCTCAATCCCCGTCAAGGACCAAGGAGCCTTCAAACCACCATTTTTTTGTTGGGTGGGTGGGTGCTTATTTATTTGCGCCTAACCCAAAACCCTAAACCCTAAAGAAGCCCTAGCCCAATATTGAATACGAAACACCCCGACATTAGCACATCCGAGCGCCACGTTGGGTTGCCAAATCGGGCGTGACACGTTGAAGATGTATTGAGAGAATCCCGGTTCCACCGACAACTGTGGGGTGACCTACACCCTTCCCTGGGTTTTTGAGTACTACACGTTAATACTTGTTTTTGGTTCTGGGTTCCTATAATAGCTACTTATACCAAAAAAGTATGTACTTTTTTTCCAGGGTCTACTCCAAAGCTAAGTTCCACTGCACTCACACTCACCATTCCACATCCACCACATCGACCACACACCCAGCGACAACCGCAGTGGTAACCTGAGGGCCATGCCCCGGGCAGCCCACCTGAGACACCATGGACTGGAGGGTTTAGGGTTTAGGGTTTAGGGTTTAGGGTTTAGGGTTTAGGGGCGACTTTGCCTTTGAGGTTCCAGGGGGAGAAAGCGCTCTTTCGACGTTGCCAATGTCAAGCTTCGCGTCTTGTGCCCGACTTCTTCGGTGCGCACGCAACCCTAAACCCTAAATCCTAAACCCTCAACCCTAAGCCACATATTTTGACCAGAGGCTGCAGAGGCAGCTTATGACTGGTGACTGGGGTGAGGCTTTTCGTGGCATGCGATGGTTCAGGTTTTTTCCGGCTTACGTGTGGTGCCGTAGACCCGAAACCCGAACAGTTTAGGGTTTAGGGTTTAGGGTTTAGGGTTTAGGGTTTAGGGTTTAGGGTTTAGGGTTTAGGGTTTAGGGGGTTGAAACCCGAAACCCAAGCTCCAACCCAGCCTTAAACATGGCAAGCAGCCGAACATCCGTCAAACAGCGGAACAAAACGAGCTCAATCATAGAAGCCGCCGTCATCTCGCTACTAAACCCTAAGTATCCTTTTATTTCCAGTTTCCTCTTGGGCCTAGTTACCCTAAACCCTGAATCCTAAACCCGAAGCCCGCAAAATCGAACCCTTAGGCCCCAAACCTTCAGCCCCAATGAACCCTAAACCCTCACCTCCAAGCACCATGCCCCAAACCTTGAATCCCGAGCCTGAAACCCTAAACCCTAAATCCCTAAACCCTAAACCCTTCACCCATCTAAGTTCGCTCAGCGCCGCAGACGGTGCCAAGGTCGTGACGGCTTCGGCACAGCAGATGCAGCAAGTAGCAGCCTCCTACTCAGATGAGGGATTCAGGGCTGTTTTAAGGGTTCAGTGTTTAGGGTTTAGGGTTTAGGGTTTAGGGTTTAGGGTCTAGGGTTTAGGGTTAGGGCTCTCGGCATCCTACTCAGCCAGGGGCTTCAGGGCTTCTTCGCGGTTTGGGGTTGAGGGTTTTTGGAGCCCTAAACCCTAAAAACCCTAAACCCTAAACCCTAAACCCTAAACCCTAAACTTAAGCCCTAAGCCCTAAGCCCTAAGCCCTAAGCCCTAAGCCCTAAGCCCTAAGCCCTAAGCCCTAAGCCCTAAGCCCTAAGCCCTAAGCCCTAAGCCCTAAACCCTAAACCCTAGACCCAGCACAGGTCGACTGTGTGGCTGAGCCAGAGAACATGTACTGCTGCGAGCTGGAGCCATCCGAGTCGGTGTCTCAGAAGTTTGCCGACGTAGGGTTTAGGGCTTAGGGCTTAGGGCTTAGGGTTTAGGGTCTAGGGTTTAGGGTCTAGGGTTTTTAAGGGTTTAGGGTTTCGTTCGTTGTTGGTTTTTTTCGGGTCCTAGAAAGCCTTAGGGAAGCTTTGGGAGCTTTAGGGAGTAGTGGGGAGTATTCAGAAACCTTGGGTCACCCCAAGCCCTCAACCCTAAACACTTAACCCTAATTCCTAAACTCTAAACCCTGAGCCCTCTTGAATCCCCCTCCCTCAACAACCCTATATTTGTCAGCTGTGAGTTTTTTGCCGGTTCTCCCGAAATTTAGGGTTTAGGGTTTAGGGTTTAGGGTTCAGGGTTTAGGGTTTAGGGTTGCAAGACTTTCGTTCCCGGCATGAGCTGAAGACCCCTGAACCTGAAGCCCCTAAACCCTACACCCTAAGTGTGGTGTAGGGTTTAGGGTTTAGGGTTCAGGGTTTAGGGTTTAGGGTTTAGGGTTTAGGGTTTAGGGTTTAGGGTTTAGGCCTAAACCCTAAGCCCTTAAACCCTGAAGGCCCTGAAATCCCCTACAACCCCCCAAAGCCCTCAACCCTAAGTAGGGTTTAGGGTTTAGGGTTTAGGGTTGAGGGTTTAGGGTTTAGGGTTTAGGGTTCTAAACCCTACACCCAACGACCCCCTGCTGAAATTTCTACAGAAGAGGCCCGAGGGCTGCTTCCTGGCGGGATTCGACCGGAATCTCTACCCGCGGCTCCGCCGCAGATGGGCTCGCCTAGAGAGTGGAGACTTGTAGGCCTAAACCCTAAACCCTAAACCCTAAACCCTTTACCCTAAACCCTAAACCCTAAGCCCTAAACCCTAAACCCTGAAGGGCGTTTCAGGAGTTTGAGCGTCATGGGCTTCGGGATGGTTTTGGGGTTTGCGGTTGGTATCCTAGTACC
This sequence comes from Symbiodinium natans, assembly GCA_905221605.1. Classification (NCBI taxonomy): domain Eukaryota; class Dinophyceae; order Suessiales; family Symbiodiniaceae; genus Symbiodinium; species Symbiodinium natans. Next base: position 1,192 of record CAJNDS010001347.1, on the reverse strand, counting down.
GGTTTCGGGTTTAGGGTTTAGGGTAAAGGGTTTAGGGTTTAGGGTTTAGGGTTTAGGGTTTAGGGTTTAGGGGCTTTTGCACTCCCAGGGCTGCCAGGCAAGCCCGAAAGGCTTCGGCCACTATGTACCGCCAGGCCTCCATAATCTCGCCTGCGTGGGATAGAGGGACACTGAGCCCTAAACCCTAAACCCTAAACCCTAAACCCTAAACCCTAAACCCTAAACCCTAAACCCTAAACCCTAAACCCTAAACCCTAAACCGTCGACCCTAGACCCTAAACGGTACGCCTCACGCCTTACTCTGGCTCATTTGCTTGGTTCATGACGGGGTTGAGGGTCGAGGGCTTTGGGCGGCCTAGGGTTTAGGGTTGGCTTGCACCAGTGCTTTTGGAGAATCCCTGTGGTGCCCTCATCTGATCTACTGTAAGCCCTGTTTTATGCCCTCAAACCTAAGCCCGATTTTTCTATTTTTCTGCGGGAGCGAGGGCCTTCCCCCTCGTTGATTCTGCTTCTTTGCGGCTAGGGCTTTTGTAGGGGGGGGGGGTGTAAGGGTTGACGGTGACTTTAGGGGACTTTGTCCTGAACATGCCAAAAACGCCCTGGCCTCTGAGCCTAAAATCTTTGAAGCCCTATCGCTCCCAAACTCAAGAAAAGCAGGTTTTGCCATAAGGTTGTACCAGATGGTGTCCCTAAAGTGTTATTTAATGGCTACCGCCAGTGCCGCCGACCCCAGACCCAAGACAGTCGCATTGGGGCGGAAGGCAGGGTGGAGCGCGGGCAGGCGGGGGGGGCGGGGGCGGGGGGGGTGGGGGTGGGTGGGGGTGGAAAGGGGGGCGGCGGTGGGGTGACGGTAGAGGGTTGGTGTCGGATTAGGGAGTTGGGGGCGGAAGGCAGGGGTGGACTGGGGGGCATAGAGATGAAGAAGCGATGAGAGCGGTGAGAGCGGGGGGCGGTCGGATGGTGCACGATGGTGGGAGGGGGTAATGATGAGGGCTGGGGAGGGTTGGTGGGAGGGTTAGGGAGTGGGAGTGGGAGAGGGTGGGGGCGGGGGGCCTGACTGATTTGACCAGTTCTGGTGAGAGGGTTGGGGCGGAAGGCAGGGTGGAGCGCGGCGGGTGGACAGGGGAGGTGACGGTCGAATCCCTCAAACCAGAGATTTGTCAGGGGCGGAGAGGGGCTAGGAGGGAAGGGA
>CAJNDS010001346.1:0-22147 GCA_905221605.1 Symbiodinium natans | reverse complement strand
TCTGCGAAAAGTTTTTGCCGGACCAGCTTTGCAATTCTTGTTCTTCTGTCCTGCAAATGTGTGTCTGTGTGTGTGTGTGTGTGTGTGTGTGTGCTTTTGTGGTGGCTTTAGCGCCATGGAATTTGCAGCTGTGGGTTGCAGGAGCAGTTTTGAACCCATTTTTGGGATCCCAATTTTGGGCCCATTTTGGGGTCATAATTTGGGACCCAAGCATGTAAAACAATGAAAAGACCTCCTTTCTTTCTGCCAACAAGTAGGTCCAATTTTGGAAGCTTTTTTGGGCCCTGTTTTCGGGCCCCCCAATTTTAGGGAATTGCTGCTCCATTTTTGTCCACAGAGACAGCACGCCTGCAACGACAGCTGTCGTGTTGAGCTGAAGTAGAATCTCTTGTGGAGGTGGTCTGTGTGTTCGCAGCCCGTGAATTGTTGTTGGTTGCGGCTGCAACTGTGGGGGGCTGGAGGGGTGTAGTTAATTTTGCGGGCCAAATGGACCCCCTAAACTAGGACCCCCAGGCCCCCTTTCCTGGCCCGACCTCGATGCTCAGATTCGGTTGCTGAAAAGCAAAAAGAGGTGCGTTCCAGTGGCTTTCAAACATCTTTGAAGATGATGAAGAAAGCAGCTTGAAACAATGGCCAAGGAGTCCGGCAAATCTTCCAACACTCCATCGTTTAGAAGTGCTTTGAACAATGGTCAGGAAGCGCGTCTTCTCCGTGAAAAGCTCCTCTTGACCTCCCAAGTCCGCGATTTGAAATTGCTTGAAACAAGCGTTTTTGAAAGCCTCTGACAGTGGCGTTTGGATAGAAATCAACTGCAGGACGAGACGAGTTCAACTGTACTGCTGAGACGTGCATGTTGCGCGCGACGCCCAAACCGAACCGTTTTGAAAAGGCAAAGTGTCTTGTCTTCCACAATGTGAATAAGTGCGAGCGAAGCGAGCGAAACACCGGAGTACATCTGACATGTGTTTTGTTGTTAGAGCTTGTTTTTGATGGTTTTACATTTTGATCGTCTCACTTTTGTTGATTGTCAGGTTTTGCTTGTGCTGTTTTTTTTTCGACTCACTTTTTTTGACAAATAATTCCAGGTTCCTTTTTTCAAACCAACTGTTGCAACTTTCTGGCAAGCTCAAAAAACATCTGCAGAAATTTCTTGGGATCTCTCTGCAAATCTGAGACACTCCATGGTTCAAAGTCTATCAAAGTTCTTAAGACACCCGTTTTTGGTTTTTTTTGGAATTGAATCAATTCTCGCTTCTCTGTTCTCAGTCCAAATTCAACCTGAGCCTGGGAATCTAGGTTCCAACCTTAGTTTTAAACCCAGGTTCTAACGTAGGTTCGAAGTTAGGTTAATCCCAGAGTCTCTGGTCTCCAACAGAAATAAGACGCCTCCAAAACTGATATTCATTCTTCAGGATGTTTTTGACAAGATCGCCATTTGGTGTAAGACACCCTCTGGTTCGTTTCTTTGAAGATGAGAGAGAAAACTTCTAAATTCCACCCCCCGAATCTTGTTTTTTTGGATCTTATTTTTGGATTTCATTCTTCCAATTCAGAGAAGTGAGACTCTAGAGATGCCTCCGTCTCTTACCGTCCAAGCCTTTAAAGCCCTCTTCGTCCTCACCTTCGAAGTCTCCTTCGTCCTCACCCTTTGAAGGGTTAAGCTGGACTTTAAAAAAGGTGCAAGACACTCTTTGGTGTTGAGACGCCTCTTGGTTTAAAAAGTCAGGTGTCGCTTGGATCTTTCTCTCTTCAGTCTTCTGGTCAATCTTGGTTGGCCCTCTTCCTTGGTCTTCCAAGTGTCCGGTCTTTCGGTCCTGGACTTCTTGGCTCTGTTGATTGTTGGTTGTTTTTTCGGGCTTTTTCTCCTGTCTGTTCTCTCTCTCTGCATTTGTTGTCTGTTTCATGTTTGTGTCCATGTTCCTCAGATGTTACTGCTCGGATCTGTTCCAACAGATTCCGAAGTTGTTGTGCTTGGATTCAGTCCTTGAGCTCAGTCTGGTCGATTGGGCCCTGGTTTGTTTCTTGTCATTTGAGTTGAATCGGTCTTGGTCCTCAATCGGCCTTGGGTCCATTATTGGTTTTTTTTGCATTTTGGCCTTCCTTTACTTCAACTCGGTTGGTGATTTGGTGTTGGTTCTCTCAATGCAGTCTCCAAAAGTCCGAAATGGAGCAAGTTTGGGGACCAGAATTGGGGGTGCCTGCAACCATGAATTTCTGGCAACGCACGTCTGGCCCCCCAAAGTGGGTTTTTAAACTTGAGATCTGCGAAAAGTTTTTGCCGGACCAGCTTTGCAATTCTTGTTCTTCTGTCCTGCAAATGTGTGTCTGTGTGTGTGTGTGTGTGTGCTTTTGTGGTGGCTTTAGCGCCATGGAATTTGCAGCTGTGGGTTGCAGGAGCAGTTTTGAACCCATTTTTGGGGTCCCAATTTTGGGCCCATTTTGGGGTCATAATTTGGGACCCAAGCATGTAAAACAATGAAAAGACCTCCTTTCTTTCTGCCAACAAGTAGGTCCAATTTTGGAAGCTTTTTTGGGCCCTGTTTTCGGGCCCCCCAATTTTAGGGAATTGCTGCTCCATTTTTGTCCACAGAGACAGCACGCCTGCAACGACAGCTGTCGTGTTGAGCTGAAGTAGAATCTCTTGTGGAGGTGGTCTGTGTGTTCGCAGCCCGTGAATTGTTGTCCTTGTTGCTGCTGGTTGCGGCTGCAACAGTGGGTTTTTAAACTTGAGATCTGCGAAAAGTTTTTGCCGGACCAGCTTTGCAATTCTTGTTCTTCTGTCCTGCAAATGTGTGTCTGTGTGTGTGTGTGTGTGCTTTTGTGGTGGCTTTAGCGCCATGGAATTTGCAGCTGTGGGTTGCAGGAGCAGTTTTGAACCCATTTTTGGGGTCCCAATTTTGGGCCCATTTTGGGGTCATAATTTGGGACCCAAGCATGTAAAACAATGAAAAGACCTCCTTTCTTTCTGCCAACAAGTAGGTCCAATTTTGGAAGCTTTTTTGGGCCCTGTTTTCGGGCCCCCCAATTTTAGGGAATTGCTGCTCCATTTTTGTCCACAGAGACAGCACGCCTGCAACGACAGCTGTCGTGTTGAGCTGAAGTAGAATCTCTTGTGGAGGTGGTCTGTGTGTTCGCAGCCCGTGAATTGTTGTCCTTGTTGCTGCTGGTTGCGGCTGCAACTGTGGGGGGCTGGAGGGGTGTAGTTAATTTTGCGGGCCAAATGGACCCCCTAAACTAGGACCCCCAGGCCCCCTTTCCTGGCACGACCTCGATGCTCAGATTCGGTTGCTGAAAAGCAAAAAGAGGTGCGTTCCAGTGGCTTTCAAACATCTTTGAAGATGATGAAGAAAGCAGCTTGAAACAATGGCCAAGGAGTCCGGCAAATCTTCCAACACTCCATCGTTTAGAAGTGCTTTGAACAATGGTCAGGAAGCGCGTCTTCTCCGTGAAAAGCTCCTCTTGACCTCCCAAGTCCGCGATTTGAAATTGCTTGAAACAAGCGTTTTTGAAAGCCTCTGACAGTGGCGTTTGGATAGAAATCAACTGCAGGACGAGACGAGTTCAACTGTACTGCTGAGACGTGCATGTTGCGCGCGACGCCCAAACCGAACCGTTTTGAAAAGGCAAAGTGTCTTTCCACAATGTGAATAAGTGCGAGCGAAGCGAGCGAAACACCGGAGTACATCTGACATGTGTTTTGTTGTTAGAGCTTGTTTTTGATGGTTTTACATTTTGATCGTCTTACTTTTGTTGATTGTCAGGTTTTGCTTGTGCTGTTTTTTTTTCGACTCACTTTTTTTGACAAATAATTCCAGGTTCCTTTTTTCAAACCAACTGTTGCAACTTTCTGGCAAGCTCAAAAAACATCTGCAGAAATTTCTTGGGATCTCTCTGCAAATCTGAGACACTCCATGGTTCAAAGTCTATCAAAGTTCTTAAGACACCCGTTTTTGGTTTTTTTGGAATTGAATCAATTCTCGCTTCTCTGTTCTCAGTCCAAATTCAACCTGAGCCTGGGAATCTAGGTTCCAACCTTAGTTTTAAACCCAGGTTCTAACGTAGGTTCGAAGTTAGGTTAATCCCAGAGTCTCTGGTCTCCAACAGAAATAAGACGCCTCCAAAACTGATATTCATTCTTCAGGATGTTTTTGACAAGATCGCCATTTGGTGTAAGACACCCTCTGGTTCGTTTCTTTGAAGATGAGAGAGAAAACTTCTAAATTCCACCCCCCGAATCTTGTTTTGTTTTTTGGATCTTATTTTTGGATTTCATTCTTCCAATTCAGAGAAGTGAGACTCTAGAGATGCCTCCGTCTCTTACCGTCCAAGCCTTTAAAGCCCTCTTCGTCCTCACCTTCGAAGTCTCCTTCGTCCTCACCCTTTGAAGGGTTAAGCTGGACTTTAAAAAAGGTGCAAGACACTCTTTGGTGTTGAGACGCCTCTTGGTTTAAAAAGTCAGGTGTCGCTTGGATCTTTCTCTCTTCAGTCTTCTGGTCAATCTTGGTTGGCCCTCTTCCTTGGTCTTCCAAGTGTCCGGTCTTTCGGTCCTGGACTTCTTGGCTCTGTTGATTGTTGGTTGTTTTTTCGGGCTTTTTCTCCTGTCTGTTCTCTCTCTGCATTTGTTGTCTGTTTCATGTTTGTGTCCATGTTCCTCAGATGTTACTGCTCGGATCTGTTCCAACAGATTCCGAAGTTGTTGTGCTTGGATTCAGTCCTTGAGCTCAGTCTGGTCGATTGGGCCCTGGTTTGTTTCTTGTCATTTGAGTTGAATCGGTCTTGGTCCTCAATCGGCCTTGGGTCCATTATTGGTTTTTTTGGCATTTTGGCCTTCCTTTAATTCAACTCGGTTGGTGATTTGGTGTTGGTTCTCTCAATGCAGTCTCCAAAAGTCCGAAATGGAGCAAGTTTGGGGACCAGAATTGGGGGTGCCTGCAACCATGAATTTCTGGCAACGCACGTCTGGCCCCCCAAAGTGGGTTTTTAAACTTGAGATCTGCGAAAAGTTTTTGCCGGACCAGCTTTGCAATTCTTGTTCTTCTGTCCTGCAAATGTGTGTCTGTGTGTGTGTGTGTGTGCTTTTGTGGTGGCTTTAGCGCCATGGAATTTGCAGCTGTGGGTTGCAGGAGCAGTTTTGAACCCATTTTTGGGGTCCCAATTTTGGGCCCATTTTGGGGTCATAATTTGGGACCCAAGCATGTAAAACAATGAAAAGACCTCCTTTCTTTCTGCCAACAAGTAGGTCCAATTTTGGAAGCTTTTTTGGGCCCTGTTTTCGGGCCCCCCAATTTTAGGGAATTGCTGCTCCATTTTTGTCCACAGAGACAGCACGCCTGCAACGACAGCTGTCGTGTTGAGCTGAAGTAGAATCTCTTGTGGAGGTGGTCTGTGTGTTCGCAGCCCGTGAATTGTTGTCCTTGTTGCTGCTGGTTGCGGCTGCAACAGTGGGTTTTTAAACTTGAGATCTGCGAAAAGTTTTTGCCGGACCAGCTTTGCAATTCTTGTTCTTCTGTCCTGCAAATGTGTGTCTGTGTGTGTGTGTGTGTGCTTTTGTGGTGGCTTTAGCGCCATGGAATTTGCAGCTGTGGGTTGCAGGAGCAGTTTTGAACCCATTTTTGGGGTCCCAATTTTGGGCCCATTTTGGGGTCATAATTTGGGACCCAAGCATGTAAAACAATGAAAAGACCTCCTCTCTTTCTGCCAACAAGTAGGTCCAATTTTGGAAGCTTTTTTGGGCCCTGTTTTCGGGCCCCCCAATTTTAGGGAATTGCTGCTCCATTTTTGTCCACAGACAGCACGCCTGCAACGACAGCTGTCGTGTTGAGCTGAAGTAGAATCTCTTGTGGAGGTGGTCTGTGTGTTCGCAGCCCGTGAATTGTTGTCCTTGTTGCTGCTGGTTGCGGCTGCAACTGTGGGGGGCTGGAGGGGTGTAGTTAATTTTGCGGGCCAAATGGACCCCCTAAACTAGGACCCCCAGGCCCCCTTTCCTGGCACGACCTCGATGCTCAGATTCGGTTGCTGAAAAGCAAAAAGAGGTGCGTTCCAGTGGCTTTCAAACATCTTTGAAGATGATGAAGAAAGCAGCTTGAAACAATGGCCAAGGAGTCCGGCAAATCTTCCAACACTCCATCGTTTAGAAGTGCTTTGAACAATGGTCAGGAAGCGCGTCTTCTCCGTGAAAAGCTCCTCTTGACCTCCCAAGTCCGCGATTTGAAATTGCTTGAAACAAGCGTTTTTGAAAGCCTCTGACAGTGGCGTTTGGATAGAAATCAACTGCAGGACGAGACGAGTTCAACTGTACTGCTGAGACGTGCATGTTGCGCGCGACGCCCAAACCGAACCGTTTTGAAAAGGCAAAGTGTCTTTCCACAATGTGAATAAGTGCGAGCGAAGCGAGCGAAACACCGGAGTACATCTGACATGTGTTTTGTTGTTAGAGCTTGTTTTTGATGGTTTTACATTTTGATCGTCTCACTTTTGTTGATTGTCAGGTTTTGCTTGTGCTGTTTTTTTTTTCGACTCACTTTTTTTGACAAATAATTCCAGGTTCCTTTTTTCAAACCAACTGTTGCAACTTTCTGGCAAGCTCAAAAAACATCTGCAGAAATTTCTTGGGATCTCTCTGCAAATCTGAGACACTCCATGGTTCAAAGTCTATCAAAGTTCTTAAGACACCCGTTTTTGGTTTTTTTTGGAATTGAATCAATTCTCGCTTCTCTGTTCTCAGTCCAAATTCAACCTGAGCCTGGGAATCTAGGTTCCAACCTTAGTTTTAAACCCAGGTTCTAACGTAGGTTCGAAGTTAGGTTAACCCCAGAGTCTCTGGTCTCCAACAGAAATAAGACGCCTCCAAAACTGATATTCATTCTTCAGGATGTTTTTGACAAGATCGCCATTTGGTGTAAGACACCCTCTGGTTCGTTTCTTTGAAGATGAGAGAGAAAACTTCTAAATTCCACCCCCCGAATCTTGTTTTGTTTTTTGGATCTTATTTTTGGATTTCATTCTTCCAATTCAGAGAAGTGAGACTCTGGAGATGCCTCCGTCTCTTACCGTCCAAGCCTTTAAAGCCCTCTTCGTCCTCACCTTCGAAGCCTCCTTCGTCCTCACCCTTTGAAGGGTTAAGCTGGACTTTAAAAAAGGTGCAAGACACTCTTTGGTGTTGAGACGCCTCTTGGTTTAAAAAGTCAGGTGTCGCTTGGATCTTTCTCTCTTCAGTCTTCTGGTCAATCTTGGTTGGCCCTCTTCCTTGGTCTTCCAAGTGTCCGGTCTTTCGGTCCTGGACTTCTTGGCTCTGTTGATTGTTGGTTGTTTTTTCGGGCTTTTTCTCCTGTCTGTTCTCTCTCTGCATTTGTTGTCTGTTTCATGTTTGTGTCCATGTTCCTCAGATGTTACTGCTCGGATCTGTTCCAACAGATTCCGAAGTTGTTGTGCTTGGATTCAGTCCTTGAGCTCAGTCTGGTCGATTGGGCCCTGGTTTGTTTCTTGTCATTTGAGTTGAATCGGTCTTGGTCCTCAATCGGCCTTGGGTCCATTATTGGTTTTTTTGGCATTTTGGCCTTCCTTTAATTCAACTCTGTTGGTGATTTGGTGTTGGTTCTCTCAATGCAGTCTCCAAAAGTCCGAAATGGAGCAAGTTTGGGGACCAGAATTGGGGGTGCCTGCAACCATGAATTTCTGGCAACGCACGTCTGGCCCCCCAAAGTACAGGTTCAAGCTGCGCAGGCCCTTCCTGGTCAGGCGTGTTTGCAGGTGCCCGCACATGCACAGGCTCAAGGTGCACAGGCTCGAGGTGCCCAGGTCCATGCCGAGGTCCTGTCGGGCACTTTCCCCTAGCGTGCCAGGCGGGTTGGGGTGCAGCCTTAATACTGTCGTTTTGCACATGCTGCGCAAACCTCATGCGTCTGTGTAAGTCGCAATTCATGCGGCTGTGTGAGACGCAACTCTACACGTTGTCCTGCGTTTTGGGTGTAGGAGGGCTCACGATCGCACTGTTGAGGTCTGCTGGCCGCTCCCCAAATCAAGCCCAGTAGTTAAGACTGGACTTCAAAATTTAAGACCCTTTGGTTTAAAACTGTGTGCTTGAGCCTGTGGTTAATTATTGAGCCGCGCGAAGGCCTCTCCGAGCCTCCACAAGTGTACCTCTGGCGGCAACACCAGTCGAATTGGGGCTGTTGTTATACTCGCCTCCCTCACGTCGCTCCTGGAGTCGAGAATTATAGGGTTGCCCTCCCATCCCTGAGGGAAACCGCGAGAGTGGCTGCTGTTTGTCGGCGCTGGGGAGGTATCATCGGGGCTTGGGCATCGCGCAGGCGCTTTGTGACATCTACGTCAACCTTCGCCAGTACACAGCGCGTTGTGCCCGTCGTGCGTGTAAACTGCACCCATCTCAAATTGCAGCTTCATGTTACGGAGTTGATGGACTTGGGTGTCGCGCGAATGCGAAACAATGCTATACTCTCATCCTCCTCTAGCCAGGCTAGGACCCCAGTCACTAGGCAAGTGGAGGAGGACAGTTGAGTTGCTCATGCCACGTGAGTGCGCCCGCACTCACACGGCGGTGTAGGAACCTGCATCTCTTCTCAAGGCAGTATATCCATTTACGTTCTCTGTACAAGGTTGACGAGCGGTGACCCCTCACCGCAACTTCCGAGCAGGGGCTCGGTGAAGCGGCTCAGGAGCTCCCGTTCGGGTTGCTCCCTTGCTCCCCAGTATTACCTGAGGAGAATTTTGTGAGGGTGCGGGAGTGATTTGATGTTGGGTACGTGAGTGCGCCCGCACTCACACGCCCTGGTCCCCCGCATGGATTGGCAGTTTGTTCCTGTGGCTCCTAGCCCTCTTAGCCGCGAACATAAAGGAGTGAGGGTATTACCCGCTAACTTGCCCCCTTTTTTTGTGCCGCCGGGGCTCACAGGAGCAGGCGCCCGCTTGCCCTCCCCGAACTAACTGGACAATCGGCATTCGGACAGTGACATCTAACGCTGACCTTGTGCGGATACGGAACAAACGGCGGCCTAGTACACCGGTCGTTATCCATGGACATGCGGCATTCCTGTATTGTCATGCTGTTGTCTTGACCGATTTGGAAAGTTGTAACCTTTGATCATGTTATACCGCTGATGTAGTCCCCAACTGAAGGGAGCTGAGTCAGGGAAAGTTGGGAGCAAGCTTGTTGTTGTGTGACATTCTTGCGCTGGACGGCACGGCTCACAGGCAAGGCTGCCCAGTCTTCCTCTACCTTGCCCCGTCAATTGGATAGGCTGCCCCTTCTTCGCCATGGCATTGCAAGAGCCCCTTGGCCTGGAGAACCTGCAGCCTCCTCCATTGGTCGCCCCTCCGCTCGTTGCTGGGCGTGAAAACACCTGGATCACGGCGAGCCATGGCAGTTCAACCCTCCCCTTTGTTGTATCCCGGCCGAGTGCGGATGCAGGGGAAGCCAACTCGATAGTGCTTCTCCTCCCTGGTTGTGGACACTTCTATGTGGAGAATATGCACCCACTGCCTTGGCAAGGGGCCATAGAGTACCTGTGGAGCAACCTGGCCTTCAAAAAGGCCGTCATTGCCTGCGCATGGCCTGTGGCGGGACAAGCAGGCCCACCGCCTGCCTGGATGTTGCCTGACGGTGCTGCCTGGACCAAGGCAGTGTATACAATGGAAGTTCTACCGCTCCTGTTGGCCGTCCAACGTGATGCGAGCCCTCGCATCTCCTTGCCCACATATCTCATGGGCCTCGGTTCTGGAGGAACCATCACCTACCAGATTGCAATTTCCGAGGCCCATGCGACCTTCCGGGCTTGTGTTTGCATGGGCCCCATTAGGCTGCCTTCTTTGCTGCCAGCCCCCACGAGCGAGGAGACACGAATTTTAGTCTATGGCGGACGAAAGGACGTAGAGACCTTCCAGCATCACCTTCGGATGTGCTACTCGGTACGGGGCAATCATCGCGTGCCTCCTGTCACAGAAGCCCTTACCGAAGACTCGCACTTTACTGCCTTCAAGGGCTACGGACGCACGCAGTACCCCTGGCCCCCGGCCTCACAATCCGCCAGGTGGTTATCGGCAAGGACCCGGAGCATGTGGTGTGGCCTGCATTGCTGAGCGACCCTGATTGGCTGCTGGCGGACCATATCGAGCTCCCGGAGTAGTCGTTGGGGCAGGGTAGAGAGTGCCTCCCTTTTGCCATTTTAATCGATTTATGCGCGCCGGGCCTTGTGTTGTCGCTACAGACAGACCAGCAACCGAGGTATGCCTGCATTCTGGTGCTACTACTGTGCACGGACAAAGTAAAGGATGCCATTGTCTCCAGGTCATTGCTTTGTACATGCAGCACATTGCAGCCACAAGTAACAGCCACCTGCGACGACACGCTGCATTCCTTTTCAGGTTGCGTGTTGGATGTGCCTTGGCTCAAGCTCAGGGTGGCTGGCTGGCTGAACGAGGTGCCCCTTGTGTTGAGGGTAATTACGCTCCTGACTGGTTTTTGTTTGTTTCTCGCCTCTCTGTTTCTTCTCTCCTGTGTGCTCTGCTTGGGGTTTGGTCCTCCCCTTCTTGGTGTCCTCCTTTGTTGGTGTTTGGGCTTCCAGGGTTCTTGGTGTCTGAAGGTTGCCTCGTGGTTGTCCGCTGTCTGTGTGGTAGTCACATGAGTTTGGCCTGCCATGTTCGGTGAGTGATGCCATGGAGTCGTATGCCTGTCAACCGTATGTGATCCGGGTTGGAGCGCAAGCACTCCAAGTTCACGTTGCCAGGAGAGGGCAACTCACTGCACTTGCCACTTTAGGGACCAGTGATGTCGCAATGACCAGGCAGATGCAAGCCGGCGTCATCCTGCCTCACGAACTTGATGTTGCCGGTTGGTGCCAATACTTCCCGCCGGAAATACAACCTTTGTTGTGTCTGGACCACTCTGCCTTTTTGAGAAACAGCAACGCCGTCTGCTTCGCTCGGCAACCCACGGTTCGCTGTTTTCTCCTGCATGCATGGAGACCAGGCATCGGCACCATGCCGCATAGCAGTGCCCTCATGGGGCGAGCGGTGTCCACGCACAGTGCTTTGCCTGGTGACGCGGTAGACCTTCCCCCTTGGGCGAGTGTTGTCACCGAACAAGGAGTGGGTAGGGAGACAGCCCTGTCTCCCGGGCCCGGGCACACTCCACCACCTAATCCACCTAGGGTCTGCTGGCCGAACAATAGTCCTCGCCCTCCCATACCGCCGATTCCTCCACGTGTTGGCGAGTACCCAGTGGGTGCGGTCAGTTGGATTGAGCCGCGACTTCCACATGGGAGGCCACCTCCCGCGCCAGTTGCAGCCGACCTGCCACCGTGGCAGGTCCCTAGCTACCCAGGTCCACAGGTCCTTGCTGCGACCGCAATGCAGGCTATATGCCAGCTTCGCACTCTCAGTGCTGACCATGCGCCGGGGCCTCCGGAGCCTGAGGACCTCGCGCAGGCACTAGAAAGTAATCAGAATTTCCCTGAGCCCACCCCTAGCGGCATCCTGCCATTGAGACTGGCCTCTGGCGCCATTTCCGGCGAACCGCCTGAGCCGCAAGGTCTCCACCCAGAGATCGACTACACTGCACTACTCGGCTGCCTACTTCCACAGCTCCGGGCTGCTGAGTCCGCAGGAGCCCATGTCCTGCTCTTAGTCACGGACAGTCGCTGCTTCTTGTCTATTCCGCATTTCCCCTACTTTGTCCGGCATTTGGTAGCACGCATGCAGTGGGAAGGCCCGTTTAAAGAGAGGTGGTTTCCCATCTTGGTAAACACCAAGGAAGCGGGGTTAGCTTCTGTGCACTTTACGTGGGCGGGGCCCGAAATTCTGGCAGTCCTCAGAGTCCTTGCGCCAGGGGTGGTCTTGATGTTGCTTGACCATGACACCTTGTTCACTGCCAGGTGGGAAGCAGAAGAGCTGCGAAGGTTTGCAGTCCTCGATCTACTGCCCAATACCCTCTCGACGGAGTCACTGGGCAGCATGGAAGTCGAGACGGACGAGACACAGCCCTGTGGCTCGCTTCCAGCCTCGCCGTGGAGTTGCTCGCCGGACGGGTCCATACCGTGTGGGGCCCGATCGCCAAACTCAATTGGCATGGTTTGTGCGTCCGAGGACCAGCTTGAAGCAAATGGGGGATTGGTCATCTTCTACCCGAATGCTCCGGACGGCAAAACTCCCCGGCCCCCTCGCTTTTGCATCCCTAGCAACGTCGCTAGTGCGGTGACCTCCATTGGTACTGCGTTGAGCCGAGCCCTGCAGCTAGTCATCATGCCCAGTGAAGTGCCCACTCCATTGCCTGGTATGCATGAGCAGGTGCCGTTGGACCAGATCCATTATCGGCAATGTCTACGCAACACCCCTCTTGCCGGAACCACTGCTCACAAGCATTCTGACTTTGTGTTTGCGTGGGCACTTTTAGGAAGATACATACATGAAGTTGCGTGGAAAGCGGCCGACCTTAATACTGGCCGGCCAGAGCCAGACATCCAGTTTGGCGCCTCCCCAGTCAGGCAGGTCAGAGGGGTCAAAACATGGGGACAAGGCCCGTATGAACAGGGATTTCTTCCCTTGCTCAGGGGTTACGGCGGCTTGCACTCCCGTTTGGCAATCCTACCTGGTCCTGACTTATTCATGGCGAACCGATACGCCGAGGTTATACCCCCTCCTTTTGTGCATGGATATGGTGCCAAAGGCAAAAACATCTTGCCGCAGTGGGGGAGTGTGGTACGGCTGCCTACTCTGCCCGAGTCGGTCTGGGGCAACGGGGACACCGTCCCTCTGTGGGCCTCTGTTGGGAAAAAGGGCAGTGGACCAGTGCGGCTCCAGCTCTTCCCTGGAGTCCTCATGTTTTGGAAGAAAGATGCCCTATCTTCCTGCAGGGCCACCCCGAAATGGCGCAGTCGACCCAATACCCCAACTGGGCCGCTTGCTCTTCTTGCTGCCGCTGCGCATGCTTTGGCTGGCCCAGGTGGATCTGCCGTGGCCTCTCTTTGCTGCAGACATAAAGGTCACGCCGCTGGGCCTCAGTCAATACTGGGATGATGGACTTGCAATGCGTGTGCAGCAAGCCCTGGCAGCCTTTGCCTTTCCTGCCTACCAGTACCCGCCCCCAAAGCCTCACCTAACCCCCTCAGGGGAATGTCGGTCGCTCTTCATTAGCGGGATGCATGGGAAAGCCGAGAATACGCCCTCCACTGTGTCGGGTAGCATCATTCACACAGGCAATTCCTATGCATTCACTGGCTTAGAAATGGAAACAGTCCGGGACGACCAGGGCAAAAAAGTCCGATATGAGGACACACAACGCCCGTTGTTGCTTTCGACCAGCGGTAATGCCGCACATGCACTGCTGCTCCTGCCCCAAGCCGCCCAGCTGTGGGCACGTGCTCTGTATCCTCAGGTCGAAGGATGCGGTCTGCCAGCGGCGGTTCGTGCTAGAATCAGCTCGGTAGAAGCCTCCCTGACAATGTGCCCGGCCCTAGCTCACTTGCACATGCCACATACTGCTGCGCTGACCGCTCTGCATGTGGGCCTCGCCGCGGGGAGAGCTGGCGAGTGCAAACTGTGCGTTACGGGTTTCTCTGCTGGGTCGTATACGGGCGCTGCTGTGGCTATCGCTTGGCATGAGCGCCAAAAGCTTCCTGACTGCAAGGGCGATTTTGTCCACATCAAGGCACGTTTGGGCGGCATTGCCATGCCACGGGCCATGCTGCAATATATCCTGGGTTCGGAATTGCGGCACGCTGTTAGTCTTGTCCATCATGAGAGCGACCAGCTTTGTATCTTCCGGCCCAGCCAGGCAGCAAGGATGCAAGCGATTGGCGCGGGAGCGCGTCTCTACTACTTCACTGGACCTGAGTCGCTTGGCAGTGGTGGACACTCTTATGGTCACTTTGTCCAAAGTGAAGAGCTATTCCAGCTCACGCCGGGGGATTATGTGCATAAGGAATGACTAAAAAGATTTGTGGCCTGGCCGACCCCCGGATGGATCGCACAGTGCGGGCAGGTTTGATGGGGGTTGCGTGTGGCTCTGTCCAGCTTTCGGATAAGTCTAAAACTTTCATCAACTCCGTGCTGGGACGGCAAATCAAACGCCCCGATCTGGAGGCGTTTCTCCAGATACCTTCCACTGAGAACCGGAGCATTGCCAGTCTCCGTGCTGACTGTACCCAAGTACTCCTAACGGATGCCAAGCCGCATCTGGCTGATTTGCCGCCCCCGTATCATGAACTTGGTCCCACGATGAAGCTTGTTTTGGGTATGTGGCTCCCCCACCTGTCGTTAGAACGCCTGGTTGACATGCTGGGTTATCAGTTTTTAGCCATGGCCTCGGAAGCAGAAATCGAGGAGGAGCCCTCGGAACAGTATCACTACCCAGAGCAAGCTGCGGTCAAGCGGGCCGCCACCCCTGTGGCGATAAAGCCCGGCACGCATACGTGGCCAATCTGCCTTCTCCATCGAGTTTACCCACGAGCGTCGGTCATGCTCCTTACACCGGAGTTGGCGGATGTCCCTGACTGGGCTGCAAAGTGGTTTGCTGTCGCTGGTAAAGTGCCGGCCAAGGGCACTGCTTTGCTGGTTACCTTGAGAGAAGACAAGGGAGATGTGGCCTACCCAGGCATGTTTATAGAGCTCCTTGCCCCGAAGAAGCTTTCCACCGGCCCTGGCGAAAGTAAGGCCATGCAGCCAGTCAATATCACCATTGCCCTGCTCTTGACTGATGAACAGCACAACCAATTCGCGCAGCGACCCTCATTGCCGAGAGTCAGCCAGCTTGAAGTTCTGCCCGGAGGAGCCTCTACCCCGCTTTGGGATGCCCTGTTACACATGCCTAGGGAAAGGCAACATGTTGCCTTGGGCGTTCCGCTAGAAGACTCGCCTCTTGATGCCATCCGGCAGCCACATTGGTTGCCGGGCTTTCTCACGGATCTAGTGCTTGTCCTCATTATCGGGCTGGTGGTGAGAGGGAACTGGCACGACACATGGGCACAGCTCATTCACCCGGAGGTCTGCCAAGTCTTCAGAGGCAAGCACGCCACGCAAGCTGCGCAGGCATCGCCTACTGCGGGTCCGGGGGCTTCCAACACCTTGCAAAGCTTCCTTAACCTTTGGCTTGCGGAGGAACAAACCTATCGCAAAGAATGGACGCCGACGCTGCTGAGTGGCGTGTTAGCCACGCTGCCCGACTCTCCGCTGCCCGGCCAGGAGGACGCCCGGACTCCTGCGCAGTGGCATGCGGAGCGTCTACGCATGTCACAGGACTCGTTGAGCAACGAGCACGATCCGAGGACTCGCGCCAGCATCTTTGCGCTCGCAGTTGGTCCCGCCTTCCTTACGTGCCTCTGTGATACCTTTTGGGGGGCGGATGGACACCTGGCAGCGCTGCTAGGAGCGTGCTCGTACGGCTTGGCCGCTAATCGTACTTCTGTATTCATAACGGGGGCGCCTGGCAGCGGGAAGACACGATCCTGCGCGTTTCTAGGAGTTCTTCTTGCGTGCCTGACGAACCGGCTCACCCTGTACACCGCTCATGGCAATGAATCGGTTCGTGCCTATGTCGAAGCGGTTGATAGGCTCACGACTGCTAGCAATGAATTTGTTCGCAGCCGCATCGTTCGCATACCGGGTAACAAGGAGAAGGACACACATAAGCTCCCCTTTGATGTGCAGGATTTGTACCGGGGGCTACTTGTAGCCACGACGCATGGTACGATTGTGGCAAGGCTTAGCTTTCCCTACTCGCAGCTCATTAACCGTTTAAAGGATGTTGAGTTGCTCCTCCGAGATGAAGCCCAGCAATTGGGCACACCGGGTTCCAACACCATCTTGGCGCACATCAAGCATGCACTCGATGTCATGATTGGCGACCACAGACAGCCCGCTGGAGGATCGCGGCCCAATTACCACTTCGTCACGGAGTTGTTGGAACAAAAGACTTGTGGTCTCAATGCGGTCCCTGCCGACCTCCACACGCCAGCCACCTTGCCTGCTGCCCTTTTGCGGCAAACGGCCCAAAGTTCCGGCCCGTGGAAAAAGGGGCAAGGCGAGATGCCCTCTTGGGGCAAGCCCCACCGTTCCTCTGGAGCGTCAGAAGTGTTTTTCTCAGCGGTCTCGATGCTGGATTCGATTCTCTGTATGAGCATCGTCAAACCGAAGCAAGCCGAGACAGTCATGCAGGCCGCCGGGCTGAAGGCCATTGTCGGACCGGCTATCAACCTCTCGCTCTGTTCATCCATGCGCCTCCCTCCTGAGATTGCTGCCATTCTACACGCATGTCGGTACTCGGAGGCGTGCCGCTTCGATCTGACAGGCGGGGTCCCTCGGCTACTTATGCCACCAGGTCCCACGCTGCAGCACCTGCTCGGGCGGCCACTGCGTAGCTTTGCAGGCAGGTGGATGGAAACGTGCCGATGGGTACGGGTGCCAGATCAGGATGAGACCCAAACCAAACTAGGCAGAAGCTACGACCTCAGCATGGTCCTGGCGGACATTGTGCTCACTTTTGGGCACCAGGTTTATCCTGACTCCCCTATCGGGATGGTCTCTCAGTATGCCAGGATTGTTACTCAAATGAAGTTTATGCTGCAGTCGAGTCTCCCCGCAGACCCACTGGGCGATGACGATATGAGCCTACTTGAAGCCTGCCAAACCGCACCAGATTTCCCGCTGACTGGCGCGCCTACCACTTGGAGCTTTGTGACGTTTCGGACCTTCCTCATGAATCACATAGGGTCCCTTAAACGCTTCTTCGGCGCTATCACCACGGCTTGCTCCACTGGCCCCACATTTGGGATAGGTGTCTTTGTGACTTGTCGGGCTTCTGGATTCCTGTTTAGTAGCGAGGCAGGGTTTGCCCGAGCCACCTCCTCCTTCACGAGAGGACTTGGGGCTTTGGTTTTCGTGGCGCCGCACTACTCTGATGGTATAGGTGCATGCTTCCAAATGGCGGCCTGCGCAACCGGAGGCCTGATTGAATGCGCGGAATATGTGCGCACACAAGCCAGCTTGTGGAGCATGGATGGCCCTGGCGTTGCAAAGGCATTACACAAGCAAGCCTTCCGAGAACGGACAGTAGCCAGCATCGTGCTGCCCGCGGAACGCAAAGTAGGGCTGGACCTTTTGAAGCCCCACCCCTGCATCAAGCGTGGGCCTTGAAGGCCACCTGGGGAGACAAGCGGGAAGTTCTTTACCGCACACTTAAGCAAGAAGGATGGGGGAGCCCCTCTTTCACTTCCAACTCCTACTCGGGCACCATTGCTAGTCTGCAAACGCGCGGCTTCGTCCTGGAGCCCTTGCCCAATGCTGTGTATTGTGTCCCCTTCCAGCCGGTGAGGGAAGGAGATGGGGTCGCCCAGTACCTCACCTGCTTGCTAGGGGATACCAGCATTAGGACGCCGCCCAAGCGGGGATCTGCTCAACGCGCTGACCCGGCTTTCGAACACAAGGCCGGCATAATGCGAGCCCCCCGCGGTCTTCACCTCCTACCTGTTCGTACGGGTAAGGCTGCCTCCGAAACTGCGATTGATGTGGACTCTCCGGGAAACAGCCCTGTGCCCGCGAGTAGTCACAGTCCCGACGTGGTAGCTGCTACTGTAGTCGAGGTTCTTACGCCGCTGCAGTCACCACCCAAAGCGAGGCTATCACCAACGCGCGCCATGGTGAGCGGTGGGGTACACCATGGCTCAAGCCTCGGGCCGCGGGGGGCTCCATTGCGGCGGCTGTCAGCCCACCTCCGGCAGCTAAACGGGACGTTTCCCGAACACCCTGCGGCACCCCAACGCGGGAGAGAGGACCACTGAGGACGGAGCTTGCAACGACAGAGCCTGCGGTTGTGCCGGCCGTGAGTCCTAGTGCTCTGGATGCTTGTGTGACGACTCCCTCTAGTGATGTTGCCCACAGGATCGGAGGGAGTAGCGCCGCCTCGTGTCCACCCCGTAGTGGAGGCAACATTAGGGACCCACCGCCTGGCGTACGACGTCCACCCAGCCCCCGGACACGGCCCATGCACGCAACATTTCCGGAGGGGATTAGGACGGTCGAGGCATCACAGCCCCCTTGCGCTAAGTCTCCCACGGACTCACTTGGCCTGACGGAACCAAAATCGTATCTCCCTATGCCTCCCCATGGCCCGACGCCCATCCCCGCCAGGCCTGTGCCCGCTGTCCAAGCTCGCAAGGAAAGTCGGCCCTCTCGTTTTGGACAAGACGGCTCTCAGCATCTGGAACCGCCAAAAGCCAAGCCTCGAGGGCCTAGCGAGCCCAGCGGCACCCGCGACCCCAGCGCCCCAGCCTGTGCACCCATCATGCAGAGCAACACAGGCTCGGTCTGTGATCTCATGTGGCGCGCACTTGCAGCGGGACATCACTTTGGTAAGAATGTCAAACCTCGGCCCTACATGAGCTTGCGTGACTCGCAACACCTCACAACACACTGCCAGCAGCTTCGGGCATATAGGGCCTATGAGGTGTTTTTGAACGGCATACCGAACCAACTGCAAGACTCGGAGATGCTGATCGGAATTGCGGACACGCTACTGCATCTGCCTGAAACGTTTCCGGCGGCGTATTTGAAGGTTTATGACCCTATCATCACGCAGTGTCTTAGACTGTCGGGGGCATTGCAGCATTTTGACCTTGCTGAAATGTTGGATTGCCCGGTTCCGCAGCTGGACAAAGCAAGGCTTTCGGAGTCCCTGGTGGGGTATGGCTTTCTTACCACAGCGCAGTACATCGCGGATCTTTTCTCTGCGGTGTCGGAAGCGAGTGTCATCAATGCCAGTTTTCCTGCAATGCTCAGCTACGCTGACCCAGATTATTGGCTGGGTGCACTTCTGCTCGCATTCGAGTCCCACCAAAAAGGTCCCCTGGAGCGAACGGCCGGGCTGCCCATTGTTATTGGTTTTCCTGAATCTGACAATAAAATTACTGACCTGCAGATCAATGTGCCGCCCGCAGCCATGGTGGCCTTCTTAGCTGGCCGCGCTTATCGGTGTCCCAAGTGCCCTACTACCAAATATGTGATGGACGCGCACAGTGGACTGCCACAAGTCACTGGCCAAGCCTCCCAAGAAGCCTTGCAGGCATGGGCCTCAGCTGCTAAGCACACGGACGTGGAAAAGGCCAGGCTTGCCCAGCCCAACCTGAATACGTTCCTAGGCATCACGCTGCAGGGCACAGAGACACTTGGGCAAAGGCACTATCAAGAATTTAGGCCGGACCTCCCCCCTGCCCATTTCCTTGACGCCATCCGGCTTGCTCTTGCGGCCTCGGTGGCCAACCAAAACATTGAACACTTTTGGTCAGTTTATAACTTGGAATGGCCTGACACTTCTCACAGAATGGCTGTTTTTCTACGGCGAGTGTTGCCCCTAGAGTGCTTGCTCTCCACGCCCTTGGCTGCGCCGGTGGAAGTGAACACTGCGGCAGCCTCGCCGGAGGTCGTCAGCATCTCTTCTGAAACTAACGAAGGTTCTCCCTGCCCGATGGATGACATGTCGGATGCGGAGGACGAACCCGAGGCACAGGTGAATGATTGGCGCTTCTCGGAGCTGCGAACCACTGACCTTGCAGCTTTGCGAGAAGTGGATGTCTCAGCCCCTTTCCGACTGCCAGTCATCTTCGAAGCGCATTGGAAAGGGATCAGCGCCACACCCACCAAGCATGGGCCAAAACGTGCCTCAACAGCTTCTGGTTTAAGATGTACTGCCATGGCACCTCCAAGGACCCTGATCCTTCGGCCCTACGTGCGGCAGTTACCTCCTTCCCCTATCAGTATAAGGACGAAGGTGTTGTGCAGTACAGGCAAATCCAGGAAGCTGTCCGGGTGATGTGGCACGCGGCCCAAACCTCAATGACAAGATACATGCGTATCCCCATTCCGGACGGCATCCCTGAGTGGGGGGTTGATGAGCAAGAGCTGCCTCCAATGCAGGTCATGCCCAGCCGTACGCGTTCCCACACCACCTCCGATGGCCACCGCTCTCGGCGTCCGGACTGGGAGGGCTCCTGGCAATAGACAGCAAGCTGTCATCTGAGGGCTCCTACTGACGCCATGAACGCGCCATTGAGTCCTTTCATGGCATGCTGCCTAGCGTGATGTGAGCCCTCACATCTCCTCGCCGATACATGCCGCAAGACTACCTCGGGATATTCTTGGTTTGGCAACCCTCTCGTGGTCTATGCCACGGATTGGATCGTGCTTGTCTTCGGTGTGCTCACTGCCTGCACCTGTGAACACCCTTCTGTGTCGGCCCTGCGTTGTGCCTATGGTGACGGGGGGCTTTTCTTTCGTGGTTGCTCCACTGGCCATCTGCCACGGACTGCCCTGGGCCGGTCCTGCCTGGACGTTCCAGCTCTGTCATCCGTAAAACGGCCAATCTTCCTTTCCTCTGCCCCCTCTAGGTGGGCAGGTTGCCTGCTTCTATGTGCTACGATCAAGTGTGAACCCCTTGGACTAGAGGGTTGGCCATCTCTCGTCTGGAAGGTGACACCCCCTTGGCGTACAACGACGTCATGCCTATTGGGAGAGACCAGCTAGGGGATGCTGCTTCCGGGTTGTGGACACTCCTATGCGGAGATCAGGTTTCCACTTCCCTGGCAATGTGCCATCGAGCACCTGTGAACAACCTGGCCTTCACGAGAGCCATTCTCGCCTGTGCTTGGGTTGCTACGGGGTTCCCTGCCTGCTTGGTGTCTATCTCTGCTTGCGTCAAAGCAGCCATACATGACTACCTCCCCATCGGTAGGTGGCCAAGCGTGATGTGAGCCCTCACATCTCCTCGCCGACGTCTGTCAGTTTGAGCATGGACGGTCTGAGTCTGTGTATTGAACCCTCAACCCTCACCGGCCAAGGAGATAGTTGCTTGGCCTTGAGTGCGAAGTTTCGACTGGGGGACTCTCCCGCTTCCTGCGGGGCAGGTGGGGTCCTCGCCTGCTTTGGTTCACCTGATGGCTCTGAGTGGAACGAAGCAGTCAAGCCTGCTTTGGCCGGCGGACGAGCTCTTGTGAGTCAAAAGAACGTGGCGCTTTGTGCTCGGAGAGGCTCCACTGGCTGACCACCATGGAGTACTCTGGGCTGGTCCTACCCCTTTGTTCTTGCCGTTAAGTCCCCACTGGCTGACCACCATGGGGCAACTTTATACTTCGGAACACGAAGGTTGACACCTACAACGTTCCGTGCTGAGGCACGACTTTGCTCCACCTGTGATGGCGAAACTGTGAACCATCTCGTGAACGGCCTTGGCTGGTGCTGAATGTATTCGCATTGGTGGCTGCATGATGGTGATGTGAGCCCTCCCATCTCCTTACCGACGTACCTCACGGGTTTGGGTGAAGGGACCTGATGCGTGCCGATGCGCAGGCCAGTGCCAAAGTGGCGTAGCCTTGTGTGAGATGCCTGGACTGGGAGGTCCCTCGGTGTCATTCAAACCCTGTGGCGTTAAGGGTTTGATAACTCGCCGTGGACTTTCCCCGTGGAATCGGTAGCTGCTGCTACTCTCGCCCCCCCTCTGACCGTGCGCCGGCACCTCTGAGGGTGGGCCCTTGTGCGCCAGGTAATCGGTAGCTGCTGCTACTCTCGCCCCCCCCTCTGGCCGTGCGCGGGCACCTTTGAGGGTGGGCACTTGTGCGCCAGGTTGACTGGTGAACCCTGTGCTCGGAGCTACTCCACTGGCTGACTGGAGTGCCCTGGGCCGGTCTGGCCTGGATTGTTCTTGCTGTTAAGTCCCCACTGGCTGACCACCATGGGGCATATGCACATCTTTCATCCCCCCTTGGGAGTCTGACTTGCAACATCCTTTCGCCATTGAGTGTTGGTTGTCTTTCCTTGACAACGATTAAGCGATCCGAACCTCGTCTGATGACCTCGGGTTGACTAACCGCTGTCGCACCAGTGGCTACATGATGGTGGTTTTGTGAATCTGGCAATGTCGCATTTTGCGAATCCCCCACAAGCTCTGTGCTTCCTTGTGCACCGGGACTTCATTGACGACCTCGAGTACTGAGTCCGTGGGGTATCTAGTAGTTTAGCGCGATTGCTCGCTTTGTTTCTTCGGTGTCTGTTCTTTGGTGGTTTCGTGTTGTGTCTGGCGGGTTGTGTGCGCTGACTCTGTTTCACCCTTTTTGTCGAGCCCAACAAGACCGGCCTACTGTGCTACTGATGT
>CAJNDS010001345.1:0-22177 GCA_905221605.1 Symbiodinium natans | reverse complement strand
CTAAACCCTAAACCCTAAACCCTAAACCCTAAACCCTAAACCCTAAACCCTAAACCCTAAACCCTAAACCCTAAACCCTAAACCCTCAAGGCCAGGATAAATAGAAATTGTAGGTGTTTCATTACGAGCAGCTCGTGCAATAATCCTTCCCAACGCAGCCCCCCTCAGCCCCCCCAGCCCCCCCGGCCCCCCCAGCCCCTCCAGCCCCCTCCATCCACCCTCCAGCCCGTCCAGCCCCTTCAGTTTCCCTCCAGCCCAGCCCCAGCCCCTCCAGCCCCCAGCCCCTATAGCCCCTCCACTTTTTCCAGCTCTTGAGTTCCTCCAGCCCCTCCAGCCCCTCCAGCCCCTCCCTTCCAGCCCCCGCCCTGCAACCCAGCCTCAGCCCCTCCAGCCCAGCCCCTCCAGCCCCTCCAGCCCCTCCGGCCCCTCCAGCCCCTGCAGCCCCTCCAGCCCACCTCCGGCCCAAACCATTGGAGTAAAAGCAAAAAACGAAACCCGGCAAAACCCCCCAAAACCCCCCAAAACCCCCCAAAACCCCCCAAAACTCCGGACACAAACCCTATACAATTTCTATAAACCCTAAACCCTAAACCCTAAACCCTAAACCCTAAACCCTAAACCCTAAACCCTAAACCCTAAACCCTAAACCCTAAACCCTAAACCTAAACCATAAACCCTAAACCCTAAACCCTAAACCCTAAACCCTAAACCCTAAACCCTAAACCCTAAACCCTAAACCCTAAACCCTAAACCCTAAACCCTAAACCCTAAACCCTAAACCCTAAACCCTAAACCCTACAACCTAAACCCTAAACCCTAAACCCTAAACCCTAAACCCTAAACCCTAAACCCTAAAGCCTAAACCCTAAACCCTAAACCCTAAACCCTAAACCCTAAACCCTAAACCCTAAACCCTAAACCCTAAACCCTAAACCCTAAACCCTAAACCCTAAACCCTAAACCCTAAACCCTAAACCCTAAACCCTAAACCCTAAACCCTCAAGTCCAGAATAAATAGAAATTGTAAGTGTTTCATTACGAGCAGCTCGTGCAATAATCCTTCATCCTTCACAGTGCAAAAATATTCCCCTCTCAGCCCACTTGCCCCTCCAGCCCCTCCAGCCCCTCCAGCCCCTCCAGCCCCTCCAGCCCCCTCCAGCCCCCTCAACCCCCAGCCCCTCCAGCCCC
Organism: Symbiodinium natans; assembly: GCA_905221605.1. Classification (NCBI taxonomy): domain Eukaryota; class Dinophyceae; order Suessiales; family Symbiodiniaceae; genus Symbiodinium; species Symbiodinium natans. The sequence goes on along the minus strand of CAJNDS010001345.1, from coordinate 20,989 downwards.
CAGCCCCTCCAGCCCCTCCAGCCCCTCCAGCCCCTCCAGCCCCTCCCAGCCCCTCCAGCCACTCCGGCCCCTCCGGCCCTTCCAGCCCCTCCAGCCCCTCCAGCCCCTCCAGCCCCTCCACCTCCCCCTCCAGCCCTCCAGCCCCTCCAGCCCTCCACAGCCTCCAGCCCCCCTCCAGCCCCTCCAGCCCCTCCAGCCCCTCCAGCCCCTCCAGCCCCTCCAGCGGCTCCAGCCCCTCCAGCCCCTCCAGCCCCTCCAGCCAATCCAGCCAATCCAGCTCCAGCCCCTCCAGCCCCTACAGCCCCGCCAGCCCCTCCAGCCCCTCCCCCAGCCCCAGCCCCACAACCCCAAGGACAAAAGCAAAAAACAAAACCCGGCAAAACCCCCCAAAACCCCCCAAAACCCCCCAAAACCCCCCAAAACCCCGGACACAAACCCTATACAATTTCTATAAACCCTAAACCCTAAACCCTAAACCCTAAACCCTAAACCCTAAACCCTAAACCCTAAACCCTAAACCCTAAACCCCTAAACCCTAAACCCTAAACCCCTAAACCCTAAACCCTTAAACCCTAAACCCTAAACCCTAAACCCTAAACCCTAAACCCTAAACCCTAAACCCTAAACCCTCAAGGCCAGAATAAATAGAAATTGTAAGTGTTTCATTACGAGCAGCTCGTGCAATAATCCTTCATCCTTCACAGTGCAAAAATATTCCCCTCTCAGCCCACTTGCCCCTCCAGCCCCTCCAGCCCCTCCAGCCCCCTCCACCCCCCTCAACCCCCAGCCCCTCCAGCCCCCAGCCCCTCCAGCCCCTCCAGCCCCTCCAGCCCCTCCAGCCCCTCCCAGCCCCTCCAGCCACTCCGGCCCCTCCGGCCCTTCCAGCCCCTCCAGCCCCTCCAGCCCCTCCAGCCCCTCCACCTCCACCTCCAGCCCTCCAGCCCCTCCAGCCCTCCACAGCCTCCAGCCCCCCTCCAGCCCCTCCAGCCCCTCCAGCCCCTCCAGCCCCTCCAGCCCCTCCAGCGGCTCCAGCCCCTCCAGCCCCTCCAGCCCCTCCAGCCAATCCAGCCAATCCAGCTCCAGCCCCTCCAGCCCCTACAGCCCCGCCAGCCCCTCCAGCCCCTCCCCCAGCCCCAGCCCCACAACCCCAAGGACAAAAGCAAAAAACAAAACCCGGCAAAACCCCCCAAAACCCCCCAAAACCCCCCAACACCCCCCAAAACCCCGGACACAAACCCTATACAATTTCTATAAACCCTAAACCCTAAACCCTAAACCCTAAACCCTAAACCCTAAACCCTAAACCCTAAACCTAACCCTAAACCCTAAACCCTAAACCCTAAACCCTAAACCCTAAACCCTAAACCCTAAACCCTAAACCCTAAACCCTAAACCCTAAACCCTAAACCCTAACCCAAAACCCTAAACCCTAAACCCCAAACCCTAAACCCTAAGCCCTAAGCCCTAAACCCTAAACCCTAAACCCTAAACCCTAAACCCTAAACCCTAAACCCTAAACCCTAAACCCTCAAGACAAAATAAATAGAAATTGTATGTGGTATCATTCTGAATGTCCCACGTTATTTGTCTAAACAGCTGACGAGCAGAATTTGAGTAAACTACTCCAAAACGCACTGGGAGGCAAAATATTCAATTTACTTAAACCTGCCTCCCCTGACCTCCCCCTCAAAACCCCCTCCCGCCCCTTTCGGCACCTTTCGGCCCCCGCCCTTCCCCACACCCTCCCGCCCCCTCCTCCCTCCGCCCCCGCTTCCCCCCCGCCCCCCCCCGCCCCCCCCTCCCCCTCCCCCCCCATCCCCCCCAGCTTTGGGAGCTAATTTTGAAATCCGGGAGCTAATTTTGAGCTGTCAGCAGCTAATTTTGAGCCTTGAAATTTAATTTTGAGCTTCGGGAGCTAATTTTGAGCTCCGGGAGCTAATCTTGAGCTCCGGAGCTAATTTTGAGCTCCGGGAGCTAATTTTGAGGCTAATTTTGAGCTCCGGGAGTTTTTTTTTGAGCTCTTGGAGCTAATTTTGAGCTCTGGGAGCTAATATTTGAGCTCCGGGAGCTAATTTTGAGCTGGAGCTAGTTTTGAGCTCTGGGAGCTAATTTTGAGCTCCGGTATTGAGCCCTGGGAGCTAATTTTGAGCTTTGGGAATTAACAACGAGCTCTGGGATTTAATTTTGTGCTCTGGGAGCTAATTTTGAGCTTTGGCAGCTCATTTTCAGCTCCGGGAGCTAGCTCATTTTGAGCTCCGGGAGCTAATTTTGATCTCTGGGAGCCAATTTTGGGTTTTCGGAGCTAATGTAATTTTTTGAGCTTTCGGCGCTATTTTGAGCTCCGGGAGCTAATTGAGATAATTTTTAGCTCCGGGAGCTAATTTTGAGCTTTGGAAGCTATTTTGAGCTCCGGGAGCTAATTTTGAGCTCCGGGAGCTAATTTTGAGCTGGAGCTAATTTTGAGCTCTGGGAGCTAATTTTGAGCTCCGCTTTTGAGCGCTGGGAGCTAATTTTTAGCTTTGGGAGCTAATTTTGAGCTCTGGGAGTTAATTTTGAGCTCCGGGAGCTAATTTGAATCTTGGGGAGCTTATTTTGAGCTCCGGGAGCTGGTTTTGAATTCCGGGAGCTAATTTTGAGCTCCGGGAGCTAATTTTGAATTCCGGGAGTTAATTTTGAGCTCCGGGAGCTAATTTTGAATTCCGGGAGCTAATTTTGAGCTCTGGGAGCTAATTTTGAGCTCTGGGAGCTAATTTTGAGCTTCGAGAGCTCCGGGAGCTAATTTTGAGCTCCGGGAGCTAATTTTGATCTCCGAAATTAATTTTGAGCTCCGGGAGCTTATTTTGAGCTCCGGGAGCTAATTTTGAGCTCTGGGAGCTAATTGTTTTTCTCCGGGAGCTAAGTTTGCTGACCAGCCGAGTTTAAGTAAATTAAACTGCTTTTGGCAAGCCGAATATTCAATCCACATCAATTCACTTCAATTCAAAACTCCCGCAGACCCTTAGACACCCCCCAGATCCCTCCCAGATCCCCACAGCTGACAAGCCGAGTTGAAGTAAATTAGTGTGAATCGCTTTTGGCAAGCCGAATATTCAATTCATTCAACCCCCACAAAAGGCACCAAGAAACCCCAAAGCCCAGGAGGCGGCGGGAGCCCCCAAATAGGCACTGGAGGCACTGGGAGGCACAAAAATAAGGTCCCAAAATATGTCCCGGGAGGCGCCAGTTCAGTCCAGGAGTTCCCAAAATAGGAATGGAAGGCCCCAAAATAAGCCTCAGAAGGCCCCAAAATAGGCCCCGGAAGACCTTAAACTATGCACCGAAAGGCCCTAAAATACACCCAGGGCTCAAAATAGGCACCGGGAGGCCGCAAAATGGCCCAAAAGGCCAAATTAGGCCCTGGGAGACCTCCGAAAAAAAGCCCCCGGGAGGCCCGAAAAGGCTGGCAGCCCGAAATCAAGCCCCGACAGACACCAAATTAGGCCGGTCCCAGTTTAGGCCAAATCAAGCAACCCAAAATAAATTTTTCCAAATTAAGCCCCCAAAAACCCAAATTAAGCCTCGAGACCCCGAATTATGTCCCACAAAAACCCAAATTAAGCCCGCAAAATCCCAAATTAAGCCCTGCAAAGGCCAAGTTAGGGCCTGGCCTCAAGTCTGGCCTTCAAATTAAGCCACCGGGAAGCCAAGAAAAACCCAAGTTGAGGGAAAGCCGAAATCAGGTCCGGGAGGCCCCGAATCAAATTGCGAGAGGGCACCCCCCGCAAAATTAGGCCCCGAACTAGCCCTGCAGGGCCCCAAATTAGGCCCACCCAGGCCCCACATTAAGCAAGCCCCAAAGTAAGCCTAGCTCCAAACTCAGCATAGGAGGCCCCAAATCAGGCTTCAAATTGCCGCAAAATTGAACCCAAAATTAAGCCCCAAAGCAGGCCGGGAGTCTGGGAAGCTTCAAAATAAGTTCCAAATGCGGCGCCAGGAGGCCGCGCGTTAGGATGCAAATGCAGCTCGTGAAACCCAAATTGCGGATGCAAGCGGCATCTGCGTCCAAAAGCACCAAACCCCAAATTTAAGCTGCAAATTAAGTCTCGGAGACTCCAAAGCCCCGAAACCCCAGGAAGCCCAAATGGCTCTGGGCAGAAGCCCCCAAGAAAGTCCGAGAATCCCGGTAGGTCCCAGAAAGCACAGAAATGCCCAACAAAAGTTCGGACCACCCCACCGCCCCCCCAAACAAAAGCACAACAATTGGATCCAAAGTCTCAATATATTGACCCAAAACGCTTGGGAGGCCACGTGCTCAATTTACTGAAACCTCTAAGGCCTTCACTTTTGCGTTGTCCCATGAAAGACTCGGGCCCCCCAAACAGCAAAGCCAAACCCCCCCAAATCTACTTATTCGTGCTTGAATTTCGGGGGTACCAGGGGGTGTCCCCCTGGCGCGGTCCAGCAAGGGCGATTGCTGGCGGGGTCCAGGGCGAGGAGTCCTGGCGGGGGGCTCGGGGGGCAGCGCCCCCCGGAAACGGTGGCGTCGATTTGTATTTTCTTGGTGACCCCCTTCCAAAACTAAAACATAGTTCCAAAAAACAAAACTTTCGGTCAAAACTTTCGGTCAAAACTTTCGGTCAAAACTTATTGGGACCTGAACCCTATACAATTTCTATTAAGGCAAGTTCCAAAAAAGAAACCCAGGTGACCAGAGCAGTGGCCATTTTAAAGGGGTTTTTTTCCGACCCCCGAACCCTATACAATTTCTATATACCTGGATTGCTGGCGGGGTCCAGGGCGAGGAGTCCTGGCGGGGGGCTCGGGGGGCAGCGCCCCCCGGAAACGGTGGCGTCAATTTGTATTTTCTTGGGGACCCCCTTCCAAAACTAAAAACATAATTCCAAAAAACAAAACTTCTCGGCTGTCCTCTTTGGAGGTTGCCCGGTGAAAAAAAACGTTATTGGGACCTGAACCCTATACAATTTCTATTAAGGCAGGTTCCAAAAAAGAACCCAGGTGACCAGAGCAGTGGCCATTTTAAAGGGGTTTTTTTCCGACCCCCGAACCCTATACAATTTCTATAAACCTGGATTGCTGGCGGGGTCCAGGGCGAGGAGTCCTGGCGGGGGGCTCGGGGGGCAGCGCCCCCCGGAAACGGTGGCGTCAATTTGCATTTTCTTGGAGACCCCCTTCCAAAACTAAAAACATAGTTCCAAAAAACAAAACTTCTCAGCTGTCCTCTTTGGAGGGACGCCCGGTGAAAAAAAACTTATTGGGACCTGAACCCTATACAATTTCTATTAAGGCAGGTTCCAAAAAAGAACCCAGGTGACCAGAGCAGTGGCCATTTTAAAGGGGTTTTTTTTCCGACCCCCGAACCCTATACAATTTCTATAAACCTGGATTGCTGGCGGGGTCCAGGGCGAGGAGTCCTGGCGGGGGGCTCGGGGGGCAGCGCCCCCCGGAAACGGTGGCGTCGATTTGTATTTTCTTGGTGACCCCCTTCCAAAACTAAAACATAGTTCCAAAAAACAAAACTTTCGGTCAAAACTTTCGGTCAAAACTTTCGGTCAAAACTTATTGGGACCTGAACCCTATACAATTTCTATTAAGGCAAGTTCCAAAAAAGAAACCCAGGTGACCAGAGCAGTGGCCATTTTAAAGGGGTTTTTTTCCGACCCCCGAACCCTATACAATTTCTATAAACCTGGATTGCTGGCGGGGTCCAGGGCGAGGAGTCCTGGCCGGGGGCTCGGGGGGCAGCGCCCCCCGGAAACGGTGGCGTCGATTTGTATTTTCTTGGTGACCCCCTTCCAAAACTAAAAACATAGTTCCAAAAAACAAAACTTTCGGTCAAAACTTTCGGTCAAAACTTATTGGGACCTGAACCCTATACAATTTCTATTAAGGCAGGTTCCAAAAAAGAAACCCAGGTGACCAGAGCAGTGGCCATTTTAAAGGGGTTTTTTTCCGACCCCCGAACCCTATACAATTTCTATATACCTGGATTGCTGGCGGGGTCCAGGGCGAGGAGTCCTGGCGGGGGGCTCGGGGGGCAGCGCCCCCCCGGAAACGGTGGCGTCGATTTGTATTTTCTTGGTGACCCCCTTCCAAAACTAAAACATAGTTCCAAAAAACAAAACTTTCGGTCAAAACTTTCGGTCAAAACTTTCGGTCAAAACTTATTGGGACCTGAACCCTATACAATTTCTATTAAGTCAAGTTCCAAAAAAGAAACCCAGGTGACCAGAGCAGTGGCCATTTTAAAGGGGTTTTTTTCCGACCCCCGAACCCTATACAATTTCTATATACCTGGATTGCTGGCGGGGTCCAGGGCGAGGAGTCCTGGCGGGGGGCTCGGGGGGCAGCGCCCCCCGGAAACGGTGGCGTCGATTTGTATTTTCTTGGTGACCCCCTTCCAAAACTAAACATAGTTCCAAAAAACAAAACTTTCGGTCAAAACTTTCGGTCAAAACTTTCGGTCAAAACTTATTGGGACCTGAACCCTATACAATTTCTATTAAGGCAAGTTCCAAAAAAGAAACCCAGGTGACCAGAGCAGTGGCCATTTTAAAGGGGTTTTTTTCCGACCCCCGAAACCTATACAATTTCTATATACCTGGATTGCTGGCGGGGTCCAGGGCGAGGAGTCCTGGCGGGGGGCTCGGGGGGCAGCGCCCCCCGGAAACGGTGGCGTCAATTTGTATTTTCTTGGGGACCCCCTTCCAAAACTAAAAACATAGTTCCAAAAAACAAAACTTCTCGGCTGTCCTCTCGGTGAAAAAAAAACTTATTGGGACCTGAACCCTATACAATTTCTATTAAGGCAGGTTCCAAAAAAGAACCCAGGTGACCAGAGCAGTGGCCATTTTAAAGGGGTTTTTTTCCGACCCCCGAACCCTATACAATTTCTATAAACCTGGATTGCTGGCGGGGTCCAGGGCGAGGAGTCCTGGCGGGGGGCTCGGGGGGCAGCGCCCCCCGGAAACGGTGGCGTCGATTTGTATTTTCTTGGTGACCCCCTTCCAAAACTAAAACATAGTTCCAAAAAACAAAACTTTCGGTCAAAACTTTCTGTCAAAACTTTCGGTCAAAACTTATTGGGACCTGAACCCTATACAATTTCTATTAAGGCAAGTTCCAAAAAAGAAACCCAGGTGACCAGAGCAGTGGCCATTTTAAAGGGGTTTTTTTCCGACCCCCGGACCCTATACAATTTCTATATACCTGGATTGCTGGCGGGGTCCAGGGCGAGGAGTCCTGGCGGGGGGCTCGGGGGGCAGCGCCCCCCGGAAACGGTGGCGTCGATTTGTATTTTCTTGGTGACCCCCTTCCAAAACTAAACATAGTTCCAAAAAACAAAACTTTCGGTCAAAACTTTCGGTCAAAACTTTCGGTCAAAACTTATTGGGACCTGAACCCTATACAATTTCTATTAAGGCAAGTTCCAAAAAAGAAACCCAGGTGACCAGAGCAGTGGCCATTTTAAAGGGGTTTTTTTCCGACCCCCGAAACCTATACAATTTCTATATACCTGGATTGCTGGCGGGGTCCAGGGCGAGGAGTCCTGGCGGGGGGCTCGGGGGGCAGCGCCCCCCGGAAACGGTGGCGTCAATTTGTATTTTCTTGGGGACCCCCTTCCAAAACTAAAACATAGTTCCAAAAAAAACAAAACTTTCGGTCAACTCTCGGTCAAAACTTCCGTGTTAAAAACTTTATTGGGACCTGAACCCTATACAATTTCCTATAAACCCTAAACCTACAACCCTAAACCCTAAAACCCAAAACCCTAAACCCTAAACCCTAAACCCTAAACCCTAAACCCTAAACCCTAAACCCTAAACCCTAAACCCTAAACCCTAAACCCTAAACCCTCAAGACAAAATAAATAGAAATTGTATGTGGTATAATTCTGAATGTCCCACGATATTTGTCTAAACAGCAGACAAGCAGAATTTGAGTAAACTACTCCAAAACGCACTGGGAGGCAAAATATTCAATTTACTTAAACCTGCCTCCCCTGACCTCCCCCTCAAAACCCCCTCCCGCCCCTTTCGGCACCGCCCTTCCCCACACCCTCCCGCCCCCTCCTCCCTCCGCCCACCCCCGCCCCGCTCCCCCCCACCCCGCCCCCCCCTCCCCCTCCTCCCCCTCCTCCCCCATCCCCCCCAGCTTTGGAGCTAATTTTGAAATCCGGGAGCTAATTTTGAGCTGTCGGCAGCTAATTTTGAGCCTTGAAATTTAATTTTGAGCTTCGGGAGCTAAGTTTGAGCTCCGGGAGCTAATTTTGAGCTCCGGAGCTAATTTTGAGCTCCGGGAGCTAATTTTTGAGCTCCGGGAGCTAATTTTGAGCTCCGGGAGCTAATTTTGAAGCTAATTTTGAGCTCCGGGAGTTTTTTTGTTGAGCTTTGGAGCTAATTTTGAGCTTTGGGAGCTAATATTTGAGATCCGGGAGCTAATTTTGAGCTGGAGCTAGTTTTGAGCTCTGGGAGCTAATTTTGAGCTCCGGTATTGAGCCCTGGGAGCTAATTTTGAGCTTTGGGAATTAACAACGAGCTCTGGGATTTAATTTTGTGCTCTGGGAGCTAATTTTGAGCTTTGGCAGCTCATTTTCAGCTCCGGGAGCTAGCTCATTTTGAGCTCCGGGAGCTAATTTTGATCTCTGGGAGCCAATTTTGGGTTTTCGGAGCTAATGTAATTTTTTGAGCTTTCGGCGCTATTTTGAGCTCCGGGAGCTAATTGAGATAATTTTTAGCTCCGGGAGCTAATTTTGAGCTTTGGAAGCTATTTTGAGCTCCGGGAGCTAATTTTGAGCTCCGGGAGCTAATTTTGAGCTGGAGCTAATTTTGAGCTCTGGGAGCTAATTTTGAGCTCCGCTTTTGAGCGCTGGGAGCTAATTTTTAGCTTTGGGAGCTAATTTTGAGCTCTGGGAGTTAATTTTGAGCTCCGGGAGCTAATTTGAATCTTGGGGAGCTTATTTTGAGCTCCGGGAGCTGGTTTTGAATTCCGGGAGCTAATTTTGAGCTCCGGGAGCTAATTTTGAATTCCGGGAGTTAATTTTGAGCTCCGGGAGCTAATTTTGAATTCCGGGAGCTAATTTTGAGCTCTGGGAGCTAATTTTGAGCTCTGGGAGCTAATTTTGAGCTTCGAGAGCTCCGGGAGCTAATTTTGAGCTCCGGGAGCTAATTTTGATCTCCGAAATTAATTTTGAGCTCCGGGAGCTTATTTTGAGCTCCGGGAGCTAATTTTGAGCTCTGGGAGCTAATTGTTTTTCTCCGGGAGCTAAGTTTGCTGACCAGCCGAGTTTAAGTAAATTAAACTGCTTTTGGCAAGCCGAATATTCAATCCACATCAATTCACTTCAATTCAAAACTCCCGCAGACCCTTAGACACCCCCCAGATCCCTCCCAGATCCCCACAGCTGACAAGCCGAGTTGAAGTAAATTAGTGTGAATCGCTTTTGGCAAGCCGAATATTCAATTCATTCAACCCCCACAAAAGGCACCAAGAAACCCCAAAGCCCAGGAGGCGGCGGGAGCCCCCAAATAGGCACTGGAGGCACTGGGAGGCACAAAAATAAGGTCCCAAAATATGTCCCGGGAGGCGCCAGTTCAGTCCAGGAGATCCCAAAATAGGAATGGAAGGCCCCAAAATAAGCCTCAGAAGGCCCCAAAATAGGCCCCGGAAGACCTTAAACTATGCACCGAAAGGCCCTAAAATACCCCCAGGGCTCAAAATAGGCACCGGGAGGCCGCAAAATGGCCCAAAAGGCCAAATTAGGCCCTGGGAGACCTCCGAAAAAAAGCCCCCGGGAGGCCCGAAAAGGCTGGCAGCCCGAAATCAAGCCCCGACAGACACCAAATTAGGCCGGTCCCAGTTTAGGCCAAATCAAGCAACCCAAAATAAATTTTTCCAAATTAAGCCCCCAAAAACCCAAATTAAGCCTCGAGACCCCGAATTATGTCCCACAAAAACCCAAATTAAGCCCGCAAAATCCCAAATTAAGCCCTGCAAAGGCCAAGTTAGGGCCTGGCCTCAAGTCTGGCCTTCAAATTAAGCCACCGGGAAGCCAAGAAAAACCCAAGTTGAGGGAAAGCCGAAATCAGGTCCGGGAGGCCCCGAATCAAATTGCGAGAGGGCACCCCCAGCAAAATTAGGCACCGAACTAGCCCTGCAGGGCCCCAGATTTGGCCCACCCAGGCCCCACATTAAGCAAGCCCCAAAGTAAGCCTAGCTCCAAACTCAGCATAGGAGGCCCCAAATCAGGCTTCAAATTGCCGCAAAATTGAACTCCAAAATAAGCCCCAAAGCAGGCCGGGAGTCTGGGAAGCTTCAAAATAAGTTCCAAACGCGGCGCCAGGAGGCCGCGCGTTAGGATGCAAATGCAGCTCCCGAAACCCAAATTGCGGATGCAAGCGGCATCTGCGTCCAAAAGCACCAAACCCCAAATTTAAGCTGCAAATTAAGTCTCGGAGACTCCAAAGCCCCGAAACCCCAGGAAGCCCAAATGGCTCTGGGCAGAAGCCCCCAAGAAAGTCCGAGAATCCCGTAGGTCCCAGAAAGCACAGAAATGCCCAACAAAAGTTCGGACCACCCCACCGCCCCCCCAAACAAAAGCACAACAATTGGATCCAAAGTCTCAATATATTGACCCAAAACGCTTGGGAGGCCACGTGCTCAATTTACTGAAACCTCTAAGGCCTTCACTTTTGCGTTGTCCCATGAAAGACTCGGGCCCCCCAAACAGCAAAGCCAAACCCCCCCAAATCTACTTATTCGTGCTTGAATTTCGGGGGTACCAGGGGGTGTCCCCCTGGCGCGGTCCAGCAAGGGCGATTGCTGGCGGGGTCCAGGGCGAGGAGTCCTGGCGGGGGGCTCGGGGGGCAGCGCCCCCCGGAAACGGTGGCGTCGATTTGTATTTTCTTGGTGACCCCCTTCCAAAACTAAAACATAGTTCCAAAAAACAAAACTTTCGGTCAAAACTTTCGGTCAAAACTTTCGGTCAAAACTTATTGGGACCTGAACCCTATACAATTTCTATTAAGGCAAGTACCAAAAAAGAAACCCAGGTGACCAGAGCAGTGGCCATTTTAAAGGGGTTTTTTTCCGACCCCCGAACCCTATACAATTTCTATATACCTGGATTGCTGGCGGGGTCCAGGGCGAGGAGTCCTGGCGGGGGGCTCGGGGGGCAGCGTCCCCCGGAAACGGTGGCGTCGATTTGTATTTTCTTGGTGACCCCCTTCCAAAACTAAAACATAGTTCCAAAAAACAAAACTTTCGGTCAAAACTTTCGGTCAAAACTTTCGGTCAAACTTATTGGGACCTGAACCCTATACAATTTCTATTAAGGCAAGTTCCAAAAAAGAAACCCAGGTGACCAGAGCAGTGGCCATTTTAAAGGGGTTTTTTTCCGACCCCCGAACCCTATACAATTTCTATATACCTGGATTGCTGGCGGGGTCCCGGGCGAGGAGTCCTGGCGGGGGGCTCGGGGGGCAGCGCCCCCCGGAAACGGTGGCGTCGATTTGTATTTTCTTGGTGACCCCCTTCCAAAACTAAAACATAGTTCCAAAAAACAAAACTTTCGGTCAAAACTTTCGGTCAAAACTTTCGGTCAAAACTTATTGGGACCTGAACCCTATACATTTTCTATTAAGGCAAGTTCCAAAAAAGAAACCCAGGTGACCAGAGCAGTGGCCATTTTAAAGGGGTTTTTTTCCGACCCCCGAACCCTATACAATTTCTATATACCTGGATTGCTGGCGGGGTCCAGGGCGAGGAGTCCTGGCGGGGGGCTCGGGGGGCAGCGCCCCCCGGAAACGGTGGCGTCAATTTGTATTTTCTTGGGGACCCCCTTCCAAAACTAAAAACATAATTCCAAAAAAACAAAACTTCTCGGCTGTCCTCTTTGGAGGTTGCCCGGTGAAAAAAAACGTTATTGGGACCTGAACCCTATACAATTTCTATTAAGGCAGGTTCCAAAAAAGAACCCAGGTGACCAGAGCAGTGGCCATTTTAAAGGGGTTTTTTTCCGACCCCCGAACCCTATACAATTTCTATATACCTGGATTGCTGGCGGGGTCCAGGGCGAGGAGTCCTGGCGGGGGGCTCGGGGGGCAGCGCCCCCCGGAAACGGTGGCGTCGATTTGTATTTTCTTGGTGACCCCCTTCCAAAACTAAAACATAGTTCCAAAAAACAAAACTTTCGGTCAAAACTTTCGGTCAAAACTTTCGGTCAAAACTTATTGGGACCTGAACCCTATACAATTTCTATTAAGGCAAGTTCCAAAAAAGAAACCCAGGTGACCAGAGCAGTGGCCATTTTAAAGGGGTTTTTTTCCGACCCCCGAACCCTATACAATTTCTATATACCTGGATTGCTGGCGGGGTCCAGGGCGAGGAGTCCTGGCGGGGGGCTCGGGGGGCAGCGCCCCCCGGAAACGGTGGCGTCGATTTGTATTTTCTTGGTGACCCCCTTCCAAAACTAAAACATAGTTCCAAAAAACAAAACTTTCGTCAAAACTTTCGGTCAAAACTTTCGGTCAAAACTTATTGGGACCTGAACCCTATACAATTTCTATTAAGGCAAGTTCCAAAAAAGAAACCCAGGTGACCAGAGCAGTGGCCATTTTAAAGGGGTTTTTTTCCGACCCCCGAACCCTATACAATTTCTATATACCTGGATTGCTGGCGGGGTCCAGGGCGAGGAGTCCTGGCGGGGGGCTCGGGGGGCAGCGCCCCCCGGAAACGGTGGCGTCGATTTGTATTTTCTTGGTGACCCCCTTCCAAAACTAAAACATAGTTCCAAAAAACAAAACTTTCGGTCAAAACTTTCGGTCAAAACTTTCGGTCAAAACTTATTGGGACCTGAACCCTATACAATTTCTATTAAGGCAAGTTCCAAAAAAGAAACCCAGGTGACCAGAGCAGTGGCCATTTTAAAGGGGTTTTTTTCCGACCCCCGAACCCTATACAATTTCTATATACCTGGATTGCTGGCGGGGTCCAGGGCGAGGAGTCCTGGCGGGGGGCTCGGGGGCAGCGCCCCCCGGAAACGGTGGCGTCGATTTGTATTTTCTTGGTGACCCCCTTCCAAAACTAAAACATAGTTCCAAAAAACAAAACTTTCGGTCAAAACTTTCGGTCAAAACTTTCGGTCAAAACTTATTGGGACCTGAACCCTATACAATTTCTATTAAGGCACAGTTCCAAAAAAAGAAACTCAGTGACCAGAGCAGTGGCCATGTTAAAGGGGTTTTTTCCGACCCCGAACCCAAATACAATTTCTAAAATAAAAAAAAATAATAACTGGAATTGCTGGCTGGGGTCCAGGGCGAGGAGGAGTCCTGGCGGGGGGCTTCGGGGGGCAGCGCCACCCGGCAACGGTTGGCGCGATTTGTATGTTCTTGGTGGACCCCCTTCCAAAACTAAAACATAGTTCCAAAAAACAAAACTTTCGGTCAAAACTTTCGGTCAAAACTTTCGGTCAAACCTTAACCCTATACAATTTCTATTAAGGCAAGTTCCAAAAAAGAAACCCAGGTGACCAGAGCAGTGGCCATTTTAAAGGGGTTTTTTTCCGACCCCCGAACCCTATACAATTTCTATATACCTGGATTGCTGGCGGGGTCCAGGGCGAGGAGTCCTGGCGGGGGGCTCGGGGGCAGCGCCCCCCGGAAACGGTGGCGTCGATTTGTATTTTCTTGGTGACCCCCTTCCAAAACTAAAACATAGTTCCAAAAAACAAAACTTTCGGTCAAAACTTTCGGTCAAAACTTATTGGGACCTGAACCCTATACAATTTCTATTAAGGCAAGTTCCAAAAAAGAAACCCAGGTGACCAGAGCAGTGGCCATTTTAAAGGGGTTTTTTTCCGACCCCCGAACCCTATACAATTTCTATATACCTGGATTGCTGGCGGGGTCCAGGGCGAGGAGTCCTGGCGGGGGGCTCGGGGGGCAGCCCCCCCCGGAAACGGTGGCGTCGATTTGTATTTTCTTGGTGACCCCCTTCCAAAACTAAAACATAGTTCCAAAAAACAAAACTTTCGGTCAAAACTTTCGGTCAAAACTTTCGGTCAAAACTGATTGGGACCTGAACCCTATACAATTTCTATTAAGGCAAGTTCCAAAAAAGAAACCCAGGTGACCAGAGCAGTGGCCATTTTAAAGGGGTTTTTTTCCGACCCCCGAACCCTATACAATTTCTATATACCTGGATTGCTGGGGGGGTCCAGGGCGAGGAGTCCTGGGGGGGGGCTGGGGGGGCAGCGCCCCCCGGAAACGGTGGCGTCGATTTGTATTTTCTTGGTGACCCCCTTCCAAAACTAAAACATAGTTCCAAAAAACAAAACTTTCGGTCAAAACTTTCGGTCAAAACTTTCGGTCAAAACTTATTGGGACCTGAACCCTATACAATTTCTATTAATGCAAGTTCCAAAAAAGAAACCCAGGTGACCAGAGCAGTGGCCATTTTAAAGGGGTTTTTTTCCGACCCCCGAACCCTATACAATTTCTATATACCTGGATTGCTGGCGGGGTCCAGGGCGAGGAGTCCTGGCGGGGGGCTCGGGGGCAGCGCCCCCCGGAAACGGTGGCGTCGATTTGTATTTTCTTGGTGACCCCCTTCCAAAACTAAAACATAGTGGTTTTCGCCCGTAAAAACAAACTTTCGGCAAAACTTTCGGGGTCAAACTTTCGGTCAAAACCTTATGGGACCCTGAACCCTATTACAATTTCTATTAAGGCAGGGCGCGCCGTCTGTATTTTAAAAAACAACAAGGTTTCCAAAAAAAACCCAGTGACCAGAGCAGGTGGCCATTTAAAGAGGGGTTTTTTTTTTTTTTCCTTTTCCGACCCCCGAACCCTATACAATTTCTATATACCTGGATTGCTGGCGGGGTCCAGGGCGAGGAGTCCTGGCGGGGGGCTCGGGGGGCAGCGCCCCCCGGAAACGGTGGCGTCGATTTGTATTTTCTTGGTGACCCCCTTCCAAACCTAAAACATAGTTCCAAAAAACAAAACTTTCGGTCAAAACTTTCGGTCAAAACTTTCGGTCAAAACTTATTGGGACCTGAACCCTATACAATTTCTATTAAGGCAAGTTCCAAAAAAGAACCCCAGGTGACCAGAGCAGTGGCCATTTTAAAGGGGTTTTTTTCCGACCCCCGAACCCTATACAATTTCTATATACCTGGATTGCTGGCGGGGTCCAGGGCGAGGAGTCCTGGCGGGGGGCTCGGGGGTCAGCGCCCCCCGGAAACGGTGGCGTCGATTTGTATTTTCTTGGTGACCCCCTTCCAAAACTAAAAACATAGTCCAAAAAACAAAACTTTCGGTACCAAAACTCTTCGGTCAAAAAACTTTCGAGTCAAAAAAAAAAAAAAAAAAAAAAAAAAACTTATTGGGACCTGAACCTATACCCAATTTTCTATTAAGGCAGTTCCCAAAAAAAGACACCCAGGTGACCAGAGCAGTGGCCATTTTAAAGGTTTGTTTTGTTTACGACCCCCGAACCCTATACATTCGATTATACCTGGATGATGCGGGGGGTGGTCCAGGGCGAGGAGTCATGGCGGGGGGGGATCGGGGGACAGCGACCCCCGGAAAACGGTGGCGGTCGTTTGGATTTTCTGGTGAACCCCTCTCAAAACTAAAACATAGTTCCAAACAAAACCCTTTCGGTCAAAACTTTCCCCCCCGAGTCGTTCAAACTTTCGGTCAAAACTGATTGGGACCTGAAACCCTTATACCAATTTCTATAAACCCTAAACCCTAAACCCTAAACCCTAAACCCTAAACCCTAAACCCTAAACCCTAAACCCTAAACCCTAAACCCTAAACCCTAAACCCTAAACCCTAAACCCTCAAGACAAAATAAATAGAAATTGTATGTGGTATCATTCTGAATGTCCCACGTTATTTGTCTAAACAGCTGACAAGCAGAATTTGAGTAAACTACTCCAAAACGCACTGGGAGGCAAAATATTCAATTTACTTAAACCTGCCTCCCCTGACCTCCCCCTCAAAACCCCCTCCCGCCCCTTTCGGCACCTTTCGGCCCCCGCCCTTCCCCACACCCTCCCGCCCCCTCCTCCCTCCGCCCCCGCTTCCCCCCCGCCCCCCCCCGCCCCCCCCTCCCCCTCCCCCCCCATCCCCCCCAGCTTTGGGAGCTAATTTTGAAATCCGGGAGCTAATTTTGAGCTGTCAGCAGCTAAGTTTGAGCCTTGAAATTTAATTTTGAGCTTCGGGAGCTAATTTTGAGCTCCGGGAGCTAATCTTGAGCTCCGGAGCTAATTTTGAGCTCCGGGAGCTAATTTTGAGGCTAATTTTGAGCTCGGGAGTTTTTTTTTGAGCTCTTGGAGCTAATTTTGAGCTCTGGGAGCTAATATTTGAGCTCCGGGAGCTAATTTTGAGCTGGAGCTAGTTTTGAGCTCTGGGAGCTAATTTTGAGCTCCGGTATTGAGCCCTGGGAGCTAATTTTGAGCTTTGGGAATTAACAACGAGCTCTGGGATTTAATTTTGTGCTCTGGGAGCTAATTTTGAGCTTTGGCAGCTCATTTTCAGCTCCGGGAGCTAGCTCATTTTGAGCTCCGGGAGCTAATTTTGATCTCTGGGAGCCAATTTTGGGTTTTCGGAGCTAATGTAATTTTTTGAGCTTTCGGCGCTATTTTGAGCTCCGGGAGCTAATTGAGATAATTTTTAGCTCCGGGAGCTAATTTTGAGCTTTGGAAGCTATTTTGAGCTCCGGGAGCTAATTTTGAGCTCCGGGAGCTAATTTTGAGCTGGAGCTAATTTTGAGCTCTGGGAGCTAATTTTGAGCTCCGCTTTTGAGCGCTGGGAGCTAATTTTTAGCTTTGGGAGCTAATTTTGAGCTCTGGGAGTTAATTTGAGCTCCGGGAGCTAATTTGAATCTTGGGGAGCTTATTTTGAGCTCCGGGAGCTGGTTTTGAATTCCGGGAGCTAATTTTGAGCTCCGGGAGCTAATTTTGAATTCCGGGAGTTAATTTTGAGCTCCGGGAGCTAATTTTGAATTCCGGGAGCTAATTTTGAGCTCTGGGAGCTAATTTTGAGCTCTGGGAGCTAATTTTGAGCTTCGAGAGCTCCGGGAGCTAATTTTGAGCTCCGGGAGCTAATTTTGATCTCCGAAATTAATTTTGAGCTCCGGGAGCTTATTTTGAGCTCCGGGAGCTAATTTTGAGCTCTGGGAGCTAATTGTTTTTCTCCGGGAGCTAAGTTTGCTGACCAGCCGAGTTTAAGTAAATTAAACTGCTTTTGGCAAGCCGAATATTCAATCCACATCAATTCACTTCAATTCAAAACTCCCGCAGACCCTTAGACACCCCCCAGATCCCTCCCAGATCCCCACAGCTGACAAGCCGAGTTGAAGTAAATTAGTGTGAATCGCTTTTGGCAAGCCGAATATTCAATTCATTCAACCCCCACAAAAGGCACCAAGAAACCCCAAAGCCCAGGAGGCGGCGGGAGCCCCCAAATAGGCACTGGAGGCACTGGGAGGCACAAAAATAAGGTCCCAAAATATGTCCCGGGAGGCGCCAGTTCAGTCCAGGAGTTCCCAAAATAGGAATGGAAGGCCCCAAAATAAGCCTCAGAAGGCCCCAAAATAGGCCCCGGAAGACCTTAAACTATGCACCGAAAGGCCCTAAAATACACCCAGGGCTCAAAATAGGCACCGGGAGGCCGCAAAATGGCCCAAAAGGCCAAATTAGGCCCTGGGAGACCTCCGAAAAAAAGCCCCCGGGAGGCCCGAAAAGGCTGGCAGCCCGAAATCAAGCCCCGACAGACACCAAATTAGGCCGGTCCCAGTTTAGGCCAAATCAAGCAACCCAAAATAAATTTTTCCAAATTAAGCCCCCAAAAACCCAAATTAAGCCTCGAGACCCCGAATTATGTCCCACAAAAACCCAAATTAAGCCCGCAAAATCCCAAATTAAGCCCTGCAAAGGCCAAGTTAGGGCCTGGCCTCAAGTCTGGCCTTCAAATTAAGCCACCGGGAAGCCAAGAAAAACCCAAGTTGAGGGAAAGCCGAAATCAGGTCCGGGAGGCCCCGAATCAAATTGCGAGAGGGCACCCCCCGCAAAATTAGGCCCCGAACTAGCCCTGCAGGGCCCCAAATTAGGCCCACCCAGGCCCCACATTAAGCAAGCCCCAAAGTAAGCCTAGCTCCAAACTCAGCATAGGAGGCCCCAAATCAGGCTTCAAATTGCCGCAAAATTGAACCCAAAATTAAGCCCCAAAGCAGGCCGGGAGTCTGGGAAGCTTCAAAATAAGTTCCAAATGCGGCGCCAGGAGGCCGCGCGTTAGGATGCAAATGCAGCTCGTGAAACCCAAATTGCGGATGCAAGCGGCATCTGCGTCCAAAAGCACCAAACCCCAAATTTAAGCTGCAAATTAAGTCTCGGAGACTCCAAAGCCCCGAAACCCCAGGAAGCCCAAATGGCTCTGGGCAGAAGCCCCCAAGAAAGTCCGAGAATCCCGGTAGGTCCCAGAAAGCACAGAAATGCCCAACAAAAGTTCGGACCACCCCACCGCCCCCCCAAACAAAAGCACAACAATTGGATCCAAAGTCTCAATATATTGACCCAAAACGCTTGGGAGGCCACGTGCTCAATTTACTGAAACCTCTAAGGCCTTCACTTTTGCGTTGTCCCATGAAAGACTCGGGCCCCCCAAACAGCAAAGCCAAACCCCCCCAAATCTACTTATTCGTGCTTGAATTTCGGGGGTACCAGGGGGTGTCCCCCTGGCGCGGTCCAGCAAGGGCGATTGCTGGCGGGGTCCAGGGCGAGGAGTCCTGGCGGGGGGCTCGGGGGGCAGCGCCCCCCGGAAACGGTGGCGTCGATTTGTATTTTCTTGGTGACCCTCTTCCAAAACTAAAACATAGTTCCAAAAAACAAAACTTTCGGTCAAAACTTTCGGTCAAAACTTTCGGTCAAAACTTATTGGGACCTGAACCCTATACAATTTCTATTAAGGCAAGTTCAAAAAAAGAAACCCAGGTGACCAGAGCAGTGGCCATTTTAAAGGGGTTTTTTTCCGACCCCCGAACCCTATACAATTTCTATATACCTGGATTGCTGGCGGGGTCCAGGGCGAGGAGTCCTGGCGGGGGGCTCGGGGGGCAGCGCCCCCCGGAAAAGGTGGCGTCGATTTGTATTTTCTTGGTGACCCCCTTCCAAAACTAAAACATAGTTCCAAAAAACAAAACTTTCGGTCAAAACTTTCGGTCAAAACTTTCGGTCAAAACTTTCGGTCAAAACTTATTGGGACCTGAACCCTATACAATTTCTATTAAGGCAGGTTCCAAAAAAGAACCCAGGTGACCAGAGCAGTGGCCATTTTAAAGGGGTTTTTTTTCCGACCCCCGAACCCTATACAATTTCTATAAACCTGGATTGCTGGCGGGGTCCAGGGCGAGGAGTCCTGGCGGGGGACGGTGGCGTCAATTTGTATTTTCTTGGGGACCCCCTTCCAAAACTAAAAACATAGTTCCAAAAAACAAAACTTCTCGGCTGTCCTCTTTGGAGGGACGCCCGGTGAAAAAAAACTTATTGGGACCTGAACCCTATACAATTTCTATTAAGGCAGGTTCCAAAAAAGAACCCAGGTGACCAAAGCAGTGGCCATTTTAAAGGGGTTTTTTTCCGACCCCCGAACCCTATACAATTTCTATAAACCTGGATTGCTGGCGGGGTCCAGGGCGAGGAGTCCTGGCGGGGGGCTCGGGGGGCAGCGCCCCCCGGAAACGGTGGCGTCGATTTGTATTTTCTTGGTGACCCCCTTCAAAAACTAAAACATAGTTCCAAAAAACAAAACTTTCGGTCAAAACTTTCGGTCAAAACTTTCGGTCAAAACTTATTGGGACCTGAACCCTATACAATTTCTATTAAGGCAAGTTCCAAAAAAGAAACCCAGGTGACCAGAGCAGTGGCCATTTAAAGGGGTTTTTTTCCGACAACCGAACCTATAAAATTTTCTATAACCTGGATGCTGGCGGGGTCAGGGCGAGGAGTCCTGGCGGGGGCTAGGGGGGCACGCGCCCCCCAGGGAGGGGAGGGACGGGGGGGGGGGAAACGGTGCGTCGATTTGTATTTTCTTGGGACCCCCCTTCCAAAACTAAAACATTAGTTCCAAAAAACAAAAACTTTCGGTCAAAATTCGGTCAAAACTTTCGGTCCAAACTTATTGGGAATGAAACCCTTACAATTTCTATTAAGGCAAGTCCAAAAAGAAAACCCAGGTGACCAGGCAGTGGCCATTTTAAAGGGGTTTTTTCCGACCCCGAACCCTAACAATTTCTATATACCGGATTGCTGGCGGGGTCAGGGCGAGGAGTCCTGGCGGGGGCTCAGGGGGGCCGCGCCCCCCGGGGAGGAAAACGGTGGCGTCGGATTTGTAGTTCTTGGTGGACCCCTCCAAAACAAAACTAAAACATAGTTCCAAAAAACAAAACTTTCGGTCAAAACTTTCGGTCAAAACTTTCGGTCAAAACTTATTGGGACCTGCACCCTATACAATTTCTATTAAGGCAAGTTCCAAAAAAGAAACCCAGGTGACCAGAGCAGTGGCCATTTTAAAGGGGTTTTTTTCCGACCCCCGAACCCTATACAATTTCTATATACCTGGATTGCTGGCGGGGTCCAGGGCGAGGAGTCCTGGCGGGGGGCTCGGGGGGCAGCGCCCCCGGAAACGGTGGCGTCGATTTGTATTTTCTTGGTGACCCCCTTCCAAAACTAAAACATAGTTCCAAAAAACAAAACTTTCGGTCAAAACTTTCGGTCAAAACTTTCGGTCAAACCTTATTGGGACCTGAACCCTATACAATTTCTATTAAGGCAAGTTCCAAAAAAGAAACCCAGGTGACCAGAGCAGTGGCCATTTTAAAGGGGTTTTTTTCCGACCCCCGAACCCTATACAATTTCTATATACCTGGATTGCTGGCGGGGTCCAGGGCGAGGAGTCCTGGCGGGGGGCCCGGGGGGCAGCGC
>CAJNDS010001344.1:0-22283 GCA_905221605.1 Symbiodinium natans | reverse complement strand
CCATGGTTGCATGTAGCCTCTCCAGTGGCTACCATCCTCCCCCTCATCACCTGAGTCAGTGCTGTGTCCTGAACTTCGGTCGGGTCCAGGTTCCAATCTCCTAGGATGATCCAGGGTTCCGGGAGGGTTCTTACGAAAGCCACCAGAGAGGATAGCACCTCTGCATTCGTGGGACCATTTAGGCCTTCCGTGTCCCTCAGGTAGAGGGACACAATCGTGTAGTACCACCGTCTTTGTCTCAGACCCACAGCTGTGTAGCCTGCCCCTTTGCATTGGTAGGTGGCTTTTTGCCACACTCCGCTATTTTTGGGAAAGGCACAAGCAGTGCCCCCCAACCTTGTGCCCTTGTCCGACAGGGAGGCCGGCTCAGCATAGAGATCCCATCCTAGGGATTGCAGTGTGGCTCTCCCGCCCTGCAGCAGTTCCGGTGTGAGGTGGGTTTCCTGCAGACACACCACCTTGGCTTTGGAGGAGGTCACCCACTCCAGTGCCCCGTTGTTGAAACTGGTGACATTGGCGCTCATGATACTTAGATACTGGTCAGGCGAGGCGGAAGGTTTAACCTTCTCATGGCTGGGCTCTTCTGAGTCGGTGCCCTCGCCGTGGGTAGGGTCTTCCTCTCGTTCCTGCTGACCCAGCACCTGTTCCGGTGTCAGGGACTCTTCCTTCTTTGGGAGCTCAGAGGCTATCACCTCCTTTGCTTGTTGAATGGCTTTCCCGGTGACATCCTCTCCTTGCTCTAGGGCATGCAGGACCATCCTGCACCAACCCCAGGCCAGGGAGTCCTCCGCCATCACCTCCTCTTGGGCTTCGATGAAGCTTAAAAGGGTGGCTTCCTTCGCCTGAAAGGGGCTCGCTTGATGCATACTTCTTCTTTTTTTTTCCGAGTTGAGCGAACAAATGCGATCCACCTTCTTGGTGTTTGGGTTGTGAAAACCGTGCCTCGGTACCGGCACATCTGATGGCACTCTTGGCCCTATGGTACAGGGGGAGGAACATCACCTCCTCCTAAGCTATCATCCTCTTTGGGATGCTACCAGAGGCTGATACCTCATGAGAGGATTGAACCTCCTGGCAAACAGTCCTCAAGGTTTCTGGTGCACTGTGTGCAAACTGTGAGAGGAAATCGGCCAGGGGTGTGTTCTCTGGCAGCGAGGATGAAACTCGACTTCATCATCCTCTTTGGGATGCTACCAGAGGGTGATACCTCATGAGAGGATTAAAACCTCCTGACAAAAAATCTCCCTCAAGGCCTCTGGTGCACCTGGTGCAGGCTGTTAGAGGGGATCGGTCAGGGGTAGTTTCCTGGTAGCGAGGATGACCTCCACTTTATCCTCACTGGGAGGATGCAACCTCCTAGGTTGCTTCAGCTGCCGGTGCCCTCAGGGATTTTGCACAAGGGGGGTCTGCTGCAACTTGGGCTGTCCCTTGCACCTGCTGAAAGAGGCTGCGGATGGCATTGGTTGGCTCGGGTTTAAACTGCGCCTTGCACCTGGGGTCCTTTTTAAAACTGCATGCAACTGAAAGTTTTTGCGAAACATTTTTAGTCTTCAAGGACAACTGTCCACCACAACCTTCGCAAACCCACAGTTGTCTGTCCCCTAGCAGTTTTAAAACATGTGTAACATGTACCCCTTCAACCGTCACTCTGCCTTGGTGTGTGCATTGGTGTGCTGCCAATGCTGCCAAGGTTGCATACTTCTTCTTCTTGACGTAGACCCGGGTTCCAAAAGTCGCAGCCAACTTGGTGACCTGACTGAGGACTTTTGCACGGTCCATGGCCGTTGCTGCCATCACCGCCAAAGGCCAAAACTCCTCTCCAAGCCTTGCTGCGCCCAACATAGTCCTCGCCTGTTGCTTCACAGTCTTCACTGAGTCTTCACCGCATTCTCAGCACCTCCATTTCCTTGTGGTACTCCCGGAACACTAGTGGTAACACGAATGGGCTCCTTGTGGAACCACTGGACCATTTCCTTCGAGGTGAACTGCGACGCCCTGTCTGAGCGGAATCGCAAGACCGGAATGTTGAGGTCCTTCAGGTACAAGACGATTTTCTGGACTGCACTCATCACAGTGGGACCCTTGACATCCGGAAGCGGAACTGCAAACTTCAGGAACGCCTTCTCCGGCGGTTTAAAGTCTTCAGGTAGTGGCTTCACTTCCTCCTCAGACTTCCCCTCCTCAGACGCCTTCTTCGCAACCTTCGCTACCACCTCTGTGTCCACCAGGAGCTCCTTGCCCTCTTCATCCAACCTGTCCATCACCTCGTCATCATCGTCGTAGCGAACAATCCTTGTCTCCTGAGGTTGTAGTTCTTGAGGCATAGGAGGACATTCTTCACCATCACTAAGAACATAGTCATCATCCTCCTCGTCGGCCTCGTTGGGAACCTGATCACCCTCCATCTCCTTCATGCAGGTCCTCGTACTCAACCTCTTCTCTTGAATCTCTGACTGTGTCCCAGGCACCGGTGACATAGGCCTTGGGGATTGAGAAGCGGCCGACCCAAAGGTGCTTCATCTTGGCATTTTGTCGTTTGTCACCCCTGGCATTCGCATTGAGCCCTTCTTGTTTAAAGGGGCCAGATATGTCTGTTGTCAAAACAAACATACTCGGATGCTCAATACGCTTGTGTCTGTGTCCGGTCGCACCGTGGAGGACACATTGGAGGCAGTCTCTCCGATAGGGGTAGTGCCCCGACCGGGCATGGTCCTCCCATGCTTGTTTTGTCATGGCTCTCAACGATCCTGTTGTTGGGGCGAACCTTGCTTCACCCACCACCTTTTGAACATGTACTTCAAGCTGCCGAGGCCATTGCCTTGAGGTATCCTTTCCACCACAAGACCCCTCCTCAGGTTGGCGCAAGCCATCAAGGTGGTTCAGGTCGTAGTTCGAGAGCAATCGTGACGATCTTCTTGGACCACCTCCTAAGGCACCCTGATCAAACTTCTGCGACTTCATGCCCGCTAACGACTCGAACTCGCCCATGACAGCTTCCTCGGGACCACCTGGGCTCATCATTTCAGGACCAACCCAGACAAAACCCGTCCTTCTCGAAGGGCTTCCAAATCTCGTGACGACATAGAGGAGGATCATCTGGGCAAGTCTCTCCTTCGTTGTCTCATCACTAGACGAAGCATATCCGCCCGCACCCACGATGACCTCAATCCTTCCAGTCGCTGCCCCCCACAAGAGGACCCCAAACATTTCCCTAGGTATTCTTCCGGACACAGTGATGCAGGTGAGGCCATTGTCCTCCAGCGATGCGAACGATGGAGCTCCTTCTTGATGAGGGCAAAGTTGAACGAGCCACCTGGTAGAACTCAAGAGAAGCTTTCTTCTTCTTCGGTTCCACGATGTAGCCTTGAGTGTCTCCCAGCCCTTTTCAATGTTCACATCCACTGGCAAAGCGTCCCTGGTCACTGGGCTAAGGCCTTTCAGGAACGATCCTTCAACCCCCTTCCACAGGTCGATCTTCTTCCCGGTCTTGACAAAGCGCTCAAAGGACGTAGACCAATTCTCGTTTTCCTTCGCCATCAAATGGTCCAACTTCACCTCCAGCTCCCTAGCGCCCGTTTCCAGCTCACGAATCCTCTCCGCCTCAATCTGATCGAAAAGGTTTTGTGCCTGAGCCAAGTTGAGTTCCGGGCATCCCGACCTCAAGGTTGTCTTTAACACCCCAAGAGTTGGGTGTCTGATCCTCAGCCCCTTTTTTCCCCAATGAACTTCACACCCAATCTTCACTAAGTCGCCCATCGGAAGGAGGGACTGTATATCCAACGACGAGGCCAAGATCGATCCTGCACTGTTCTGGTAGAGCTGGGCACTCTCGTTGTTCGCCAAGACCACGTTGACCTTTGAAGCTGAACTCCACTCCTCTTCACCCTTAGGCTGTCTCATTATGTTCGTGGCACCAGAGTCGATGAGCACGTTGGGGGGCTTCAGGGCTTCCTGGAACACTCGCTTGTCCATAAAGGATTTCAGCTTCCCGAAGTCGAAATCATCGGTCACCCTCAAAGCCCTCAACCTCAGCTCATCAAGCTGTCGTTGTAGACCTTCCAGCGTTGTTCGACCCTCTGGCGAATTCCCTTGTCCCACCAACGATCTCAGCTGCCTCCGACACCGCAGCATGCATTTCTCTAGATCCTGATCCCGACACAGTAGAGGTCAATGTCGAGGAAGGTGAAGTTGGCTGAGGCTCGGGTTCCTGAGGCGTCGAGGTGGATTGGATCCCATCTTGAGGAAGAACTTCAGCTTTAGCTGTAGTCGTAGGCTTCGAAGGAGAACCTTTCGGCCTTGCACTAGGGTCAGACTTTGCCTTCGGGGATGGGCTTTGCTTCGTAGGACATGCTGCAGCGAAGTGACCTTCACCTCCACATTCAAGGCATTTGTCCCTCTTCGTAGTTCCTTCGAAAGTGTGTTTGAAGCGACAATTTCGTCCAAAGCGACACCCTTCTGGAACCTTTGCAAACCACTGGCACAATCGCTGGTCGCCCTCCTTTTGCTCAGACCCGTCTTGCTTGCCCTTGCCCTTTCCTTTACCCTTTCCCTTTGACTCTTCAGGTCGGAAAGGCTTCAGCTTGGTATCGCTCTGCTGTGGGGCTGCCTTCGCCGGGGTCGGTGTCTGCTTAGCGCCTGCCATAGAGAGCAACTCCATCTCAGCTCGAAGATGTTGATGGTAGCGCATTGTGGTTTCCAGGTTCGGATTTGTGTCAACCTGGAGCTTGTTGCGCATGAGGTTCGTTCTGAACTCCGACTCCGGAAACTTGGACAACACCTCACCCACGATCAAACCCAAGCCTCGGGTGAGCACGACTGGATCAGGGCACACCAATGACAGCTCTTTGGCTCTTGCAACCCACTTTTCCCACTGCCTCAACGACTTCGCAGCGGAATCAGGATCACTGCACTTTGCCGGCTCCGACAATGAACGAAGGATGTGGGTCTTCTCCTTCTCACCACCCGGGGCATACAAGGTGAAGACACGATAGATGATCCCCAAAGTGCTCTTTGCACACTGCCTTGAAACCATCTCGTTGAATCTCATCAGGAAGAGCACTCAGAATCATTCCAGCTGCCCTCATATTTACCCGGGAATACTTCCCGAGCTCCAAGTCCCCAGGAGAAGGATCCTTGAGGAGAAGGCGGTCGTACGGAGTGCTATTGACCCACTGTTGATACATGTCCTGGGCCCTCGTCTTCACCGCCTTCCACCACACCGCACTGGTGTCGCTGATGTCTGACATAGGACTGTCAATCAGTTCCACCCAGTCCTGAACCGCCACAGCGCTTTCCGGCGTTCCTGGAGGTCCCAAAACCGCCAGGGTCGTTACTCCCGGCTTGACTTGCTCTGGGGTCTCATCCTTCCGATTGAGCATCGCCATCTGTGCCTGCTGGAGCTGTGCCATCCCTGCCACCAGAGTGTTGAGCAGGTCTCCACCTCCAAATCCTTGTTCCTTGCCTCCAGCACCTGCACCACCCCCCCGTTCTTCGGGTGATTGGGATTGAATAGATTGAATAGTTTGAATAGTTTGAATAGTTTGGGGCCCCAGGCCGGGCCCCCAAACTATTCAAACTATTCAAACTGTTCAAACCCCTCCCCTCTCCTCCCAGGGACCCCCCTAAACTATTCAAACTATTCTAACCCCCCCCCCTTCTCCTCCCAGGGACCCCCCAAAACTATTCAAACTATTCAAACTATTCAAACTATTCAAACTATTCAAACTATTCAAACTATTCAAACTATTCAAACTATTCAAACTATTCAAACTATTCAAACTATTCAAACTATTCAAACTATTCAAACCCCCGGGTTTCAATGGCTTGAATAGTTTGAATAGTTTGAAATAGTTTTGAATAGTTTTAACCCCCCCCCCTCTCCTCCCGGGGACCCCCCAAAACTATTCAAACTATTCAAACTATTCAAACTATTCAAACTATTCAAACTATTCAAACTATTCAAACTATTCAAACTATTCAAACTATTCAAACTATTCAAACTATTCAAAACCCCAGGGTTTGAACAGTTTGAATAGTTTGGATAGTTTAGGGCCCCAGGCCGGACCCTCCAACCTATTCAAACTATTCAAACTATTCAAACCCCCAGGGTTTGAATAGTTTGAATAGTTTGAATAGTTTGAATAGTTTGAATAGTTTGAATAGTTTGAATAGTTTGAATAGTTTGAATAGTTTGAATAGTTTGAATAGTTTGAATAGTTTAGGGCCCCAGGCCGGACCCCCCCCCCCAGGGTTTGAATAGTTTGAATAGTTTAGGGCCCCAGTTCGGACCCCCAAACTATTCAAACTATTCAAACCCCCCCCCCCTTTCCTCCCAGGGACCCCCCAAAACTATTCAAACTATTCAAACTATTCAAACTATTCAAACCCCCAGGGTTTGAATAGTTTGAATAGTTTGAATAGTTTAGGGCCCCAGGCCGGACCCCCAAACTATTTAAACTATTCAACCCCCCCCCCTCCTCTCCTCCCAGGGACCCCCCAAAACTATTCAAAGTATTCAAAGTATTCAAAGTATTCAAACTATTCAAACTATTCAAACTATTCAAACTATTCAAACTATTCAAACTATTCAAACTATTCAAACTATTCAAACTATTCAAACTATTCAAACTATTCAAACTATTCAAACTATTCAAACCCGCAGGGTTTGAATAGTTTGAATAGGTTGGATAGTGTAGGGCCCCAGTTCGGACCCCAAACTATTCAAACTATTCAAACCCCCCCCCCTCCTCTCCTCCCAGGGACCCCCCAAAACTAGTCTAACTGTGAGTCTAACTATCCAAACTATTCAAACTATTCAAACCCCCAGGGTTTGAATAGTTTGAATAGTTTGGATAGTTTAGGGGCCCAGGCCGGACCCTCCAAACTATTCAAACTATTCAAACTATTCAAACTATTCAAACTATTCAAACTATTCAAACTATTCAAACTATTCAAACTATTCAAACTATTCAAACTATTCAAACTATTCAAACCCCCAGGGTTTGAATAGTTTGAATAGTTTGAATAGTTTGAATAGTTTGAATAGTTTGAATAGTTTGAATAGTTTGAATAGTTTGAATAGTTTGAATAGTTTGAATAGTTTGAATAGTTTAGGGCCCCAGGCCGGACCCCCCCCCCCAGGGTTTGAATAGTTTGAATAGTTTAGGGCCCCAGTTCGGACCCCCAAACTATTCAAACTATTCAAACCCCCCTCCGCCCTCCTCTCCTCCCAGGGACCCCCCAAAACTATTGAATAGTTTGAATAGTTTAGGGCCCCAGGCGTGACCCCCCAAACTATTCAAACTATTCAAACCCCACTCCCCCCCCCCCAACAAAAGGACGAATCATCACATTATACACAAAGGTTCCTGCCTCATATATATATATATATATTATATTAGGGATTGTATATTTTAATTTTTAAACATATCAGATTACATTTTATATTCTAGATTTTATGATACACATATCTTATATAAGTAATAACTTCTACAAATTAACCAAGTGTATGTTACACATATGTAGATACAAACTAAGTAAGTTCTGCTGCGCATACCATTTGCCGAGTCTGGGCTTCCCGGCACATGGTCTTGAGGATGGAGACGAAGGAGGCGCGCCAGAGCACCATCCGTGGATCGCAGATGTCCATTTGTGCCTGCTGCGAGATCAGATGCTCGATCTCTCGCGTTTTGCTGTCCTGAGTTTGCCAGAGTTGTCAGGTCACAAGGTCACAGACTTTTGAAGGGAACATAGCTGCAAGATGCCATCCACCTCAATCAGTGCCTGTCGGTTCGTGCCTTCAAGGCTCGGTGATCACTCCCGTCTTTGCATTCCCCTTCAGGGACCAGACCGCCGCGCCACATATGCGGACGTAGTTTGCCAGCATCTTCGACTCGGAGCGTAGCTCGGTAATGTCCTTCAGGCAAGGGTCACGAGTTCAGCACTGGGCTGATGTGCAATCCACCATGGCGGATCATCACGAATGTTGTGCAGCTGCACAGCCGCAGCTCTGAAACACAACGCTCACACAACACTTACAATTTCTCGACAGACCCGTCATGACCGATGCCGATCACGCCCACGATGTTTCCATGGCGATCGCGGCGGGCAGTAGCGCTCCACAAAATATCCTTTCGCTGCCCACTCTTCGTCCAGAGGGAAAACTCATAGTTTGTGATCTCCTGCAAGGGGTCATGCATGCAGTCTACTTCTCAGATGCTGGGACTCAGCAGGGCTCCACCCAGAGGTGATCAGCCCGCATCGCTTTGTTGAATCCGAGCAGGGAGCAGCTGAAAGACCGTCTGCTAATCCGATCAAGACTTCGTCAGTACAGACCCGAGCTCCTGACCATTCATGCCCTGGGAGAGCATGGTCTGTACAGAGTCAGAGAACTCGTCAGCAATGAAATTTTGCACCAGCTTCTTTCCGACAGCTTCCTCTTTTGTAAAGCCCATCAGAAGCTCGGTCCCACGGTTCCACTCCTGCAGATCACGGATGCACATGCCAATGCGCAATAATGCGCCGCAATGCGCCATAATGCGCAACTCGTGTCATGTCCCCAGAGGGCTCCTCCACACATCCAGATTTGTCTACCGCAATCAAAGGGGCATTCACCTCTCCTGAACAGGATAGCTCTGAAAAGTTCCCAGTGTCTCAAATCTCGGTGCCATTTTGCCACATGATGTCCAGATCCAAGCGTCGGATGAGACGATCTTGCAGGGTCACTTCAGAAGAGTGCGAGCTCTTGAGCAAGCCCGTGACTTCCTATCGTGCAGAGCAACTGCGCTCTCACAGCAATTTGAACTGCTCTTCATTGACTCCATCGTCCTGACCGATGTACAGCACGCCGGACGAGTCCTTGCTGCTGGCACTTGGACAGCTGGATGCCAGAAAAAGAACCTGCAAGGAGAGTTAAGACCGTCAAGAACTGGTTCCGTGCCTACGTTTCGCAGCCGTTTGTTGCTGTAGGTCGGCTTTGGGCTCAACCGGACAGTACCACCTAGGCCGACTTGACGAAAAAAACACCTCTCTTACCCATAAAGCAGGGTAGGGCCGAACCTGTTCTTGACGTGAAGGACCAAAACGCCAACATAGGAGCGACACAAAGCTGGCTCATCTCGCTCATCTCGCGATTGCTAGCTTGCGGTTTGCTCGAACTGCCCTGACAGTCCCTCAAAGCCCTCTTCACTGTACTGGCAGGGCTCTGCATCTCAGTTGCGCTGTTGCATTTTTGCCTAAGGCAGTTAGGATACGTCAGTTCCTAACAAGGTGCGCACTCGCTTGAAGATGAGTTTATTGCCTCCCACCTCATGCCACGGCTGCCCAGCCGCTCGGGAGTGCACGCAGAAGCGTCGCTGTAAGTGGGCCACCCCATTGGGAGACCTCCGAAGCTCTACTTGCAGAGAGCATTGCCAGTTGTTGCATTTGTTGCCCGCAACAGGTGTTTCTCACGAGTTGCACAAGTTGAGCGCACCAGAATGTCCACAGGATAGCATGTCTTGTAAAGTACACAGAAAAATGCTGCCCTGTAACTGCTTCTCCTGCCCGTCAGAGACCGTTAGAGAGCAGCTGGGTTCCAGAGGATGCTCAAAGCGTCGCTGCGGTCCTACCCTCAACGGTGGGTGCGCTTTCTTTGGAACAGGTAGTCACCAGGTGGTCAGTGTACAGGATGCAAGTGTCATAAGGAGTTGCAGACAACTCTTCATGAGAGCTTTAGTGTCATCTTCATGCTCAGACGGTTTCAATTTCACTTTGTCGTGTGGTGTATGGTTGTGAGGTTGGGTCGGGCTGGCCAGACTTGACGCGGGGGATCACATCCTAATCGGGATTGGTTTGTCTGTTCCCTTGCATCTACAGCACTGATCATTAGTGTAATCAAAAACCATGGTTTTGAAGTGTGGTCGCTTGATTCATCTGAGATGCAGAACCGCTTTGGAGGTGATGGCTGCCTTGGCTTGACACTTGATCGAAGAGGTCGTTGGCATTGTGTCTAGATTGCAGACCCGTGACACTCGGTTGCAAGCAAGACTCCTGAAGGTCGGCCAAGCCCGGCTGGTCTCCTGTCTCGAGAAACTCGGAGAAGGGTCTCCTGCGAATGCCCCAGAATCATCTGAGCATGCCCGCAGTCTAGTGACTCCCTAGTTGACGAGGCGCGCCTGAGAGCAGACTCGCAGGGGCAGCCAAAGACTTCCTCAGCTTTCCTGTTCCACCGAGTGATCAGGCCGTAACGGTCCACAGCCTTGGCACAGGCAAACTTTCTCTCACATGCCCAATCCTGCTGCAAGTTCTGAATACTCTGGTTCTAAACAGCGCTGCCAAAACTATGTGAAGCGCAAGACGGCATGCTGAAAGCATGCCTGCCTGCTTGTCAGTAACAACGATTAACCGCAACTTGATGCTCCGGTTTGTCTATGAAGCTGCCCTCTCACACACAGCAGAACTCTTACCCCGAAATCAGATAGCAACCTCCCCCTCCCCCCGCTGCAATCACACCGGCTCCAACGTGGAAAGGTGGGAAAGTTAGGCTCAGCGCAACTACCGGTGCATTTGCACCATCGAAGCAGCGTCGGAGACAACCATAGGCCTTGAAAGTCGCGGGTTCGTCAAGGCATCTCAGGGCACTGCGGTTCTGCGGGTCCAAAGGTTCCAAGCTATCTGCCAAAATCTGCTCAAATCTGCTAAAAAGCGACACCTTCTCATGATTCGTGCTGTGATTTGAGCAGTTCCTTGCCTCAGCCTGGTCCCGGAGTGACCTCTCTGCATCTGCGAGAGCCTGGCACGATAACCATGGCTCCCGCTTACCTTGATGTTTCACGTCTGGGCACAGGGCTCTGAGGCCTCAGAGATCCTCACTGCGAGCACCGAAAATAAGACTCATCCGACTCATGCATAACTTCGCCTTCTTCGTAGCAGAAAGAGCTCTGCGCGAGTCTGCGAGCGCACGCTGAGCTTCATTGAGCTGGGCCTCACGTCGTGGCGAGGCTGCACACTGGCCAACTGACTGCTACTGGAACGCGCAATGTGTCAAAAAAACTGCGAGTCCGTCTGGTTAGAGGGGCGTGCGCATGTCAAGACCCTTGGAGTTGCGAAACCGACTCGCCGAATCTGCTCGAATCTTCTGCATCCTGCATGGTACTGCACGAAGATGCCCAAAACAAATACATGGAAAATCAGGTGCCGAATCAGCACTATGCTGACATGGTAACATTAACCTGATACTGTCTATGAACCTGAATGTCTGTACCCAAATGAACCCATTCGCACCTGTATTCTGGACCCTACACAAGATAAGACAATCCACCACCCAGAGCCCTTGGCGTGTCTGGAGGCGCCTGCAACTCTGAAGGGTTTGCGACGACACAGCAGCTCATGTCTGCAACCGCATCGGCAGAGTCTTAGTTGGGGGGGGGGGGCTCTATGGCTTAATGGTATTCCAAAAGTAGGGGGGTCATATCAACAGGAGGTACACAAAGCGAGCTCATTGGGGCCTGAGGCCCTGCTAACCGTCCTCGCCCTACTTACTCTTCAGGCTGCTTTGCGAGGCATAAGGCAAAGGTTCTTACAGACTTGGTGCACACTGCCCTTGATGCCTGGCTTGGCATTCTGTTTAGTGAAAGCTTACAAGCTTGCTGTTCTGTCTTTGTCCAGGAGCCTGCGAAGCTGCGGGAAGGAGAATAAGTGGCTAGGCCCGGACCAACTGAGCCTGACCGTCAGGAACCCACCGCGCAGTGAGAACAGTTGGTCAGAATGTCATTCTAGCTTCAGACTTCTTAGTGGAGCTCAGATGTAGTATCATGTTGAGTTAAAGTATGCCCGATCCTGGCTGACCGATGCAGCTTCGTGGAATGGATTTCACAGCAAAAAGTACTCCGGCCGCCATGGGCCGCGACCTATCTCAGGTTGGAAGTTTGGAACTTGGAGTGCTGTATTTAAGGCTGAGTTGCAATACAGGAATTTTCCAGACGCCGCACCCTGTACTGGTCGCACGCCCTAGAGACGGGGCTGCTCACGCAGAGCAAGTGGTCAGCTCGTTGTGCATGGGATTGCCTGAATGAATCTAACTGCAACTTTTCAACTCTTTGCTTGAAGGTCACCTTCACAAAGCCTGACCCACCTTACTGTACAATTTTCACGGCGTAGCTGCAGCCTGGCACAACCCCGAGACCTCAGAGAGGCACCACAATTGAAAACATGTCGGGGTCTGTGACAAGTCCGTCTGAATGATTTGAAAGGGGCTCTTTTGAAAGGCTCTTTTTGAAGGCTCTTGAATCTTAAGCCTCAGACTGGCCAAGCTCTGCCCATACATTGCCTGCAGAGGAACATGTCAACGTCAGTCGACTGCTGATGCAGCGTAATTTCGATTCATAGATGTCTCCTTGCTACACCTGCATGAGTTCTGACTGTTGTTCGATGTTCGGAGGAGCTGATGAACTGCTGAATGCATGCGCCTGGCCTCGCTCACTTCGACTGAGATCGAAGTAGCTGAGCCAGCCGTAGGGCCTGTAACCTCAGTGACAGACGGTCCATGCGAAGAGCTTCGCATGTCTCACACGGCTGCGTGCGAGGCTGTGATTTTCCATGGGTCGCGTGTGTTGCTCAGAAGCTGGTAAGCCTCACAGCAACGGGCTGAAGTCTGAAGTCTGGCCTGGCTCTTCATATTGTGCAAATAGCGTGTGCAAATAGCGTGTGCATTGAGACCTTGGAGTTGAGGTCGAAGGCCGTAGTGGCCTCGACGTCGAACTTGTCTGACGCCTAAACCAGCTTAGAACATCCGAGAACCGTTGCTATCACTAAAACTTTAATGTCTTCGAAGCGAATGCACCTGCGAGCCGCCGGGCATCTGAAAGTTCAATGTTGCCTCGTGGGCAGGCGCGACAAGGGCTGGTGAAGATGGAAAAGGACCGGTCTGAGCATCTCACTTCTTTTTCAACGGGACCAGAGGTCTGCGCTACGACACGCAGAAGTTCCTGCCGTTCCTTCCTGTTCGCCTTCCAGGCTTCAGAAGATTCAGACATGTTCACAAGCATTTGTGAGCACACCCCTCGCAGTGCGCGAATTGCCAATGGAGGTGCCTCTTCCTCCTTCAGCGTGGACAACCACTTGTCATGGTCCGACACAACCTCGAGGCCCATGCAGACTCGGCATTGTCTCAGACCCAACACCCATACACAAGGACACACAAGGACGCACAAGGCAACGGCATCACGAGCAAGCTTGAAAATCTTCTGTGTCTCCTTGTGCCACGTTCAGCTTGTCTTGCTGTACTTTTGAACTTCCTTCACTACTTCATTCACTACTCTGCGTGTCAGCAGGTTGGACAAGGCAGCCTCCTCCGAAGTAGCCTTCAGGTCGCTCAGAGCTGCCCTGAGATGTTGAAACACAGGCTGCTCACTGATTGAAATCCAACCCCCAGGCCTGACAAAACGGTACAGGCCCTCTCGTGCTCTCACCCGGCTCATTCGGGGAGGGGTCCCTTCCCAACCCGCCGTGCTGATGACGCACACCCATTGTGAGGGCAGCTCGTGATGTTGCTGGAATTTAGGATGTGGTGAGCACACCGCCCTAGAGCCCAAACCACTCTAGAAGCACACCATGGCACCCTCGACTCCCTTCTGTGCGACCTTGCGCGCGGCCCTCTTTCGATAATTGCGATCAGCTTCGAGATGTGTATGCTTCAAGCGAACAATGCGTTATGAGAAGACCAGACATCCAGTTCACTTCTCAGTCGCCGGCGGCAGCACAATCTGATCTGATCGAGTGCCTTGTAAAGCAAAGAGCTTTACCCTGCAGAAACATTCATTTCCCGCCGGGCTCAGTCTCCGGCCAACAAGGCCAGCGGGGGCTGGAAGTTGGGCGAAGGGAGCGTACTGCGACACCACAGAATGTGAAAAACATGAGCAACACTTCTGGCAGCTCAAATGACCACAACAAAACTGGAAACATGGAAAAAAAGAGGTCCTGCATCGCGCGTTCACGCTTCCAAGAGTGCCGAGAGGAAACTTGTGGCTAGCAGTCTACCCGCAAAAGGGCTGTGTAGGTGTCTGGAGACGTTGTCGTATGCTTCTACCCGGAGCTCCTGCTGCCGTCATGCAGCTATGCCGCATGGGTAAATGATGCGGAGATTGCTGTCAGTGCCTCCGGCCACGATCCCCAAGATCCCAACGTGTGCCACAAGGAGGCGACCAGCGTTCAGATGAAACAGATAACAGCAACATGCTGAGGATTTTCTGGCATAAACTTCCGGCAATGCTTCCATGCAGCATTTTTGCGAGCTTGCCCATCAGAGTCCGCCAAGGCCGCTAAGGACCGTATCTGACGAACGCGTGAAACCTGCTAGCTAGAGTTTTCGGGACCATCGAGATCCCCAATATCCTAGGGACCCTAAAACAATAATAGGGACTTCGTCAACCGCAAAATCAATCGGCATTCTGCCTTGGGGACGCTCCGTGTGCTCAAACTTTGAAAGCACCACGAGATTTCAAGAGCGCTGAGCGTTGTCCCAGCATGTCCCCCAATCCTTTGAGTTGCTTTCGCTGCGTCTCAAGGATCGCTGCCTCCATCTCGGTTCGAAGCGCTTCGAACTGTTCCAGCGCAGGACCCGACAGGCTCGCGGCGACAGTCGAGGGGCGCTGTGGCAGCAACTCGCTTGCATCCTTCTTTGCGGCTGCTACCGCGTCTGACTGCAGCTCTGTAGCACGAAGTAAGGCCTGAAGAAAGTCCTTCAGAGCTGTTCTGCAGGCATGAAGGTCTTCCTGGCCAGCCTTCGCTTTCTTGGACCCAGATTTGGGGAGCACTTGGGTGCTCCACACCGCTACGGGGATCAGAATCAGAAGACAGGTCAGCATGGAGCCTAGACAAGCCTGTCCAAAGGAACCCACGACGAAAGGGCGCCACCGACCCTTGTCACTGGTGCCGTCGTCGCCGTCGCCGTTGTCGCAGCGAGGTGGCGGCACAAAGTCATCCGGCGCTTCATGCAAAGCCTGCACTGCGCTGCTCAGAGCGGTGCTCAGGGCCTCCAGCCTTTTGGCGGGTTGCAGCCACGACTCCGTGCCTGAAGAACATTTCATCACCAGCAAGGCGAACTCGCAAGCAGCAAAGCTACATGCGCTCAAAGATCTCCGGAAGCAGGAACTTGCCTGGCTCCAGCAGCTACAATCACTGGATTGAAGGGCCTCTTTCATTGAAGCTGTGGCAGGTTCCAAGTCCGGATTGCCACCGTCCCAAAGCTCTGCAAAAGCAGCGCGCGCGGACTCAATAGATCTGGATAACCTATCCTCCGCTGGTCCGTCCTTACAGGCTAAAATGCCTACTACCTGAAGTGTAGATCCTGCAAAAGCGACTTCGGCTGCAGGATTTGCTGCACCATGGAGTAACTCATCAGCCGCCCCGCGGCATTTTGCTTGCGGCCTTCGATGCCCTCGCTTGCAGCTCCACGATGTGCCAAAGGAGGTCAAAGACTCGGGCTCAGGCCGCAGCCGATCGCCCTGCCACCGTCGGACCGTAAAAAAGAAAGTTCGAGTACAAAAGCCAGCATGCTCCATGCCTCCATCTCTGTCACTTCACCTCAGCTCAAAGTAAACTCCGCCAGTTGACGCCTTTATTTTGTTCAGGGGCCAAGGCGGGGCTCATGCTTCAAAGTCCACGGGGATGCTGAGAAGCAGAGGCACGACTAATGCACAAATAAGATGAGGTGACTTGGGGAAAATCTTTGGATCAAAGCCTTGCTAGCAATGATCGAGTGGATCTTTGTTCGAGATGTGGGCTCAGGCTATACTGCTTGCGCTGCTCCCAAACAACGGCACATCGCAGTGTTGGTTCGAGGCATTTGTGCGCGTGTGACTTGCA
This sequence comes from Symbiodinium natans, assembly GCA_905221605.1. Lineage (NCBI taxonomy): Eukaryota > Dinophyceae > Suessiales > Symbiodiniaceae > Symbiodinium > Symbiodinium natans. The sequence continues at coordinate 6,440 of CAJNDS010001344.1, read as the reverse complement.
GATCTGCTTGCACGGCCGCCTAAGGATGCACCACACCTTTCGGTATCAGCGTCGCGCTCATTTCATCAACGGAATTCGAATGATGAAGCCTGACCATGCCTAAAACTCGTCCTAGAACATCCGCTCATGAACACCATAGCGGCCCGCGAACACCGCAAACAGCGCGAACACGGTGGAACACCGCAGCCCAGCGCAAACACCGTGGAACAGCGCGAACAGCGAAAGGGTGCAAGGCTTCTGTTCTTGCTCCGGCTACAGGCTTTTAGGATCGAAGCTTGTCAGAGGCTGCCGGAACTGCACACATAAAATAGACAGCTTTTGCCCTTGGCTCTGAGGCACAGGCTAGCTGTGATCATGGGCAGCTGCTGCAGTCCATTAAGCAAAGCTCGGTCTTGGTTCCTGACGCATTTATGAGGTGTGCAGAGCATGATGGGCTACGTGAAATCTGGTTTTTTGAAGTCCTTCGGGACCAATGGCTCGACGGCTTCTCTGCAACTGCTGAGAGCATGCGGAATTGCCTGCACTGATGCGGAAACATCAATCACACACTTTCCGGTCTTGGCGCATGTTGCAGTTCCAAGAGCACCATGCCAGAAACTTCCCCAGAAAACGTAACAGCCTAGCTGGTGTCATGAAAGGAGCTTCATCCTCGATCAGAGCGCATGGAACTTCCTAGCGCCTTCCACAACCTTCAGCGACAGCGTCCCAGGAGGCAGCAGCAGCTACATCGGCAGCGGTCTGATTCAGTATAGTGTGGTTGCAAGAGCAGCTGCGGATTGTTGGCAGCATGACAGCCTTGCCTCTTCAATGACGGCCTTCCCCCACATGAGGCTTTGGCTAACCTGTGCACCAAGATCGGGCTGTCAACTTCGGACTGCGAGGCATCCGAGGCTCAAGAAGTGTCGAAGCTTAGCGAACCTGCGCGATCGAGTCGACATACTCCGGCACACGACAAAGGATACCTGGCTCGGCAGCTCGGCACAGTCGGCAAATTGCCACATCTTACCACTGCAAATGTCGGGAAACGTCGGGAAAACCCACTTCGCTGCCAAACAAACCCAAACAGTTAAAGGAATGCGCACCTTGCATGCCAAAGGCTGCGCCGAGAGCATCGGCGCCATCCCTGTCTAGATCCTGCAAGGGATGCTCCAGGGTGTCAGTTGCGAAGTCAACATGCAAACAACTAGTATCAACTAGTCGCACCGCACTTGGTTCCCGCTTCGTCGCACGCGTGCACCCACGGCTTGTGCTGTAGAGCTTCATGGAGCTGAACGGTTCGACAACAGCACAACAGCTTTTCAGGCAGCCAGGCCCTAGCTTCAACTGATTGTTTTAGCCAAGCCTAGGTTTCCTGACACGTCGCGCAGTAAGCCAGTAAGCCGTGGCTGATTTCTTCGTTTAGTCTGTGCACTTTACCCTCGACTCAGACTTTCATCGCCCTTTCGGCCGCCCTAGATGTTAGGAGCGACGAGTGTTGCAAGCCGGGCATGGCTCCTCGTGAAAGGACTGGATGCTGCGACAAACCTGTCGCACGAGGTCACGACGCTGTGTCAGTTAGGCTGGACGATCAAGGCCTCTCGCAGTTGTTCCGGACAAATGCTGCCCAGGGAATCAAAGACCAGGTAGGAGAGGCTCTCGTGCTGCACAGGGTCCAGGTGTACAGCTCGCTGCACTCGCTCATTGAACGCACAGCCTCAAATGGTCAGCCTGTTTTTTGCACAAGCTTCTGCCAAGCTAGGGTTGCTACAGCAAGAAGCAGGAAAGCTATCTTGTGTAGGACCGAGACTAGTCAAAGTGATGCAGCCAGTCTTTGGCCCGCATCAGTTGTTCGACAACGCCAGCAATGGAATCAGTCTGCGTTCATGTCAAGACCTCAGTACAAAATCAGTCGGCGTGAAATCCATCCCGCAACCCACCAGAGCAAAACTGAGAACGTGACATCTTCGAAGCTGACGCATCTCATCATAGCATTCTGAACCTTGTCTGGCGATTGGTCAAGTCTTAGGTCCCTATACGTCGAGCAGGGTCCAGTGCTTCAACTTTGAGCCATCGACACAGGTCTGAGCCTTTGCTCACCTTTCGCTGGAAGCACTCGCTGCCTTGGTGCCGAAGGCGGTGGAGCCGCTGCCGCCAGAGAAAGGGAATTGATCACTCTTTTCTCTGGACCCTTTCCGAGTTCTTATGCTTATGTACCTGTGCTAACTGGCGTAACCAAGGCTGCGACACATCACCTGCTGCCGTTTCTTCTGGGATGCCATGAAATGGCTAAGCCTCTGCCACCAGACATGTATACTTCTGCTGCAGCAACGGACGTGTGGCGACCAAACATCGTGCGAGACAAGCACTGCGCACAGAAACCATCGAGCGGCTAGTGTACGTACGACCTGCGACGCGAAGCTTTGGCTGTCGTTCTTGCACCTTTTCGCAAGTAAATACTGGGTTGCAGCGCCTTATCTTGCCTGGACGTTTCGTGCGCTTACATCTTCGGATCTGTTGGCAGGCACAGCACTTTCGAAAATGCAAACTGTGCGGCGCTCATGGAACTTCCGAAACTACTTCTTTTTGAGCGGGAATGCCAAAAGTCTGCATTTTCACAAAAGGCATGCATGCTTGTGACAGCTCGTCTTGTTCCAGAGATATCAATCGTCCTCGTGAAGCATGTTGTACAAAGAAGCAAAACGCTGCAAAACAAGTGTTTTCGGCATGTTCGCCGTCATTATCCCCCCCCTCCCCCGCCTGCCCCGCCCCCTCACCCCTCCATCCCCTCTCCGCCCCCCAACAAATTGAAAGAGAAACAGAATGAAGCACCGGGAAACACAAGGTGCAAAGCAACTAACTACCAGACAAGAGTCTTTGTGGTGGTGGACCAGAGAGGCCAACTAACTGCAAACTAGTAGAATATGCAACGCCAAAAGCGGGACCTCTACGCCCTCGGGGCTGTGTCCTTTCTAAGTTCGACTGATGCATCACAAACTTCATGGACGTGCTGTAAAGCTTTGTCTATAAAACCATGGGTTGCAAGTTGCTGGAAGGACAACTTACCGATACAAAGACACACATAGACAGACGAACTTGTGACGATCTGCACAATGGGGCACACAGTCGAGCGGCAGCGACACATATGACACGAGCGCGAGATAGCGCCAGCAAATAGCCCATGCGCAAGCCCACGCGCCGCCTAGTTTCACACTGACAAATTAACGAGTGGATATCTTCCACTGGCTAAGCTTCACACGCAGTGGCCTGAACAAGAGCGGAGTCCTTCACGCAGGCTCTTGGCACGTGAACCCCTGCAAGGCTCTTGTTTCCAGGAACGATACCTGCCGCGCTCCAACCCCCCAAGTTGCGCACGCGTCACACGCATCACACACCTGGATCCTGGAATGTTCTGGACATTTCTGGACCCTTCCGTCCGCACATGGGCAGGTCGGCGGGTCGCAGCCCGGGATTCTATGAGATCCCCGATGTCCCTGTGGACAGCAGGCGTTGTCATATGGCATGTTGCCACTGTCAGCAAACTATGGATGGGAGGGGCCTGATACTGTTACCTGCATCCGGTTTGAGGGACGTGGTTTCGGTAATTTTGCGTATGGGCGGTGCAGATCCCGGGCGGTTTGCTATCTCAGTAGCCTGCTACGTACCACAGGCTGCTAGAAATTCCTGGTTCAATCCACCACTAGGAAGCTTGCCCAAAGAGCTGATCCACGACTTGCTTCTTTTGGAACAGTCCAAGACTGATTCGGCATCGGAGCGACACCATGCACCATATCTCAATCGGCTGAAGCCGTGATGGGCATCAGCCAATGCAGCTTCCAGCAGCTGCCACACGGAGGTCTCATTTTGGCATGTGGACCCTGCAGCACTGCAGCGCCGTGAGTAGGGCGTAGGGCTGGGAAGAGCTTCGGATGGCTCACCTTGATGGCCGTCGAGTCTGTCAACTGCTGCTCCTGCTGTTCTCGGCAGGCCGTACTTTTGTAAGCTGCGACAGGACTTCCTGAGCACAGAGATGCTGTGCATTGTTTTGCGGTGCACCCAGGAGCCGCCAGAGCCGGCACGTCTAACAAAATCACATTTATTCTGCCCTCGCCCACAGACAGCGCCGAAGGGCCTTTCTATGTTGTGTTCTGTTCGCTATGAGCCGAGCCCTTGCAATTCTGCTCTCCTCTGTTCGAATGATGCCCCTGCTCCGCAGTGCCAGGGCAGTCTCCGCCTCCAGCGCTGACAATCCCAACTGACTCAAATTGCTGACAGCGTAGCTGCTTCTGGGATGATATGCCACAGCAGCCCAGCCTTTTCCTCTGCACTCTCCTCACCTGCACAGGGCAAGCTCCCCATCAGCAATGCACAGCAAGACAGGTCCAGTCTTCCATACAAAATCGCGAGGGTCAGCGTGAGACAGCGTGAACACATGGTGCGAAGATGTTGAAGTCCTGAGGTCCTGGCTGCTGGATAGAGTGTCTGGCGAGTCCCCTCGTCCTCTGTAGACGCAGGCTGCCTGCCAAGAAACATCTTCAAACTCACACCGTACTGTACACAGCTATCATGATACAACTACCTGGTCCCTTTCATTCCCTTGAGTTTTGGCTAGTGTTGTGCAGTCCTTCTGGTCCTCTTGCTCCAACTCACTGCCAGATCCGTCTTGCTCAAAATCTGCATTGACCTGAGCTGCGGCAGGACGCTAAGCTTGGAGCAGGGCTGTCTATCACTTGCAGCGAGCCCTCTCTCACAGAGTCTGGGGTTCAAAATGGGAACTGTTGGATGTGCCTGCGCTTAGGTTGCTGCATCTCCGGCCTCGCCGAACATAACCTCAGGAGGCCTCGTCGTGCGGCTACCGGTGCTGCCGGTGCTGGTTACCGCTGTAACTTCTCCTCCGCTGCTTATGGCAATGAGCCAGCCCGTGCCTGCAGTCCTCATCGCACTCGTCAGCGCTGTCCAAGCAGGGTGAGTCATCCGACCTGACCAGACTACATGTGGGAACAGTGTAGTGTGTAATAGCAACAGAATCATGTGTGAGTGGGTGCTGCCAGTTCGTCTTCTCTGTGGCTGCTGCCCATCCAATACTGGAAAACTGCTCTGCCGCAGCCAGGACAGAACTCTCTCCTCACAACGTTTTGCTGTGGCGCAGCAGAGCCCAGGTCTCAGCAACACCGAAATAAGATTCTCATACCGCGATCACGACCTTGGCATTTTGCAATTGGCGAAAGAGCCGGGCTGCTCTGACCTGGCATGGAGCTGACACCGTAAACTTTTTGCTCACCTAAACAATACTCAAAAACGTGCTTGGGCCACTCGTTGGTCAGGTGGTGCCTTGAGAATCGCTGTGGCTAGACTGTGCAGGAGAGAGGGGGAAAATGAAGAGAAGGAGAGAAAGGGGGAAAACGAAGAGAAGGAGAGAGGGAAAATGAAGAGAAGCAGGGAGCAGAGAGAGAAGAGAGAGAGTGAGAGAGAAAAATGAAAGTAAACAAGAAACGGAGAAAGCGGGAGGGAAGCGCTCGCCTTGTCGGGGTGCCACTCACGAGCAAGGACACGACTGCGGCGTTGCACGTCGCTTCGCAAGGCACTAAGCGGAAGATTAAGCCTCAGTGACTCAATGAGACACAGCAGTTGTTTTCATGTTCAAATACACCGAAGCTACTATCTCTCCAGATGTCAATGCAAAGTTCAGATCTGGTTAGAAAGCCCTGCTTGCCAGCCCTGCTAAGCATGGAACAGGGCATATGCCTCAGCGACCTAGGCGGTGCCGCAGTGGATATTCAGCCATTGCTGAACGAGTCCTTCTTCAGCTCTGGCAAATCCCTGCCTCATCCGGCGGCGGCGGCCCGTCGTAGCCATCATCTGTATTGGCCCGAACCAGTGCCTGGCTGAGCCATCCAGCGCACCATCACTGTCGCCCTTTCATTCATTTTTCCTTTCTAGGGGGCTCGAGGCAAAGGCGGTCCTTACTCTTTTTCTCTTGAGTCAAATAACATGTGCCAGATGCCGCTGGGCTAAACTCGGCTAAACTGCTAGACTCTATCGCTCTCTCTTTGCCTTCCTCATCTTCGGTATTTCTTCACAATCTTGTTCTTCTTGTTCTTCTTCTTCTTCTTCTCCTTCTTCTTCTTCCCCTTCTTCTTCTTCATGTTCTTGTTCTTATTCTTCTGCTTCTTCCTTATTCTTCTTATTCGTCGTCTTCTTCTTCTTCTTCTTCTTCTTCTTCTTCTGCTGCTGCTGCCGTTTTGCCTCTTCTTCTTCTTTTTATTCTTCTTCACCCTTGCCTCCCTGTTCGCGGAGAAGTTTAAAAGGGGCGTGGGGTTTGGCATGCTCCTCCTCCCGCCGAAACAGCATGTGTTCAACTCTGTTCTGTTTGCGACCCACAACCCTGGGAAGTCCCAAGACCTCGTGCGACACTTCCGGTGCAAAAACATAGGAGGCGAAGGAGGAGCCCCGAACACACTGGC
>CAJNDS010001343.1:0-22329 GCA_905221605.1 Symbiodinium natans | reverse complement strand
TAGGGTTTAGGGTTTAGGTAGGGTTTAGGGTTTAGGGTTTAGGGTTTAGGGTTTAGGGTTTAGGGTTTAGGGTTTAGGGTTTAGGGTTTAGGGTTTAGGGTTTAGGGTTTAGGGTTTATAGAAATTGTATAGGGTTTGGGTCCCAATAACGTTTTGAGCGAAAGTTTTGAGCGAAAGTTTTGACCGAAACGTTTTGACCGAAACGTTTTGTTTTTTGGAACTATGTTTTTAGTTTTGGAAGGGGGTCCCCAAGAAAATACAAATCGACGCCACCGTTTCGGGGGGCGCTGCCCCCCGAGCCCCCCGCCAGGACTCCCCGCCCTGGACCCCGCCAGCTGCTGGACCGCGCCAGGGGGACACCCCCTGGTACCCCCGAAATTCAAGCACGAATAAGTAGATTTGGGGGGGTTTGGCTTTGCCGTTTGGGGGGCCCGAGTCTTTCATGGGACAACGCAAAAGTGAAGGCCTTAGAGGTTTCAGTAAATTGAGCATGTGGCCTCCCAAGCGTTTTGGGTTAATATATTGAGACTTTGGATCCAATTGTTGTGCTTTTGTTTGGGGGGGCGGTGGGGTGGTCCGAACTTTTGTTGGGCATTTCTGTGCCGGAAAGTAGGTCCGGATTCTCGGACTTTCTTGGGGGCTTCTGCCCAGAGCCATTTGGGCTTCCTGGGGGTTCGGGGCTTTGGAGTCTCCGAGACTTAATTTGCAGCTTAAATTTGGGGTTTGGTGCTTTTGGACGCAGATGCCGCTTGCATCCGCAATTTGGGTTTCGGGAGCTGCATTTGCATCCTAACGCGCGGCCTCCTGGCGCCGCATTTGGAACTTATTTTGAAGCTTCCCAGACTCCCGGCCTGCTTTGGGGCTTAATTTGGGGTTCAATTTTGCTGCAATTTGAAGCCTGATTTGGGGCCTCCTATGCTGAGTTTGGAGCTCAGCTTACTTTGGGGCTTGCTTAATGTGGGGCCTGGCTGGGCCTAATTTGGGGCCCTGCAGGGCTAGTTCGGGGCCTAATTTTGCTGGGGGTGCCCTCTCGCAATTTGATTCGGGGCCTCCCGGACCTGATTTCGGCTTTCCCTCAACTTGGGTTTTTCTTGGCTTCCCGGTGGCTTAATTTGAAGGCCAGACTTGAGGCCAGGCCCTAACTTGGCCTTTGCAGGGCTTAATTTGGGATTTTGCGGGGCTTAATTTGGGTTTTTGTGGGACGTAATTCGGATCTCGAGGCTTAATTTGGGCCTTTCGGGGCTTAATTTGGAAAAATTTATTTTGGGTTGCTTGATTTGGCCTAAACTGGGACCGGCCTAATTTGGTGTCTGTCGGGGATTGATTTGGGGCTGCCAGCCTTTTCGGGTTTTTCGGGGGCTTTTTTTCGGAGGTCTCCCAGGGCCTAATTTGGCCTTTTGGGCCATTTTGCGGCCTCCCGGTGCCTATTTTGAGGCCTGGGTGTATTTTAGGGCCTTTCGGTGCATAGTTTAAGGTCTTCCGGGGCCTATTTTGGGGCCTCCCAAGGCTTATTTTGGGGGCTTCCATTCCTATTTTGGGAACTCCTGGAGCCTGAACTGGCGCCTCCCGGGACATATTTTGGGACCTTATTTTTGTGCCTCCCAGGGCCTCCAGTGCCTATTTGGGGGCTCCCGCCGCCTCCTGGGCTTTGGGGTTTCTTGGGGCCTTTTGCGGGGGTTGAATGAATTGAATATTCGGCTTGCCAAAAGCGATTCACATCTGTGGGGATCTGGGAGGGATCTGGGGGGTGTCTAAGGGTCTGCGGGAGTTTTGAATTGAAGTGAATTGAAGTGGATTGAATATTCGGCTTGCCAAAAGCAGTTTAATTTACTTAAACTCGGCTGGTCAGCAAACTTAGCTCCCGAAGAAAAAAAATTAGCTCCCAGAGCTCAAAAATAGCTCCCGGAGCTCAAAATAAGCTCCCGGAGCTCAAAATTAATTTTCGGAGCTCAAAATAAGCTCCCGGAGCTCAAAATTAGCTCCCAGAGCTCAAAATTAGCTCCCGGAGCTCAAAATTAACTCCCGGAGCTCAAAATTAGCTCCCGGAGCTCAAAATTAGCTCCCGAAGCTCAAAATTAGCTCCCAGAGCTCAAAATTAGCTCCCAGAGCTCAAAATTAGCTCCCGGAATTCAAAATAAGCTCCCGGAACTCAAAATTAGCTCCCGGAATTAAGCTCCCGGAACTCAAAATTAGCTCCCGGAATTCAAAATTAGCTCCCGGAGCTCAAAATTAGCTCCCGGAATTCAAAATTAGCTCCCGGAGCTCAAAATAAGCTCCCCAAGATTCAAATCTCCCAAAGCTCCAAATTAGCTCCCAGGGCTCAAAACCGGAGCTCAAAATTAGCTCCCAGAGCTCAAAATTAGCTCCAGCTCAAAATTAGCTCCCGGAGCTCAAAATTAACTCCCGGAGCTCAAAATAGCTTCACTCAAAATTAGCTCCCGGAGCTAAAAATTATCTCTCAGAGCTCAAAATTAGCTCCCGGAGCTCAAAATAGCACCCAAAGCTCAAAAAACTACCTCCCAGAGCTCAAAATTCGCTCCGAAAGCTCAAAATTGGCTTTCAGAGCTCAAAATTAGCTCCCGGAGCTCAAAATGAGCTCCAGGAGCTGAAAATGACCTCCCAAAGCTCAAAAGAGCTCCCGAAGGATAATTTTAAATCCCAGAGCTCGTTTTTAATTCCCAAAGCTCAAAATTAGCTCCCAGGACTCAAAACCGGAGCTCAAAATTCCCAGAGCTCAAAACTAGCTCCAGCTCAAAATTAGCTCCCGAACCTCAAAATTAGCTCCCAGCGCTCCAAATTAGCTCCCAGAACTCAAAAAAAGCTCCCGGAGCTCAAAATTAGCTCCCGGAGCTCAAAATTAGCTCCCAGAGCTCAAAATTAGCTCCCGGAGCTCAAAAACTAGCTCCCGGAGCTCAAAATTAGCTCCGGAGCTCAAAACTAGCTAGCTCAAAATTAGCTCAAAATTAAATTTAGATTAGCTGCCAACAGCTCAAAATTAGCTCCCGGATCTCAAAATTAGCTCCCAAAGCTGGGGGGGATGGGGGAGGAGGGGGAGGAGGGGGGGGAGGGGGGCGGGCGGGGAGGAGGGGGGAGGGGGGGCGGGAGGGGGGCAGCGGGAGGGGGCGGGAGGGGGCAGCGGGAGGGGGGGCGGGGGGGGCGGGAGGGAGGGGGGAGGGGGGGGCGGCGGGAGGGTGTGGGGAAGGGCGGGGGCCGAAAGGTGCCGAAAGGGCCAGGGGAGGCAGGTTTCAGTAAATTGAATATTTTGCCTCCCAGTAGTATTTTGAATCAATTTACTTAAACTCGGCCTCCCAGAAGCGTTTTGGAGTAGTTTACTCAAATTCTGCTTGTCAGCTGTTTAGACGAATAACGTGGGACATTCAGAATGATACCACATACAATTTCTATTTATTTTGTCTTGAGGGTTTAGGGTTTAGGGTTTATAGAAATTGTATAGGGTTTGTGTCCGGAGTTTTGGGCGGGTTTTGGGCGGGTTTTGAGCGGGTTTTGAGCGGGTTTTGAGCGGGTTTTGAGCGAGTTTTCTTTTTTGCTTTAGGCAGAGAAATATAGGGTTTGTGTCTGGAGTTTGGGCGGGTTTTGGGTGGGTTTTGGACGGTTTTTGAGCGAGTTCCCTTTTTTGCTAGGCAAAGAAATTGTGTAGGGTTTGTGTAGGGTTTGTGTCGGGCAGGTTTTGGGCGAAAGTTTTGGGCGAAAGTTTTGGGCGAAAGTTTTTGGCGGGTTTTGAGCGAGTTGTCTTGTCCGGAGTTTTGGGCGGTTTGGGCGGGAAAAGGGGCGGGTTTGGGGCGGGTTTTGAGGGAGTTGTTTTTGCTTTAGGCAAAAAATGCCATTACATACGTTTCAGAGATTCGTTGCCCCCCCCGCCCCCGCTCTTTGCCACCTTCTTCGAGAAGGATCTGCGCGGCCGCCTCCATGTTCGGCCATTGGTCTTTTTCTGGGGCAGTTTCCCCACTATGAGTGTTCTAAAAGTCTTTGGCTGCTTGGAACGTTGCGATTCGCTTCTCTTTGAGCCAAGACGACGGTCAGTTGCACAAGGTTTGCTGGCAACAGCCCGTGGCAGTAAGTTTCTAGCTTTCAGAAGCTTGCGTGGAAGTGCTCTGCAAAACGGCTTGTTTGCGTTCTCTTTCCGCAGCTGGTGCACGCTGGCAGTCTGGATGTTCGAGGCTCCGAAATTGAATATGAATATGTACACGTGGGGTGAGACACGACCCCTGTCAGCCTATACTTCTCGGATTGCGAACGTGTTGGGAAATCGTCGGAGCTCTTGCAAGAAAGCTTGGTCTGTCAGTTGCTCCGGAGCGCGCGCCAAGGAGTCCAGACGGAAGATGGTGTTATTGAAGAAGCGGTAGGCCACCCAGTGAGCATTGTCCCGGTTCTGCACCAGGCCCACGGCTGCTTCTAGTTCATGCTTGGTGGTGACAGGCTGCAGCACCATCTCCCATCGAACACGGTCGTAGACAGCCAGGGCTTTGGATTGAATAACTTGAGCCAGTACCTCGGAGGAGTAGTAGCCATCTGCGGCCATGTGGTCTTGCGCCCGTTCGCCCCGTTCTTCGCCACCTTCTTGGAGAAGTATCTGCACGGCTTCCTCCATGTCGGTCTCGGTGAAGAAGGCCTCGCCCAAGACGTTATTCAAAGCATGGATGCCACAGAGAGCACGTTCTTGGCGCTCGAAATATGGGAGGTTGCCTTGTGGGCATGGTGCCGGGGCTGCGGGCTGATTGCCCGTCCGTGGAACCTTGGCTGGCGGAGCACTAGATTGGGAGTCGGCTGCCGGCCGCTTGCCGGTGCCCTTCGCATTTCCCTTGCCCTCGCTCTTGTCCTTGCTCTTCGCCTTTGCGCTGGTTTTGGCTTGGGTTCTTGCCTTGGCCTTGGGTTGGCGCTTGCTTTGGGCTTTGGCTTTAGGCGTGGGTTTGGCGGGGCACTTCTGCCGGTGCTGCTTCTTGGCCTCTTTGGTATCCGGTGCCTCCTGACCACATTTCGGGCAGCGCCAAGGTACCTCGCCCTCTCCCTGCTTCTCTTGCTCCTGGAGCTTCCTCAGTCGCGACCAATCTGGAGCGCCCATGTTGGCCAGCTGCGTTTCGTAAAAGTTCTTGCTCTCTGGCGGTCGAAAGAGATCCTTCCACAGCTGCGGGCCATCTCGGCCGGCTTGCTGAGCCTTTAGCTTGGTCAACGCCCATTCTGCATTGGCATTGAAGCGCAGCGCTTTTGGATTGAATAGCTCGAAGGTGCAGAGGGCTTGCTCTGGGCAACGGCTCAAAGCTACGTAGGCCTGACCCTCTTGACTGCAAGTGACATCCAGACGGGAGTGGGCGCCATCGCGCAGGGTGGCCGCTTGGCTTTTGTGAATGGAGGTGGCTTTCGCAAGAACGAGAGGAAATTGGAGTCTCGACGCCTTGCTTCCCTCCATATCTAGATAAGTGGTCGATCGTCGTGAGATGGCGACGAAGCTGGTCTCGTTCTCTGCGCACCACTTGGCCCCTGCCTTCTTCTCGAAAGCGATCCAAATGTCCTCAACCTCTCCAGTTTCCTCGTCCGCGTCGATTTGTTCCACGAAGCCGCAGGCTCCATTCACCAGGCCGTCCTGCACGTCGATGTTATGCCTGAGCATGACGCGGACACCCACCGCGACCTTAAACAAAGCCTCCAAGCCACCAGTGTTCTCTGCATCGGCCCAGACCATTTCCGGGGACAGCGGCGCGCCGGTCTTGACGTTGGTATCCAGTGCCGGGCACTCATAAAGCTGCGCGCCGGTCCTGGCGATGTGCTCCTCGATGTAGCAGCGATTGCTTTCTGCGACCGCACGGCGTGTGGGGTACAGGAACACTGCCTTGGGAGCGGGCTGCCTTTTGTCGTTCTTCTTGACCTCCATGCCGTGCAACTCCTGAATGTCTTGCTCCGTCCACTTTCCGACGCGAACTCGCGCCAACAGGGCTGCCCACTTGGGATCTTCTGAGGCGCGCTGGTTCCCCTCGAGCTCGCAGAGTTGAAACAGCAGCCACAAATGACTGGCGAAGGAGGGCAAACCTCCTGGCGGTGGCAACTGATACAGGTCCCCGGACAGGACCAGGTGCACGCCTCCGAACGGGATGTAGGGCACGTCTTTGGCCAGACGGAGATGCTGATCGAGGCGCTCAAGCATGTATGAGGAGATGAAACTCATTTCGTCCACAAAGAGAACCGAGACCAGCTTCCAGATGTTCCGGAGCGCTGCAAGCTGCGGGCCGCTTGGCAGCGGCAGGTCGCACGCTTTGCCGTAGCTCTTGTTGACGACGGGCAGCAGGCAGCAGGAGTGCAGGGTGACCCCGTTGATGTTCCAGGCGGCCACTCCAGTGGGTGCCGCGATGATCACCCCGACACCGCTCTGTCGGATCATGTGGGCCGCGGCCCGCACCACGACAGACTTGCCGCAGCCGCCTGGCCCATGCAACAGCATGTGGAGGCGATCGGGATCATGGGCGTGCTCGGAGGTTGGCTTCAAGGCGGACTGGATGATATACTTCATGGCTCGGCATTGGTGCTCTGTTTCTGGGCTCGGGTTTTTCACTGTGAGCAGGTTGAAGGATTCCTCGCCTTCCTCAACCGGCGCGAAGGCATCGCCAGCAGCGCCTGTTGGCACGTGGTCTGGCGTTGCGAAGTCTATGTCGTCCCCGTGCCGCTCCTTCAGCGCCTCGAGAATCTTCAAAGAGTCCTCGTAATTGTCCTGGGCCACCTGGCTATTGGCCCAGCCATCCCGCAAGTGTCCCGGATGCATCCGTGCTTTCATATACATGGTGGCTTGGACGGCCTGCAACTTCCGAGCAGCGTTCACGGTTCCGTCCATCTGCGGGAAGCACTTCGACCGGAGGAAGTCTGGGTGGCCGACGACATCCTGGGCGAGGCGCCGAAAGGCTGCAGCGTGACTGCCGTTGTCCTCGTCTCGCAGCCAATCTCCCGGGTCTTTCCAGACAGTGTACAGCATCAGTCTGGAGTAGTAAAAGGCCTCCGGCTCCTGGTCGGGGCTGAAATTGCGGTAGGCCACTATGGCCGGGCGCTTCCGTGGCTGCGGGAAATCCACACCAATGTACTTGAAGGCCGCGCAAAAGTCCAGGAAGTTCATGTCCCGAAATTGGCACGTCATGGGCATGCCACCTTCCACGGGAATGTCAACCTCTTGCTCGCTGAAGGCCTTCTGCATCTCCCGGTACCAGCGTTGTGCCGCGGGCATGTATCCATCTCGATCCAGCTTGCTGCGACGATAGCTGTCCGGTCGTTGCAGGGCCCTGCTCTCCTCGTACTTGGGCACCGACAGGGTCCACGTCTCGGGAGGTCCCACTTGGATCCATTCGTTGTCTCTGGAAAACTCGACGATGGGGAAACCCAACAGCAGGTGGCACGCTTCAAAAGTGGATGTGGTCCTGCCCTGCAGCGCTGCGTGCGCGGCCTTGTAGATCTGCTGGTTACCGAGGCCGGTGCCATCTGCGTTGCTGGAGGTAAGGCTGGCAACGATCTTCTCCATGCGCCGCTGCGCCTCCTGGTCCTGCTCCGATTTCAAGGCGTAGCCGAGAATGTAGCGGCTGGCGCTTGTCAGCTCGCAGATCACTTGGAGGTCCATGCTGGCCCGCCACCGCCGGAGGATCTTGATGTTGTACTGGCCGATCATCTTGTCGGACTCCACCCGTCTCGTGGCGAGGCTGCTTTTCCAGCGGCTGTTGGCGTACTTCTCCTGAGAGCTTCTGCGCCTGGTCCGCTCTTCTGGGCCGTGCGGAAATCCAAAACGGCAAGCGCCATCCGTCTTGATGCCGCAATATTCGGTGTGCTTGTGCACCAGGAATTCGGCCAGTTTTGCGTTCAGCTCCTTGTCACAGGGCGAAACTTTCGTGGACTTGCGCCAGCTGCTCGGACCTTTGGTGACGATGTACTTGTCGCTCCAGTCCTCAGCACACGCGGGGGTGAAATTGTCCATGGCCTCCTCGTCCGACCAATCGGGAACTTGCGGATTTGTTTCTGTCTCCTCATTTTCCGGAGGGGCCTTCGCCTTTTGTTTGGGCTTCTCCCATTCCACCACCCAGAGCAGGATGTGAGCATGCGGATAGCCCCTCTTTTGCCACTCGATGCGGATGAGGTAGTCCATGACCTTGAACGGCGGGCGCTCCTTACGGACCCCGCGGTGCTGGCCTGCAGAGTCTGTAGCTGGCGCCTGGACGAAATCCTCTTCGTCTTTGTGGGGCGTACGCTCCGGCTCATCCTCGGCGTCTGCATCCTCATCTAGGTGGGTCTTGGCGTCGTGCTCCGCAGATAGCCAATACATCAACTGGGTCAGCTGGTGCATGAACTGTCGCGCTACGATGGCAGGGTGCTGATTGCAGAGCTGGTTTGGTGACAGGCCGTCCCACGTGAACTTCACATCGGCCTGATAGCACTGCAGTATCTCTGCGGCTTGGCGCTCAAGCTCTTCCGGCGGCCTCTCGGGATGCAGCCGCAGCAGCCGGGCTGTGATGACAGCGATCAGGATGTCGGGTTGCCGGGCATGGCAGGAGAGCGTCATGAAAAACTTGGGCACGCCCAGTTGCTCATACATGCTTAGCGCAACGCCCTTCTTTGCGTAGACGTATGAGCTGGTGCCGGGGATGTCCCTCAGGGCTGTAAACACCTGACCTTTGCCCTCTTGGTACCTTGTCTTCCCACCCGGAGCCTGCTGGTTTCCGATCCTCACGTTGATGTTGCCCGAGAGACGCTTCTTGAGGTGCATTTCGAGAAGCCACATGATGTACGCCGGCGATGACTCGAAACGCGGGTCTGAGCTGAGAAGACGCTTGCGAGCGTACTGGGAGAAGCTACCATATGCATTCTGCCATCCGCCTGTGCCAGTGGAAAAGAGGTGCGGGAAGAACTTCACGTCCATGTCGTCCGTGAGCTCCGCCGTGCCCCGGACTTTCTGCAGCTCCAGGGTTGCTGCTCTAGGGGCTTTCAGCTCTTTGGGGATCAGGTACGTCATCTCTAGCTGGTCTTCCTTGTCTTCACTTGTCTCTACCGCATCTTCCGAGAGCTGCGCTTCGCCCCCCAAGGCCGGGGAGCGTGAGCCACCGGACTCCCCCGTTTGGCGCTCTTGGGGGGCTTCGTAGTTGGCGCTTGCCACTGCGCTTGTGCATGGCCGCTCTTTTCCAGCCAGGATGGCTTCCATTCTCGCCAATGCTCTGTCCACTGCCGTGCTTGCCTGGTAGAGTCGGTGCTTTGCTTTCAGCTCTTGCAAAGCCTTGTGCAAGCAGTCTAGACGAGCTGGGGAAGCGGTCTGACCCTGCACTCCTTCCACCAGGACGGTGCCGTCTTCCTCAAGTGTGGCTCCTTCCAGGACATCGCAGATGAAGGGGTCGTCCACCAGCACCGCGTACATTCTGCCCCATTGGGCACTTGGGCCACCCGAAGGTAGCTTGTCGAGCAACACTTGGGAGATTCGGGCCATGGCGATCAGGTGCTGCTCGATGGGCTGGAGAATCTGGAGTGCTTCGGGGATGGGCGGCAGGACCGGCAAAAGGATCTTGACAGTCTTTTCACGACAATTCTTGCACAACATCTTTCCTGTCGGTTTGGCCGGTCTGCAGTGCCTGCCTGTCGTGAGGATTCGGCATCCCTCACATATCCTGGACAATCCAAACCTTCCCCAGCTTCGGGTGAAGGCATGGTAGTGGGCCTGTGCACGTTCGGGACTCAGCACATCCTCATTTGGAAAAGGATAGCCTTGCTGCTGGAGCTCTGTTGCAACAGGCTTTGGCCCGCGGCTGCCCATGCCTTCCTCGGCCCTCTCGGCCTGCAGCTCACGCCTGTGTGTTCGATAGCTGTCTTCCTCAGGCTTGGGTCCGCGGCTGCCCACTCCCTCCTCCGCCCTTTCGGCCTGCAGCTCACGCCTGTGTGTTCGATGGCTGTCTTCCTGAGGCTTGGGTCCACGGCTGCCCACTCCCTCCTCCGCCCTTTCGGCCTGCAGCTCACGCCTGTGTGTTCGATGGCTGTTTTCTTCAGGCTTGGGTCCACGGCTGCCCACTCCCTCCTCCGCCCTCTCGGCCTGCAGCTCACGCCTGTGTGTTCGATGGCTGTCTTCCTGAGGCTTGGGTCCACGGCTGCCCACTCCCTCCTCCGCCCTTTCGGCCTGCAGCTCACGCCTCTGTGTCCGTCCACTTTCTTCTTCTTCTGGGCGTCCTCCTGAGCCAGGCTTGGGTCCACGGCTGCCCACTCCCTCCTCCGCCCTCACGGCCTGCAGCTCACGCCTCTGTGTCCGTCCACTTTCTTCTTCTTCTGGGCGTCCTCCTGAGCCAGGCTTGGGTCGACGGCTGCCCACTCCCTCCTCTGCCCTCGCGGCCTGCAGCTCACGCTTCTTTCCTCGCGTGCTCACTGCCGCAGGAACAGGTCCACGGCTGCCTGCTCCTTGCGCTGCTCGCTCTTGCTGTCGAGCCCTTTTCTCTGCGCTCTGCTGGGCTAACCGCTCTTCCTTTTCGGCTTGGCGGCATTGTGGGTTACTGCACCATCCCTGTCCTCGTCCACTCCTGTTTCCCACGCCGCATCGCTGGCAGGGTGCCATGGCAAATGCTAAACGGCTGAATCCGAAACAGTCTACAGTCTACAGTGCAACTCGTTGACAAACACAAGCTGCGCAGAGGCTGTAAAAGTTCAACAACGGATCAACGGAGGTTGCAAGATTTCGCAGAAGAAGGTAGGTGTGTGTGTGTGTGTGTGTGTGTGTGTGTGTGTGTGTGTGTGTGTCTGCCATTGCTCAGCAGGAGCCCTGATATGTGCAGATATGGTTTTCTTCCACGTTGTTTGGAGCAGTGACTCGGCAGTCAGACGGCGTTTTTCACGCTCAGCCTGTACAACGGATCAAATTTGCGTGCTGAAAACGATTTGCACACAGCTTCTTCGCGCAAAGGTCCACGGCTGCCTGCTTCCTCCTCTGCTTCTGCCCGCGCCCTTGCCTCATGCAGCTTTCGGCGCTCTTCCTCTTTGCTGTCTTCTTCGCGCAAAGGTCCACGGCTGCCTGCTCCCTCCTCTGCTTCTGCCCGCGCCCTTGCCTCATGCAGCTTTCGGCGCTCTTCCTCTTTGCTGTCTTCTTCGCGCAGAGGTCCACGACGGCCTGCTTCCTCCTCTGCCTTTGCCCGCGCCCTTGCCTCACGCAGCTGTCGGCGCTCTTCCTCTTTGCTGTCTTCTTCGCGCAGAGGTCCACGACGGCCTGCTTCCTCCTCTGCCTTTGCCCGCGCCCTTGCCTCACGCAGCTGTCGGCGCTCTTCCTCTTTGCTGTCTTCTTCGCGCAAGGGTCCACGACTTCCCGCTTCCTGCGCCGAACGCTGTTGTTGCCGAGCTCTTTTCTCTGCATTCTTGTGGCCCAGGTTCTCTTCTTGTTCGGCTTGGCGGCATTGCGGATTGCTGCACCATCCTTGTCCTCTGCCCCTCCTTATCCCCAAGCTGCATCGATGGCAAGGGGCCATGGCAACGAATTGTGAATCTACAGTTCTCTGTTTCAGCTACAGGGCTGTATCCGAAACGCTGCGAGCAAGCTCGGTGAATGAGCTGTAGAAGCCAATGATCAAGCACTTGCAAAGCTGCTCTGCCTTTGCGTGCTGTTCATTTTCTTGCTCGTGGCTCGCACTGGGACTCTGCAGGTACGCCTTGCTCTAACACAACGTGGTCACACGTGCAGCTCTATGGGTCTGTGGCTTTCTCTGACATGTAGACAACTTGCACGTGGACGATGTTGTTGCCGAAGCTACGATCACTACGATCCGAGAGTTCACGCCAGCTCCAGGCGTCCGTGATCACGTCTCCACCCACAACCAGCTTCGTGGTGTCGAGGGGGATGGGTCCTGTAGGACCGCTGTCCAAATCGTGAAGCAAGACTTCCCTGGCGCTGCGATATTGCAGCGTTTCTGCCGGGATAGGCTTCTTTGTTTCTTGTCGTCTGTGACGTAGTTGGTGCAGAGAGAGACAGCGATCTGGGTTGTTTCCTTCGTGCAAAGTGTGCAGCCAGGCTTCCTGGAAAGATTCACACGGTTCGACGTGCCAGAGCGGATAAGGCTTCGAGGTGTGGATTTCGCTACCTTGCATGTTCAGGAACTTCACCGTCATGTTGGCGAGAGGCTCTCCATTCTGGAACTCCATTGCTTTGTTCCACTCTTCTCTCTCATGTTCATCTTCCACTTTGCTGCCTTCTTCGCGCAAAGGTCCACGGCTGCCTGCTTGCTCCTCTGCCTCTGCCTGCACCCTGCGCAAGGGTCCACGACTTCCCGCTCCCTGCGACGCTCGCTGTTGTTGTCGAGCAGTTTTATCTGCACTCTTCTGGGCCAGGCGCTCTTCTTTTTCGGCTTGGCGGCACTGCGGATTGCTGCACCATCCTTGTCCTCTGCCGCTCCTTGTCCCCACGCCGCACCGATGACAAGGGGCCATGGAAACGAATTGCAAATCTACAGCTCTCTGTTTGAAATTTGCGTGCTCCATTCAGAAGGTCGAGCCAAGCCCAGGCGTCGGTGATCGTGTCGTTCCGCAAACTAGCTTGGTCATTTCAAAGTGTATTGGGCCCGCAGAAGCAGAAACAACAACATCGCAAGGTGGCCTTGTTCTCCTCGAAGCACGCCCGGCGTCTGGTCAGGCTGAGAATACACGTCTGGCTCACCATTCAAGTGAGAAGGCAAACACGCCTGAGGCTGCGCCTCATGGTGCCAATTCATTGTGGATAACACCCCCAGCCGCCGCTAAGACCTTGCCCCACTTAGTCAGATTGGGGATAAGGCGAATTGCCGAGGTTGAGAATAAGGCCCTGGCCTGCGCTACTCCAGGCGTTCGTCATCACGTCCCTGTCCAAAACCAGGTTTGGGGCATCGAGGTGGCTCGGTCCTGCGGAACTGCTGTCGAACGTCCAAGCTAACCTCTAGTTCAAGACATATCATCCGGAGTTTACAGATCGGCCCATGAGCTGAGGTAAGGACATCACGTTTCCTGTGGGTCAACATCATGGTGTGAGAGGTCTCATTTCCAAACATGCTCTGCACGGCTGGGGCCTGCAGGACATCCAAGAGCTTGAGCGACGAAGGCTGCCTGCTCCAACTAGCTTGAACCAAATATTGCTACGCGGGGCACCAGCTTGCGCGTGCTTGATGCCGCCGGCTGCTCTCGTTGCAGCGGACGCACAGACTAGCGACTCGACAAGCCACGGTCTTGTAAAGGCCACGAGAAGCATCTTATTTTCCTGTTACCTGCGCAGCGCATGGTATGTCTTCATGGCTGCTGGGTGTCCTGCGCGGTGACGATGTCCCATAACTCATCGGAGAGGACCAACGTGTCCAGTGGGGTTGGCTCCCCATCCAAGACTGTGCATACTTCTTGGTTCCGGCTCTGCAGACGGCCTTGGGCTGCCGCTGCTATAGTAGCGGATGTAGGAAGCATCTCCTGCGAATGGCTTGACATGCTGGCGCCTGCTCCCTATTCAGGTTGAGGATAAGCAAACGTGGCGGCTGCGCCTCATTCTGGTTGAGGATAAGGACCTGGCCCCTATTCAGGTTGAGGATAAGCAAGCGTGGCGGCTGCGCCTCATTCTGGTTGAGGATAAGGACCTGGCCCCCATTCAGGTTGAGGATAAGCAAATGTGGCGGCTGCGCCTCATTCTGGTTGAGGATAAGGACCTGGCCCCCCATTCACAGGTTGAGGATCAACAAACATGGCGGCTGCGCCTCATTCTGGTTGAGGATAAGGACCTGGCCCCCATTCATAAGCAAGCGTGGCGGCTGCGCCTCATTCTGGTTGAGGATAAGGACCTGGCCGCCATTCAGGTTAAACGCGGCGGCTGCGCCTCATTCTGGTTGAGGATAAGGACCTGGCCCCCATTCACAGGTTGAGGATAAGCAAACGTGGCGGCTGCGCCTCATTCTGGTTGAGGAAAAGGACCTGGCCCCCATTCAGGTTGAGGATAAGCAAACGTGGCGGCTGAGTTGAGGATAAGGACCTGGCCCCCGTTCACAGGTTGTGAGGATAAGCAAACGTGGCGGCTGCGCCTCATTCTGGTTGAGAGGATAAGGACCTGGCCCCATTCACAGGTTGAGGATAAGCAAACGTGGCGGCTGCGCCGGACCTGGCCCGCGGTGCAAACGTGGCGGCTGCGCCTCATTCTGGTTGAGGATAAGGACCTGGCCCCCTTTTCGGTTGGGAATAAGCAAACGTGGCGGCTGCGCCTCATTCTGGTTGAGGATAAGGACCTGGCCCATTCACAGGTTGAGGATAAACAAACGTGGCGGCTGCGCCACATTCTGGTTGAGGACAAGGACCTGCTCCCTATTCAGGTTAAGGATAAGCAAACGTGGCGGCTGCGCATCATTGTGGTTGAGGATAAGGACCTTTGGTTGAGGATAAGGACCTGGCCCCCATTCAGGCTGGGGATAAGAAAACGTGGCGGCTGCGCCTCCCATTCAGGTTGAGGATAATAAGCAAGCGTGGCGGCTGCGCCTCGTTCTGGTTGAGGGTAAGGACCTGGCCCCTATTCAGGTTGAGGATAAGCAAACGTGGCGGCTGCGCTTCATTCTGGTTGAGAGGACCTGGCCCCCATTCAGGTTGGGGATAAGCAAACGTGGCGGCTGCGCCTCATTCTGGTTCAGGATAAGGACCTGGCCCCCATTCAGGTTGAGGATAAGCAAGCGTGGCAGCTGCGCCTCATTCTGGTTGAGGATAAGGACCTGGGCCCCATTCAGGTTGAGGATAAGCAAACGTGGCGGCTGCGCCTCATTCTGGTTGAGGATAAGGACCTGGTCCCCTATTCAGGTTGAGGATAAGCAAACGTGGCGGCTGCGCCTCATTCTGGTTGAGGATAAGGACCTGGCCCCCCGTTCACAGGTTGAGGATAAGCAAGCGTGGCGGCTGCGCCTCATTCTGGTTGAGGATAAGGACCTGGCCCCTATTCAGGTTGAGGACAAGCAAGCGTGGCGGCTGCGCCTCATTCTGGTTGATGGCCCCTATTCAGGTTGAGGATAAGCAAACGTGGCGGCTGCGCCTCATTCTGGTTGAGGATAAGGACCTGGCCCCCCATTCACAGATTGAGAATAAGCAAACGTGGCGGCTGCGCCTCATTCTGGTTGAGGATAAGGACCTGGCCCCCCATTCACAGATTGAGGATAAGCAAACGTGGCGGCTGCGCCGGAACTGGCCCCCATGCAGGTTGGCTAAGCAAACATGGCGGCTGCGCCTCAGCCTCAGGAGAAGGACCTGGCCCCCATTCAGGTTGGGGATAAGAAAACGTGGCGGCTGGCCTCATTCTGGTTGAGGATAAGGACCTGGCCCCCATTCAGGTTGAGGATCAGCAAACGTGGCGGCTGTGCCTCATTCTGAGGAAAAGGACCTGGCCCCCATTCAGGTTGTGGATAAGCAAACGTGGCGGCTGCGCCTCATTCTGGTTGAGGATAAGGACCTGGCCCCCATTCAGGTTGAGGATAAGCAAACGTGGCGGCTGTGCCTCATTCTGGTTGAGGGTAAGGACCTGGCCCCTATTCAGGTTGAGCATAAGCAAACGCGGCGGTTGCGCCTCATTCTGGTTGAGGATAAGGACCTGGCCCCCATTCAGGTTGGGGATAAGCAAACGTGGCGGCTGCGCCTCATTCTGGTTGAGGATAAGGACCTGGCCCCCATTCAGGTTGAGGATAAGCAAGCGTGGCGGCTGCGCCTCATTCTTGTTAAGGATAAGGACCTGGGCCCCATTCAGGTTGAGGATAAGCGAGCGTGGCGGCTGCGCCTCATTCTGGTTGTCGTCCTGGTTGAGGATAAGGACCTGGCCGTCATTCACAGGTTGAGGATAAGCAAATGTGGCGGCTGCGCCTCATTCTGGTTCAGGATAAGGACCTGGCCCCCATTCAGGTTGAGGATAAGCAAGCGTGGCAGCTGCGCCTCATTCTGGTTGAGGATAAGGAACTCCTGGCCCCTATTCAGGTCGAGGGTAAGCAAACGTGGCGGCTGCGCCTCATTCTGGTTGAGGATAAGGAACTCCTGGCCCCTATTCAGGTCGAGGGTAAGCAAACGTGACGGCTGCGCCTCGTCCTGGTTGAGGATAAGGACCTGGCCCCCGTTCACAGGTTGAGGATAAGCAAGCGTGGCGGCTGCGCCTCATTCTGGTTGAGGATAAGGACCTGGCCCCTATTCAGGTTGAGGATAAGCAAGCGTGGCGGCTGCGCCTCATTCTGGTTGAGGATAAGGACCTGGCCGCCATCCAGGTTGAGGATAAGCAAACGTGGCGGCTGCGCCTCATTCTGGTTGAGGACAAGGACCTGGCCCCCATTCACAGGTTGAGGATAAGCAAACGTGGCGGCTGCGCCTCATTCTGGTTGAGGACAAGGACCTGGCCCCCATTCACAGGTTGAGGATAAGCAAACGTGGCGGCTGGCCGGAACTGGCCCCCATGCAGGTTGAGGATAAGCAAACGTGGCGGCTGCGCCTCATTCAGGAGAAGGACCTGGCCCCCATTCAGGTTGGGGATAAGAAAACGTGGCGGCTGCGCCTCATTCTGGTTGAGGATAAGGACCTGGCCCCCATTCAGGTTGAGGATAAGCAAACGTGGCGGCTGTGCCTCATTCTGAGGAAAAGGACCTGGCCCCCATTCAGGTTGGGGATAAGCAAACGTGGCGGCTGCGCCTCAATTCTGGTTGAGGATAAGGACCTGGCCCCCATTCAGGTTGAGGATAAGCAAACGTGGCGGCTGCGCCTCATTCTGGTTGAGGATAAGGACCTGGCCGCCATCCAGGTTGAGGATAAGCAAACGTGGCGGCTGCGCCTCATTCTGGTTGAGGATAAGGACCTGGCCCCATTCAGGTTGAGTATAAGCAAACGTGGCGGCTGCGCCTCATTCTGGTTGAGGATAAGGACCTGGCCCCTATTCAGGTTGAGGATAAGCAAACGTGGCGGCTGCGCCTTGTCCCGGTTGAGGATAAGGACCTGGCCCCCGTTCACAGGTTGAGGATAAGCAAGCGTGGCGGCTGCGCCTCATTCTGGTTGAGGATAAGGACCTGGGCCCCTATTCAGGTTGAGGATAAGCAAACGTGGCGGCTGCGCCTCATTCTGGTTGAGGATAAGGACCTGGCCCCTATCAGGTTGAGGATAAGCAAACGTGGCGGCTGCGCCTCATTCTGGTTGAGGGTAAGGACCTAGCCCCTATTCAGGTTGAGGATAAGCAAACGTGGCGGCTACGCCTCGTCCTGGTTGAGGATAAGGACCTGGCCGTCATTCACAGGTTGAGGATAAGCAAATGTGGCGGCTGCGCCTCATTCTGGTTCAGGATAAGGACCTGGCCCCCATTCAGGTTGAGGATAAGCAAGCGTGGCAGCTGTGCCTCATTCTGGTTGAGGATAAGGACCTGGGCCCCATTCAGGTTGAGGATAAGCAAACGTCACGCCTCATTCTGGTTGAGGATAAGGACCTGGCCCCGATTCAGGTCGAGGGTAAGCAAACGTGACGGCCGCGCTTCGTCCTGGTTGAGGATAACGACCTGGCCCCCCGTTCACAGGTCGAGGATAAGCAAGCGCGGCGGCTGCGCCTCATTCTGGTTGAGGATAAGGACCTGGGTTGAGGATAAGCAAGCGTGGCGGCTGCGCCTCATTCTGGTTGAGGATAAGGACCTGGCTGCCATCCAGGTTGAGGATAAGCAAACGTGGCGGCTGCGCCTCATTCTGGTTGAGGATAAGGACCTGGCCCCCATTCACAGATTGAGGATAAGCAAACGTGGCGGCTGCGCCTCTTTCTGGTTGAGGATAAGGACCTGGCCCATTCACAGGTTGAGGATAAGCAAACGTGGCGGCTGTGCCTCATTCTAAGGAAAAGGACCTGGCCCCCATTCAGGTTGGGGATAAGCAAACGTGGCGGCTGCGCCTCATTCTGGTTGAGGATAAGGACCTGGCCCCCATTCAGGTTGAGGATAAGCAAACGTGGCGGCTGCGCCTCATTCTGGTTGAGGATAAGGACCTGGCCCCCATTCAGGCTGGGGATAAGCAAACGTGGCGGCTGCGCCTCATTCTGGTTGAGGATAAGGACCTGGCCCCCATTCAGGTTGAGGATAAGCAAGCGCGGCGGCTGCTCCTCATTCTGGTTGAGGATAAGGACCTGGCCCCATTCAGGTTGAGGATAAGCAAACGTGGCGGCTGCGCCTCGTCCCGGTTGAGGATAAGGACCTGGCCCCCCGTTCACAGGTTGAGGATAAGCAAGCGTGGCGGCTGCGCCTCATTCTGGTTGAGGATAAGGACCTGGCCCCTATTCAGGTTGAGGATAAGCAAGCGTGGCGGCTGCGCCTCATTCTGAGGATAAGGACCTGGCCCCCATGCAGGTTGGGGATAAGCAAACGTGGCGGCTGCGCCTCATTCTGGTTGAGGATAAGGACCTGGCCCCCATTCACAGATTGAGGATAAGCAAACGTGGCGGCTGCGCCTCATTCTGGTTGAGGATAAGGACCTGGCCCATTCACAGGTTGTGAGGATAAGCAAACGTGGCGGCTGCGCCGGAACTGGCCCTCATGCAGGTTGGGTAAGCAAACGTGGCGGCTGCGCCTCATTCTCAGGAGAAGGACCTGGCCCCCATTCAGGTTGGGGATAAGAAAACGTGGCGGTTGCGCCTCATTCTGGTTGAGGATAAGGACCTGGCCCCCATTCAGGTTGAGGATAAGCAAACGTGGCGGCTGTGCCTCATTCTGAGGAAAAGGACCTGGCCCCCATTCAGGTTGGGGATAAGCAAACGTGGCGGCTGCGCCTCATTCTGGTTGAGGATAAGGACCTGGCCCCCATTCAAGTTGAGGATAAGCAAACGTGGCGGCTGCGCCTCATTCTGGTTGAGGGTAAGGACCTGGCCCCTATTTAGGTTGAGGATAAGAAAACGTGGCGGTTGCGCCTCATTCTGGTGCAGGATAAGGACCTGGCCCCGATTCAGGTTGGGGATAAGCAAACGCGGCGGCTGCGCCTCATTCTGGTTCAGGATAAGGACCTGGCCCCCATTCAGGTTGAGGATAAGCAAGCGTGGCGGCTGCACCCCATTCAGGTTGAGGATAAGCAGCTGGGCCCATTCAGGTTGAGGATAAGCAAGCGTGGCGGCTGCACCCTATTCAGGTTGAGGATAGGCACCTGGCGCAGACGTGACAGGTTGAGGATAAGCAATTGTGGCGGCTGCACCCCGTTCAGGTTGAGGATAAGCACCTGGGCCCCATTCAGGTTGAGAATAAGCAATCGTGGCGGCTGCACCCCATTCAGGTTGAGGACAAGCACCTGGCCCCCATGGCCCCCATTCAGGTTGAGGATAAGCAAGCGCGGCGGCTGCACCCCATTCAGGTTGAGGATAAGCACCTGGGACAAACGTGGCGGCCGAACGTGGCGGCTGCACACCTTTCTGATTGAGGATATAAGGACCTGGCCCCCATTCAGGTTGAGGATAAGCAAACGTGGCGGCTGCGCCTCATTCTGGTTGAGGATAAGGACCTGGCCCCCATTCAGGTTGGGGATAAGCAAACGTGGCGGCTGCGCCCCATTCTGGTTGAGGATAAGGACCTGGCCCCCATTCAGGTTGGGGATAAGCAATCGTGGCGGCTGCGCCTCATTCTGAGGATAAGGACCTGTCCCCCATTCAGGTTGGGGATAAGCAAACCTGGCGGCTGCGCCCCATTCTGGTTGAGGATAAGGACCTGGCCCCCATTAAGGTTGGGGATAAGCAAACGTGGCGGCTGCGCCTCATTCTGAGGATAAGGACCTGGCCCCCATTCAGGTTGGGGATAAGCAAACGTGGCGGCTGCGCCTCACCTGGCCCCCACTCAGGTTAGGATAAGCAAGCATAGCGGCTGCACCTCATACAGGTTGAGGACACCTGCCCCCCAGTCAGGCACGGCTGCGCCTCATTCCGGTTGATGATAAGCACCTGGCGCCCACACAGGTGGATAAGCTGACGCGGCGCTGGGATCCGTAAACGTGGCGGCTGCGCCCCATTCCGGTTGAGGATAGGTACCTGGCACCCACACAGGTGGACAAGCAGACGTGGCGCTGGGATCCGTAAGCGTGGCGGCTGCACCCCAAACAGGTTGAGGATAGGCACCTGCCGCCCACACAGGTGCCCTCCCATTCAGGTTGAGGAGAAGCAAACGTGGTGGCTGGGAGAAGCAAACATGGCGGCTGCACTCTGTTCTTGTTGAGGATAAGCAGAGGATAAGCAAACGTGGTGGCTGGGAGAAGCAAACGTGGCGGCTGCGCCCTGTTCTTGTTGGGGATAAGCACCTGGCGCCCACGCAGGTGCAGGATGAGCAAACGTGGTGACTGAGATAAACAAACGTGGCGGCTGCACCCTGTTCTTGTTGAGGATAAGCACCTGGCGCCCACGCAGGTGCAGGATAAGCAAACGTGGCCATTCAGGTGCAGGCCTTCATGCCTGGCCATTTCCCAAAACAAGATGTATCTGGTTCTTTTTGTTCAGGCTCCCGGCTGGTGCCCGTCGCTGTGCTACAGGTGAAACCGGGCGAGCCAAGCAACTCATGTGAAAGTGGAGTAGTCCATCCTGTTTCACGCGAAACCCTTCTCGTACTCTTGACGGCTCTTGGCAATGATAGGTTCACTCACGCGAGGCTGAATGCGACAGCACGCGATGCAACTTCACATTGGCAGGGCATGGCCCCCATTCAGGTTGAGGATAAGCAAGCGTGGCGGCTGCACCCCGTTGAGGTTGAGGATAAGCACCTGGGCCGCATTCAGGTTGAGGATAAGCAATCGTGGCGGCTGCACCCCATTCAGGTTGAGGACAAGCACCTGGCCCCCATGGCCCCCATTCAGGTTGAGGATAAGCAAGCGTGGCGGCTGCACCCCGTTCAGGTTGAGGATGGCACCTGGGCCCCATTCAGGTTGAGGATAAGCAATCGTGGCGGCTGCACCCGATTCAGGTTGAGGACAAGCACCTGGCCCCCATGGCCCCCATTCAGGTTGAGGATAAGCAAGCGTGGCACCCCGTTCAGGTTGAGGATAAGCACCTGGGCCGCATGCAGGTTGAGGATAAGCAATCGTGCTGCACCCCATTCAGGTTGAGGACAAGCACCTGGCCCCCATGGCCCCCATTCAGGTTAAGGATAAGCAAGCGTGGCGGCTGCACCCCGTTCAGGTTGAGAATAAGCACCTGGGCCGCATGCAGGTTGAGGATAAGCAATCGTGGCGGCTGCACCCCATTCAGGTTGAGGACAAGCACCTGGCCCCCATGGCCCCCATTCAGGTTGAGGATAAGCAAGCGTGGCGGCTGCACCCCGTTCAGGTTGAGGATAAGCACCTGGGCCGCATTCAGGTTGAGGATAAGCAATCGTGGCGGCTGCACCCCATTCAGGTTGAGGACAAGCACCTGGCCCCCTATGGCCCCCATTCAGGTTGAGGATAAGCAAGCGTGGCGGCTGCACCCCGTTCAGGTTGAGGATAAGCACCTGGGCGCCATTCAGGTTGAGGATAAGCAAGGCTGCACCCCATGCAGGTTGAGGACAAGCACCTGGCCTTCATGGCCCCCATGGCCCCCATTCAGGTTGAGGATAAGCAAGCGTGGCGGCTGCACCCCGTTCAGGTTGAGGATGGCCCCATTCAGGTTGAGGATAAGCAAGCGTGGCGGCTGCACCCCATTCAGGTTGAGGACAAGCACCTGGCCCCCATGGCCCCCATTCAGGTTGAGGATAAGCAAGCGTGGCGGCTGCACCCCGTTCAGGTTGAGGATAAGCACCTGGGCCGCATTCAGGTTGAGGATAAGCAATCGTGGCGGCTGCACCCCATTCAGGTTGAGGACAAGCACCTGGCCCCCATGGCCCCCATTCAGGTTGAGGATAAGCAAGCGTGGCGGCTGCACCCCGTTCAGGTTGAGGATAAGCACCTGGGCCCCATTCAGGTTGAGGATAAGCAAGCGTGGCGGCTGCACCCCATTCAGGTTGAGGATAAACACCTGGCCCCCATGGCCCCCATTCAGGTTGAGGATAAGCAAGCGTGGCGGCTGCACCCCGTTCAGGTTGAGGATAAGCACCTGGGCCCCATTCAGGTTGAGGATAAGCAAGCGCGGCGGCTGCACCCCATTCAGGTTGAGGACAAGCACCTGGCCCCATGGCCCCCATTCAGGTTGAGGAGAAGCAAGCGTGGCGGCTGCACCCCGTTCAGGTTGAGGATAAGCACCTGGGCCCCATTCAGGTTGAGGATAAGCAAGCGTGGCGGCTGCACCCCATTCAGGTTGAGGACAAGCACCTGGCCCCCAAGGCCCCCATTCAGGTTGAGGATAAGCAAGCGTGGCGGCTGCACCCCGTTCAGGTTGAGGATAAGCACCTAGGCCCCATTCAGGTTGAGGATAAGC
>CAJNDS010001342.1:0-22367 GCA_905221605.1 Symbiodinium natans | reverse complement strand
TTTTCGCAAATCTTGTACGTCGGCTTTTGGGGCCTGGAATTGCTTCGGCACCAGGTATGTCATCTCGATCTCTTGGTTTGCTTCTGTTCCCGCAAGTGGGTCTGTTGGCACCGCAGCCGCAGCGGATGTCTTGTTGGCGAGGATGGCAGCCATTCTCGCCAGAGCTCTGTCCACTGCCGGGCTCCGTTGATAGAGGCAGTGCAGTTCCTTCAAGGCCTGCAAGGCCGCGTGTAGGTGCTCCAAACGCGCTGGTGATGCGGTCATGCCGTCCACGCCCTCGACCAGCACTGTACCGTCTTCTTCCAAAGTGGCGCCTTCGAGGACGTCGCAGATGAAAGGATCCTGCATGAGCACTGCGTACATGCGACCCCACTGCGCGCTCGGGCCGCCTGATGGCAGCTTGTCCAACAAGACCTGCGAGATGCGTGCCATGGCGAGGAGATGCTGCTCGATGGGTTGCAGACTTTGCAGTGCTTCTGGGATGGGGGCCGGGATTGGCAAAACCACCTTGGTGCGATTCTCGCGGCAATTCCTGCAGAGCAGCTGGCCACTTCCTTTGGCTGTTCTGCAGTGCCTCCCTGGTGTTAGAGTCTGGCACTTCTGGCACACGCGAGAAAGGCCAAATCTACTCCAGCTCCGCGCAAAAGCCAAGTAATGGGTTTGTGCCTGCTCCTGGGTCAAGGTGTCCTCGTCTGGAAAAGGGTAGCCCTGCTGCTGAATCTCCGAGGCGATGGGCCTGGGCCCTCGGCCGCCCACTCCCTCCTCTGCCTTTGCCCGCTCCCTTGCCTCACGCAGCTGTCGGCGCTCTGCTTCTTTGCTGTCTTCTTCCCGCAAAGGTCCACGGCCGCCCGCTTCCTCCTCTGACTTTGCCCGCGCCCTTGCCTCACGCAGCTGTCGGCGCTCTTCCCTTTTGCCGTCTTCTTCCCGCAAAGGTCCACGGCCGCCCGCTTCCTCCTCTGCCTTTGCCCGCTCCCTTGCCTCACGCAGCTGTCGGCGCTCTGCTTCTTTGCTGTCTTCTTCCCGCAAAGGTCCACGGCCGCCCGCTTCCTCCTCTGCCTTTGCCCGTGCCCTTGCCTCACGCAGCTGTCGGCGCTCTTCCCTTTTGCCGTCTTCTTCCCGCAAAGGTCCACGGCCGCCCGCTTCCTCCTCTGCCTTTGCCCGCGCCCTTGCCTCAGGCAGCTGTCGGCGCTCTGCTTCTTTGCTGTCTTCTTCCCGCAAAGGTCCACGGCCGCCCGCTTCCTCCTCTGCCTTTGCCCGCGCCCTTGCCTCACGCAGCTGTCGGCGCTCTGCTTCTTTGCTGTCTTCTTCACGCAAAGGTCCACGGCCGCCTGCTTCCTCCTCTGCCTTTGCCCGCGCCCTTTCCTCATGCAGCTGTCGGCGCTCTGCCTTTCTGCTGTTCTCTTCGCGCAAGGGTCCACGACTGCCCGCTCCCTGCGCTGCCCGTTGTTGCTGCCAAACAATTTTCTCTGCGCTCTTCTGGGCCAGGCACTCCTCTTTTTCGGCTTGGCGGCACTGCGGATTGCTGCACCATCCCTGTCCTCTGCCGCTCCTTGTCCCGAAGCCGCACCGATGACAAGGGGCCATGGCAACGAATCCTGAATCCTCAGATTTTGCACCTAGGGGCTGTATCCGAAACACTGCAGCAGGCTCAGTGAAGCAACTTGAGAAGCCATGCTCGAGCACTTACAAAGCTGTCCTGCCTTTGCTCGCTGCTCAGTTTCTTTCTCGTGGCACACACTGGAGCTCTGCAGGCTTGTCTTGCTGAGACATAACGTACTCACATGGGCAGCTCTACGGGCCTGTGGCTTTCTCTGAGATGTAGACAACTTGCACGTGCACGACGTCGTTGCTCAAGCTGTGACCCAACAGTTCACGCCAGCTCCAGGTGTCTGTGATCACGCCCCCGCCCAAGACCAGCTTCGTGGTGTCGAGGGGGATGGGTCCTGCAGGACCGCTGTCCAAATCGTGAAGCAAGACTTCCCTGGCGCTGCGATATTGCAGCGTTTCCGCCGGGATAGGCTTCTTAATTTCTTGTCGTCTGAGACGTAGTTGGCGCAGGGAGAGACGGCGATCTGGGCTGTTTCCTTCGTGCAAAGTGTGCAGCCAGGCTTCCCGGAAAGACTCGCACGGTTCGACATGGCAGAGTGGATAAGGCTTCGAGGTGTGGATTTCGCTACCTTGCATGTTCAGGTACTTCACAGTCATGTTGGCGAGACGCTGGCGGTATTCATTCTGGATTTCCATTTCTTTGCTCCACTGTACTCTCTCACGCGCATCTTCCTCGGCTTCGCGCTGCATCTCACTGTCGACCCAGTCCCAGTCGTCGAACCCGTCCTCGAAGTCCGCCTGTTCGGAGTCGCGAATCGAGTGGTCTCTGCTCTCCAAGTCCTCGCACGTGTCTTCGAGCATGCTGTCGCACCAGTCGACCTGAGAAACAAGACAGCGGCCATGTTCCAAAAACGAAACGAACAGCTGCGACGATTGAGATTTGTACCCCAATGGTTGCCTGGCCGCAGCGGGACACGGATGAAGACTTTAAAACGATTCGAATTGAGCCCAAGCGCGCTGCACAAGCAACAAAAAGCACGGGAAGGCTCGGCCGTCCCTACCTTCTCACAAGCTCAAGAAAGAGGTGCAACATGGCTCAACAATGCACAGAAGAAGCGAGTAGCCCATGACCGGCCGTTTCTGTGGAATTTTGAGAGTCAGAGCGAATGAAGATTGGCGTGAAACAGATGTTCTGCCAGCGACTGCTTGTGCCGTAGCCTGCATCGCGGCAGCTTTTCTAAGAGAAGAAACGGTCCGGCCACTGGCTGCTCTTCTGGCTGCCATCGTCCGTTGATCAGGATTGCCAGATGCGTCTGCCGCGACAGTGCTTCGTGACTATGGGCTTCAGATCCCATGGCTGAGATGACGTCGCCGACCGTGACGTTCTGAAGGGCCTAGAAGCTCACAGGTCGAAACAGCATGGCAATACGGTATTTGTGGGCTTCCGGTTCATTCAGCCCAGCAGCTGTCCAGCGCACAGAGCCTGCGACGTGGCCGGCCATGGTCCGCAAATTTGCGATCGGGCCACCGTCCCACTTCAGCTCGCAGTTCAGGCCCCCCAACAGCCGCAGCGGTTGGCCATTGCAACTCGCATCAGTTGAGCTGAGAAACAAGGGATGCGAAATGCTCTCAAGACCTTTTGCGGTGACAGAGGCTTGCGCCCGAAATGGCTGTGGATGAAGACTTAAGGCTGTTCATATTGAGCCAAAGCGCACGGTGTGAGCGGTAAACGCTGGCCCCTATTCAGGTTGAGGCAAGCAAACAGGAATTGCTGGTGTCAGGACTTTGTGTTGACTGAAGCGACTCGGCTGCACCCCATTCTGGTTGAGCATAAGCACCTGGCACATGGCCCCCATTCAGGTTGAGGACAAGCAAACGTGGTTCTCCTTCATAAAATGCACCAGCGTAAGGGTTTCCAGCTCTTGGAAGGCCTTGCCAGGTAGTTCTCTTTCATAGAATGCACCAGGATAAGGATTTCCAGCTCTTGGAAGGCCTTGCCAGGTAGTTCTCCTTCATAAATGCACCAGGATAAGGATTTCCAGCTCTTGGAAGGCCTTGCCAGGTAGTTCTCCTTCATAAAATGCACCAGAATAAGGATTTCCAGTTCTTGGAAGGCCTTGCCAGGTAGTTCTCCTTCATAAAATGCACCAGGATAAGGATTTCCAGCTCTTGGAAGGCCTTGCCTTTTCCAGCTCGCGGAAGGCCTTTCCAGGTAGCTCTTTCATAAAATGCACCAGGATAAGGATTTCCAGCTCGCGGAAGGCCTTTCCAGGTAGTTCTCCTTCATAAAATGCACCGGATAAGGATTTCCAGGTCGCGGAAGGCCTTTTCAGGTAGTTCTCCTTCATAAAATGCACCAGGATAAGGATTTCCAGCTCTTGGAAGGCCTTTCCAGGTAGTTCTCCTTCATAAAATGCACCGGATAAGGATTTCCAGCTCGCGGAAGGCTTTTCCAGGTAGTTCTCCTTCATAAAATGCACCAGGATAAGCATTTCCATCTCGCGGAAGGCCTTTCCAAGTAGTTCTTCTTCAGAAAAAAGCACCAGGATAAGGATTTCCAGCTCGCGGAAAGCCTTTCCAGGTAGTTCTCCTTCATAAAATGCACCAGGATAAGGATTTCCAGCTCGCGGAAGGCATTTCCAGGTAGTTCTCCTTCATAAAATGCACCAGGATAACGATTTCCAGCTCGCAGAAGGCCTTTCCAGGTAGTTCTCCTTCATAAAATGCACCAGGATAAGGATTTCCAGCTTGCGGAAGGCCTTTCCAGGTAGTTCTCCTTCATAAAATGCACCAGGATAAGGATTTCCCTTTCCAGGTAGTTATCCTTCATAAAATGCACTAGGATAAGGATTTCCAGCTCTTGGAAGGCCTTTCCAGGTAGTTCTCCTTCATAAAATGCACCAGGATAAGCATTTCCAGCTCGCGGAAGGCCTTTCCAAGTAGTTCTTCTTCAGTAAAAAGCACCAGGATAAGGATTTCCAGCTCGCGGAAAGCCTTTCCAGGTAGTTCTCCTTCATAAAATGCACCAGGATAAGGATTTCCAGCTCGCGGAAGGCATTTCCAGGTAGTTCTCTTTCATAAAATGCACCAGGATAAGGATTTCCAGCTCGCAGAAGGCCTTACCAGGTGGTTCTCCTTCATAAAATGCACCAGAATAAGGATTTCCAGCTCGCGGAAGGCCTTTCCAGGTAGTTCTCCTTCATAAAATGCACCACGATAAGAGCCTTTCCAGGTAGTTCTCCTTCATAAAATGCACCAGGATAAGGATTTCCAGCTCTTGGAAGGCCTTGCCAGTTAGTTCTCCTTCATAAAATGCACCAGAATAAGGATTTCCAGTTCTTGGAAGGCCTTGCCAGGTCGTTCTCCTTCATAAAATGCACCAGGATAAGGATTTCCAGCTCTTGGAAGGCCTTGCCAGGTTGTTCTCCTTCATAAAATGCACCAGGATAAGGATTTCCAGCTCTTGGAAGGCCTTGCTAGGTAGTTCTCCTTCATAAAATGCACCAGGATAAGGGTTTCCAGCTCTTGCAAGGCCTTGCCAGGTAGTTCTCCTTCATAAAATGCACCAGGATAAGGATTTCCAGATCTTGGACGAGGTAGTTCTCCTTCATAAAATGCACCAGGATAAGGATTTCCAGCTCTTGGAAGGCCTTGCCAGGTAGTTCTCCTTCATAAAATGCACCAGGATAAGGATTTCCAGCTCTTGGAAGGCGTTGCCAGGTAGTTCTCCTTCATAAAATGCACCAGGATAAGGATTTCCAGCTCTTGGAAGGCCTTGCCAGGTAGTTCTCCTTCATAAAATGCACCAGGATAAGGATTTCCAGCTCTTGGAAGGCCTTGCCAGGTAGTTCTCCTTCATAAAATGCACCAGGATAAGGATTTCCAGCTCTTGGAAGCAGCTTTGCAGCCGAGTCGCCCGGGATTCTCCTTAATTGGTTGGCGATAAGCTTACCAGCTGAGATTTGCAGCCGAGTCGCCTGGGATTCTCCTTAATTGGTGGGCGAGAAGCTTTCCAGCTGGGATTTGCAGCCGAGTCGCCTGGGATTCTCTTCATTGGTTGGCGATAAGCTTTCCAGCTGAGATTTGCAGCCGAGTCGCCCGGGATTCTCCTTAATTGGTTGGCGATAAGCTTTCCAGCTGAGATTTGCAGCCGAGTCGCCTGGGATTCTCCTTAATTGGTTGGCGATAAACTTTCCAGCTTTGCAGCCGAGTCGCCCGGGATTCTCCTGAATTGGTTGGCGATAAGCTTTCCAGCTTTGCAGCCGAGTCGCCCGGGATTCTCCTTAATTGGTTGGCGATAATCTTTCCAGCTGAGATTTGCAGCCGAGTCGCCCGGGATTCTCCTTAATTGGCTGGCGATAAGCTTTCCAGCTGAGATTTGCAGCCGAGTCGCCTGGGTCTCTCCTTAATTGGTTGGCGATAAGCTTTCCAGCTTTGCAGCCGAGTCGCCCTTTCCAGCTGAGATTTGCAGCCGAGTCGCCTGGGATTCTCCTTAATTGGTTGGCGATAAGCTTTCCAGCTTTGCAGCCGAGTCGCCCGGGATTCTCCTTAATTGGTTGGCGATCAGCTTTCCAGCTTTGCAGCCGAGTCGCCCGGGATTCTCCTTAATTGGTTGGCGATAAGCTTTCCAGCTGGGATTTGCAGCCGAGTCGCCCGGGATTCTCCTTAATTGGTTGGCGATAAGCTTTCCAGCTTTGCAGCCGAGTCGCCCGGGATTCTCCTTAACTGGTTGGCGATAAGCTTTCCAGCTGGGATTTGCAGCCGAGTCGCCTGAGATTCTCCTTAATTGGTTGGCGATAAGCTTTCCAGCTTTGCAGCCGAGTCGCCCGGGATTCTCCTCAATTGGTTGGCGATAAGCTTTCCAGCTGGGATTTGCAGCCGAGTCGCCTGGGATTCTCCTTAATTGGTTGGCGATAAGCTTTCCAGCTTTGCAGCCGAGTCGCCTGGGATTCTCCTTAATTGGTTGGCGATAAGCTTTCTAGCTTTGCAGCCGAGTCGCCTGGGATTCTCCGTAATTGGTTGGCGATAATCTTTTCAGCTTTGCAGCCGAGTCGCCCGGGATTCTCCTCAATTGGTTGGCGATAAGCTTTCCAGCTGGGATTTGCAGCCGAGTCGCCCGGGATTCTCCTTAATTGGTTGGCGATAAGCTTTCCAGCTTTGCAGCCGAGTCGCCCGGGATTCTCCTTAATTGGTTGTCGATAAGCTTTCCAGCTGGGATTTGCAGCCGAGTCGCCTGGGATTCTCCTTAATTGGTTGGCGATAAGCTTTCTAGCTTTGCAGCCGAGTCGCCTGGGATTCTCCTTAATTGGTTGACGATAAGCTTTCCAGCTGGGATGTGCAGCCGAGTCGCCCGGGATTCTCCTTAATTTGTTGGCGATCCTGGCAGTTTTCCTTCATAAATTGCACCAGGATAAGAGGCCTTTCCAGGTAGTTCTCCCTCGTGAAATGCACCAAGAAGGCCTTTCCAGGTAGTTCTCCTTCATGAAATGCACCAGGATAAGGATTTCCAGCTCTTTGAAGGCCTTTCCAAATAATTCTCCTTCATAAA
Source organism: Symbiodinium natans (assembly GCA_905221605.1). Taxonomy (NCBI): domain Eukaryota; class Dinophyceae; order Suessiales; family Symbiodiniaceae; genus Symbiodinium; species Symbiodinium natans. The sequence goes on along the minus strand of CAJNDS010001342.1, from coordinate 15,271 downwards.
ATGCACCAGGATAAGGATTTCCAGCTCTTTGAAGGCATTTCCAGGTAGTTCTCCTTCGCAAAAAAAGCACCAGGATTTCCAGCTATTTGAAGACAGGATAAGGATTTCCAGCTTTTTTTCAAGGCCTTTCCATGTAGATGTGATCAGAATGCAGCGTGTTCCCTTCCCTAATTGGGTCGGGATGTGATCAGGGCCGCGCAACCAAGGTAGCCCTGCATTCCCCTCTCTAGTTGGGTCGGGATGTGATCAGGGCCTGTAAATGCAGGCACAGAGCCTTGCGTTCCCCTCCCTAGTTGGGTCGGGATGTGATCAGGGCCGGTAAATGCAGCCAAGGAGCCTTGCGCTGCGCTCGCTTCTCTAAAGAATGCTCAGTGATAAGCAATCTCAGGTGCTGTTTGGGAGTTTTGAAATGGGCTTTCAGAAATGCAGCTCAAAGCATGCTTGCAGGACTGTTTGCAGCCAGGCTTGCTCTCCTCTAAAGAATGCTCAGTGATAAGCAATCTCAGGTGCTGTTTGGGAGTTTGAAATGGGTTTCAGAAATACAGCTCAAAAACATGCTTCCAGGATTGTCTGCAGCCAGGCTTGTTCTTCTCTAAAGAATGCTCAGTGATAAGCAATCTCAGGTGCTGTCTGGGGGTTTGAAATGGGTTTCAGAAATACAGCTCAGAACATTGCTCTTCTCAAAAGTATGCGGTGCTGTCTGGGGGTTTGAAATGGGCTTTTAGAAATACAGCTCAAAACATGCTTCCAGGACTGTCTGCCGCCAGGCTTGCTCTTCTCTAAAGAATGCAATGCAGCCAAGGAGCCTTGCATTCCCCTCCCTAACTGCATCGGATGTGATCAGGGCCTGTGTGAATGCAGTCAAGGAGCCTTGGCCTCCCTAATTGGGTCGGGATGTGAGGAGCCTTGCGTTCCCTTCAGGGTGATCAGGACCTGTGTAAATGCAGCCAAGGAGCCTTGCATTCCCCTCCCTAATTGGGTCGGGATGTGTTCAGGGCCGGTAAATGCAGCCAAGGAGCCTTGCCCTGCGCTGTCTTCTCTGAAGAATGCTCAGTGATAAGCAATCTCAGGTGCTGTTTGGGAGTTTGAAATGGGCTTTCAGAAACACGGCTCAAAACATGCTTCCAGGACTGTCTGCAGCCAGGCTTGCTCTCCTCTAAAGAATGCTCAGTGATAAGCATTCTCAGGTGCTGTTTGGGAGTTTGAAATGGTTTTCAGAAATACAGCTCAAAAACATGCTTCCAGGACTGTCTGCAGCCAGGCTTGCTCTTTTCTCAGTGATAAGCAATCTGAGGCGCTGTCTGGGGCTTTGGAATGGGCTTTCAGAAATACAGCTCAAAACATGCTTCCAGGACAGGCTCTTGCTGCCTCCCTAATTGGGTTGGGGCGTGATCAGGGACGTGATCAGTGCCTGTGTAAATGCAGCCAAGGAGCCTTGCATTCCCCTCCCTAATTGGGTCGGGATGTGATCAGGGCCTGTGCGAATGCAGCCAAGGAGCCTTGCATTTGCCTCCCTCATTGGGTCAGGATGTGATCAGGGCCTGTGTGAATGCAGTCAAGGTATTTGCCTCCTTAATTGGGTCGGGATGTGATCAGGGCCTGTGTGAATGCAGCCAAAGAGCCTTGTATTTGCCTTTAATTGGGTCGGGATGTGATCAGGGCCTTTGTAACTGCTCCCAAGGAGCCTTTGCGTTCCCTTCCCTAACTGGGTCAGGATGTGATCAGGGCCTGTGTAAATGCAGCCAAGGAGCCTTGCATTCCCTCCCTGACTGGTTCGGATGTGATCAGGGCCTGCGTGAACGCAGCCAAGGAGCCTTGGCCTCCCTAATTGGGTAGGGATGTGATCAGGGCCTGTGTATGAAGCCAAGGAGCCTTGTGTTCCCGTCAGGGTGTGAGCAGGACCTGTGCAGATGCAGCCAAGGAGCCTTGCATTCCCCTCCCTAATTGGGTCGGGATGTGATCAGGGCCTGTAAATGCAGGCACAGAGCCTTGTGTTCCCCTGCCTAGTTCGGTCGGGATGTGATCAGGTCCGGTAAATGCAGCCAAGGAGCCTTGCGCTGCGCTCTCTTCTCTAAAGAATGCTCAGTGATAAGCAATCTCAGGTGCTTTTTGGGATGTCCCTCAGGGCTGTAAACACCTGACCTTTGCCCTCTTGGTACTTGGTCTTCCCGCCTGGAGCCTGCTGGTTGCCGATCCTCACGTTGATGTTGCCCGAGAGGCGCTTCTTGAGGTGCATTTCCAGAAGCCACATGATGTAGGCCGGCGATGATTCGAAACGCGGGTCCGAGCCGAGAAGACGCTTGCGAGCGTATTGGGAGAAGCTTCCATATCCATTCTGCCATCCGCCTGTGCCCGTGGAAAACAGGTGTGGGAAGAACTTCACGTCCATGTCGTCCGTGAGCTCCGAAGTGCTTCGGATTTTCTGCAGCTCCACAGTGTCCGCTCTGGGGGCTTTCAGCTCTTTGGGATCAGGTACGTCATCTCTAGCCTGTCTTCCTTCTCTTCCATTGTTTCGACAGAGGCCGCTGCGTTTTCCGAGTGCTGCGCTTCGCCCCCCAAGGCCGAGGAGTGTGAGCCACCGGACTCCCCGTTTGGCGCCCTTGGGAGGTTTCGCGGTCTGTCGTTGCCGCTGCGCTTGTACACGGCTGCACTTTTCCAGCGAGGATGATTTCCATTCTTGTTAAGGCTCCCTCCACTGCTGGGTTTGCCTGGTAGAGGCGGTGCTGCGCTTTCAGCTCTTGCAAGGCTTTGTGCAAGCAGTCTAGACGAGCTGGGGAAGCGGTCTTGCCCTGCACTCCTTCCACCAGGACAGTGACATCTTCCTGGAGCCTTGTGTTTCTCTCCCTAATTGGGTCAGGATGTGATCAGGGCCTGTGTAAATGCAGCCAAGGAGCCTTGCGTTCCCCTCCCGAATTGGGTCGGGATGTGATCCGGGCCTGTGTAACTGCAGCCAAGGAGCCTTTGTATTCACCTCCCTAATTGGGTCGGGATGTGATCAAGACCTGTGTAAATGCAGCCAAGGAGCCTTGTGATTCTCCCTAATTGGGTCAGGATGTGATCAGGGCCTGTGTAAATGCAGCCAAGGAGCCTTGCATTCCCCTCCCAGGGCCTGTGTAAATGCAGCCAGGCTCCTAAATGCAGCCAAGGAGCCTTGCATTCCCCTCCCTAATTGGGTCGGGATGTGACCAGGGCCTGTTTGAATGCAGCCAAGGAGCCTTGGCATTCCCCTCCCTAATTGGGTCGGGATGTGATCAGGGCCTGTGTAAATGCAGCCAAGGAGCCTTGCATTCCCCTCCCTAATTGGGTCGGGATGTGACCAGGGCCTGTTTGCATGCAGCCAAGGAGCCTTGGCATTCCCCTCCCTAATTGGGGCGGGATGTGATCAGGGCCTGTGTAAATGCAGCCAAGGAGCCTTGCATTCCCCTCCCTAATTGGGTCGGGATGTGATCAGGGCCTGTGTGAATGCTGCCAAGGAGCCTTTGTATTTACCTCCCTAATTGATCAAGGGCTGTGTAAATGCAGCCAAGGTCCGGATGTTGTGTGACTGCAGCCAAGGAGCCTTGCATTCCCTTCCCGAATTGGGTCCGGATGTGATCAGGGCCTGTGTGAATGCAGCCAAGAAGCATTGCATTCCCTTCCCTAATTGGGTCGGGATGTGATCAAGGCCTGTGAAAATGCTGCCAAGGAGGCTTGTGTTCATCTCCCTAATTGGGTCGGGATGTGATCAAGGCCTGTCTAAACGCAGCCAAGCAGCCTTGCATTCCCCTCCCTAATTGAGTCGGGATGTGACCAGGGCCTGTGTAAATGCAGCCAAGGAGCCTTTGTATTCACCTCCCTAATTGGGTCGGGATGTGATCAAGACCTGTGTAAATGCAGCCAAGGAGCCTTGTGTTTCTCTCCCTAATTGGGTCGGGATGTGATCAGGGCCTGTGTAAATGCAGCGAAGGAGCCTTGCATTCCCCTCCCTAATTGGGTCAGGATGTGATCAGGGCCTGTGTGAATGCAGCCAAGGAGCCTTGCATTCCCCTCCCTAATTGGGTCCGGATGTGATCAAAGTCTGTGTGTATGCAGCCAAGGAGCCTTGCGTTCCCCTCCCTAATTGGGTCCGGATGTGATCAGGGCCTGTGTGAATGCAGCCTTGCATTCCCCTCCCTATTTGGGTCCGGCTGTGATCAAAGCCTGTGTGTTCTCCTTCATAAAATGCACCAGGATAAGGATTGCCAGCTCTTGGAAGGCCTTTCCAGGCAGTTCTCCTTCATAAAATGCACCAGGATAAGGATTTCCAGCTCTTGGACAGCCTTTCCACGTAGTTCTCCTTCCTAAAATGCACCAGGATAAGGATTTCCAGCTCTTGGAGGCTTTCCAGGTAGTTCTCCTTCATAAAATGCACCAGGATAAGGAGCTCGTGGAAGGCCTTTCCAGGTAGTTCTCCTTCATAAAATGCACCAGGATATGGATTTCCAGCTCGCGGAAGGCTTTCCAAGCAGTTCTCCTTCATAAAATGCACCAGGATAAGGATTTCCAGCTTGCAGAAGGCCTTTCCAGGTAGTTCTCCTTCATAAAATGCACCAGGATAAGGATTTCCAGCTCTTTTCCAGGTAGTTCTCCTTCATAAAATGCACCAGGATAAGGATTTCCAGCTCGCGGAAGGCCTTTCCAGGTAGTTCTCCTTCGTAAAATGCACCAGGATAAGGATTTCCAGCTCGCGGAAAGCCTTGCCAGGTAGTTCTCCTTCATAAATGCACCAGGATAAGGATTACCAGCTCTTGGAACGCCTGTCCAGGTAGTTCACCTTCACAAAATGTGGGTCGGGGTGTGATCCGGGCCTGTGTAAATTCTTGCATTCCCCTCATTGGGTCGGGATGTGATCAGGGCCTGTGTAAATGCAGCGAGGAGCCTTGCGTTCCCCTCCTTAATTGGGTCGGGATGTGATCAGGGCCTGTGTAAATGCAGCCAAGGAGCCTTGCGTTTCCCTCCTTAATTGGGTCGGGATGCCGAATTGGGTCGGAATGTGATCAGGGCTGTGTAGACGCAGCCAAGGAGCTTTGCATTCCCCTCCTTAATTGCCACGGAGCCTATCATTCCCCTCCCTAATTGGGTCACGAAAGCCTGTGTAAATGCAGCCAAGGAGCCTTGCATTCCCTTCTAATTTGGGGCCGGATGTGGTGTGACTGCAGCCAAGGAGCCTTGCATTCCCTTCCCGAATTGGGTCCGGATGTGATCAGGGCCTGTGTGAATGCAGCCAAGAAGCATTGCATTCCCTTCCCTAATTGGGTCGGGATGTGATTCAAGGCCATGTGGAAAATTGCTGCCAGGGGATGTGTTTTCATATCCCTTAATTGGATCGGATGTGATAAGGGCCTGTGTAAAGCAGCCAAGGAGCTTTCGTTCCCCTACCGGAATTGGTCGGATGTGATCATGCCTTGTTTTTTTTTTTTTTTGTGTTTTCAAACACACAAAAAACTGCAGCCAAGGAGCCTTTGTATTCACCTCCCTAATTGGGTCGGGATGTGATCAAGACCTGTGTAAATGCAGCCAAGGAGCCTTGTGATTCTCCATAATTGGGTCGGGATGTGATCAGGGCCTGTGTAAATGCAGCCAAGGAGCCTTGCATTCCCCTCCCAGGGCCTGTGTAAATGCAGCCAGGGAGCCTTGCATTGCCCTCCCTAAATGGGTCAGGATGTGATCAGGGTTTGTGTAAATGCAGCCAAGGGGCCTTGCATTCCCCTCCCTAATTGGGTCGGGATGTGACCAGGGCCTGTTTGAATGCAGCCAAGGAGCCTTGGCATTCCCCTCCCTAATTGGGTCGGGATGTGATCAGGGCCTGTGTAAATGCGGCCAAGGAGCCTTGCATTCCCCTCCCTAATTGGGTCGGGATGTGATCAGGGCCTGTGTGAATGCTGCCAAGGAGCCTTTGTATTTACCTTCCTAATTGGGTCGGGATGTGATCAAGGGCTGTGTAAATGCAGCCAAGGAGCCTTGTGTTTCTCTCCCTAATTGGGTCAGCCTGTGTAAATGCAGCCAAGGAGCCTTGCATTCCCCTCCCGAATTGGGTCGGGATGTGATCAGGGCCTGTGTAAATGCAGCCAAGGAGCCTTTGTATTCACCTCCCTAATTGGGTCGGGATGTGATCAAGACCTGTGTAAATGCAGCCAAGGAGCCTTGTGATTCTCCCTAATTGGGTCGGGATGTGATCAGGGCCTGTGAAAATGATGCCAAGGAGGCTTGTGTTCATCTCCCTAATTGGGTCGGGATGTGATCAGGGCCTGTCTAAACGCAGCCAAGGAGCCTTGCATTCCCCTCCCTAATTGGGTCGGGATGTGATCAGGGCCTCTGTAAATGCAGCCAAGGAGCCTTTGTAGTCACCTCCCTAATTGGGTCGGGATGTGATCAAGACCTGTGTAAATGCAGCCAAGGAGCCTTGTGATTCTCCCTAATTGGGTCGGGATGTGATCAGGGCCTGTGTCAATGCAGCCAAGGAGCCTTGCATTCCCCTCCCTAATTGGGTCGGGATGTGATCAGGGCCTCTGTGAATGCTGCCAAGGAGACTTTGTAGTCACCTCCCTAATTGGGTCGGGATGTGATCAAGACCTGTGTAAATGCAGCCAAGGAGCCTTGTGATTCTCCCTAATTGGGTCGGGATGTGATCAGGGCCTGTGTCAAGGCAGCCAAGGAGCCTTGCATTCCCCTCCCTAATTGGGTCGGGATGTGATCAGGGCCTGTGTGAATGCTGCCAAGGAGCCTTTGTAGTCACCTCCCTAATTGGGTCGGGATGTGATCAGGGCCTGTGTAAATGCAGCCAAGGAGCCTTTTGTTTCTCTTCCTACTTTGGGTCAGGATGTGATCAGGGCCTGTGTAAATGCAGTGTTCACCTCCCGAATTGGGTCAGGATGTGATCAGGGTCTGTGTAAATGCAGCCCAGGAGCCTTTGTATTCACCTCCCTAATTGGGTCGGGATGTGATCAGGGCCTGTGTAAATGCAGCCAAGGAGCCTTGCATTCCCCTCCCTAATTGGGTCGGGATGTGATGAGGGCCTGGGTAAATGCAGCCATGGAGCCTTTGCGTTCCCCTCCCTAATTGGGTCGGGATGTGATCAGAGCCTGTGTGAATGCTGCCAAGGAGCCTTTGTATTCACCTCCCTAATTGGGTCGGTGTGTGAGCAGGGCTTATGTAACTGAAGGAGCCTTTGCGTTCCCCCCCCCCCCCCCAACTGGGTCGGGAGCCTTGCATTCCAGGTCGGGATGTGATCAAAGCCTGTGTGAATACGAGCCTTGCGTTAGCCTCCTGAATTTGGGTCAGGGATCGGGGCTTGTGTGAATGCAATCAAGGAGCTTGGCCTTCTCCTCCCTAGTTGGGGTAACTAGTGAGCCAGGATAAGGGTTTGCAGGGGTCAACTGTGCCAATATGTTCAATTTACTTAAACCTCTTTGCCTGCAGGAATCGAGCTATTCGTAATGAAACACATACAATTTCTATTTATCCTGGTCTTGAGGGTTTAGGGTTTAGGGTTTAGGGTTTAGGGTTTAGGGTTTAGGGTTTAGGGTTTAGGGTTTAGGGTTTAGGGTTTAGGGTTTAGGGTTTAGGGTTTAGGGTTTAGGGTTTAGGGTTTAGGGTTTTGGGGTTTGGGTTTAGGTTTTCCGTGGGGGTTTTGGGTTTAGGTTTAGGTTTAGGGTTTAGTTTTAGGGTTGCGGTTTAGGGTTAGGTTTAGGGTGTTGTAGGGGGGTTTAGGGTTTAGGTTTAAGGTTTAGGGTTAGGGTTTAGGGTTTTAGGGTTTAGGGTTTAGGGTTTAGGGGTTTAGGGTTTAGGGTTTAGGGTTTAGGGTTTAGGGTTTAGGGTTTAGGGTTTAGGGTTTAGGGTTTATGGTTTAGGTTTAGGGTTTAGGGTTTAGGGTTTAGGGTTTAGGGTTTAGGGTTTAGGGTTTAGGGTTTAGGGTTTAGGGTTTAGGGTTTAGGGTTTATGTATAGGGTTTGTGTCCGGAGTTTTGGGGGGTTTTGTCGGGTTTTGGGGGGTTTTGTCGGGTTTTGGGGGGTTTTGGGGGGTTTTGCCGGGTTTTGTTTTTTGCCTTTCAATGTTTTACATTTTTGTTGGTTGGGCTTGGGGGGGCTGGGGGGGATGGGGGGCTGGGGTGGGGGGGGCTTGCGCCAGAATTCAAATTTTGAAGGTCTGTATCGGCCCAAAACCTCAAGAATTAAAATTTTGAAAGCCTGGGAATCTTTGGATATGGATCCCAAAACTCTAGATTTCAAATTTGGAAGATCTGGGGATTTCTGGATAATTGATCAAAATCTCCTGCAGTCCTCCAGGATTCAAATTTAGAAGGCCTGGGGATCTTTGGATATCGATTCAAAACCTCTGGAATTTTCGGAATTCAAATTTTGAAGGATTTGATAAATACTGGATATTTGAATAAGTCCTCCAAAAATCTTTAGAATTCAAATTTGGAAGATCTGGGGACTTCTGGATAATTGATCAAAACCTCCAGAATTAAAATCTTGAAGATCTGGGAGTTCTTTTTGAGGGTATTCATTATAATTCTCCTGATGTCCCGAATCTTTGTTGACCCTTGTCTGTGGGTGTTAGCCTCGAAGTTTCGATATATTATTACAATTGATATGGTTCCACGAATATTTGAATTACATATCTTGTAATTTGAATAAGTTTTTGGATTGCAATTCTTTAGAATGATAATGGTTCATTTCACCCCCTCGAAATTTCAGAGAATATAGAGGAATTTCAATTAATATTGGTATTGTTTTTGCAAATTCGGATTTCAGTTTTATGAAATCGGATATTGTGTCCGGACTATTTGGGGTGGAAAGGGCAATATTTTCGGTCCCACGATCTCTTGAGCCTTCTCGGGGAGGAAAAGAATTTGATTTGTTGCTGGAGGTGTCTCTTCGGCAACATTTGATATAACAATTCATTAAAACCTTTCTGAACTCCGTGGAAGAGACGGACCTGATGCTTGAAGGTCTGGTGGTCTTCTGTCCATGTCTGCAGTTCTGGGCCAGGAGAAGTTGAGCATGTTGGTTCTTGACAGCCAATGCTTGTAATTCTTGTCTTTCGTCTTGTCCTGGTGATATTGATTTGATTGTTTCGACACCTCGTCTCGCTTTTTGGATAGGTTTCTGAAAGAAAACCATGTCTTTTGTTTGGGGTAACTCTAATCTTGAGCCCGCAGAGAAGAGCGGCGCAGTTGTTGCTCAGGTTTGCTTGGGCGCCAGTCTTGCCACACATCCATCCATCACATGAGCATGAGCTGGCGCCTTGGTTTCTGCCTTGCCTTGTGCGATCTCGCGTGAGAACGCTGGTCTGTGGGGGGGTGAAACGTTGGCGTGGAGCACCAGAGGTGTCCTCGCGGCATCACAACATTGTTAGGAGATGGCTGCCGCGGCTAGACCTCTCGGATGCAGTAGGTCGCGGGATGTCGAGCGAGCTCCGCCAAGAAGACGGCTTCCGGTATCTGCTCTGCTCTGCGGGTACGAGGCAGGGAGTCCAACCTGAAGATCTTCTCATGGAAATATCGATATGCCACCCAGTGTGCGTTGTCCCGGTTCTGCACCGCCCCGGCAGCTGCTTCCAGATCGTGCTTGCTCACGACGGGTTGAAGGTCCATTTGCCACCTCACACGACCAACAGCAGCCATGGCTTTGGTTTGCAGTACCTGCGCAAGCACTTCCGAGGAGTAGAAGCCACCTGGCGCCGCGTGGTCCTCTGCAGCTTCACCTCGTTCCACCCCACCTTCTTCGAGGACAACCTGCACGGCGTTGTCCATGTCCGCTTCAGTGAAGAAGGCTGCCCCCAAGGCCATGTTCAGGGCGTGCATGCCGCAGAGAGCTTGCTCTTGCGCCTCAAAATACAGGCCTGCAGGTGTGTCTTGATCGGGTCGGCTGCCTGTCCGTTGCATCTTGGCCAAAGACCCGGCCGCGCAAGAGCTTTCTCCAGCCCGTTTGCCTAGGCCCATGAAGACGAACTTTGCTTTGCATTTTGCTTTGGCCTTTGCTTTGCTTTTGGCGTTCGTCTTGGCTGGTGGCTTGGCCGGGCACTTGCGCTTATGAGCCTTGATGGCAGCTTTGGTGTTGGGAGCCTCCGTGCCGCATAGTGCACAACACCAGGGCCGCTCGATGCGCTCGCCGTGGTCTGGCTTGAGACGGTTCCAGTCGGGCGTCCCCATCTCAGCTAGTCGTCTTTCATAGAACTCCTTGTTCTGCTCCGGCTTGAACAACGCCTTCCAGAGATCCGGGCCGTCCCGGTCGGCTTGCTGCGCCTTCAGCTTGGTCAGGGCCCACTCTGCGTTGGCGTTGAACCGCAAAGCCTTGGGGTTGAAGAGCTCCAAGCTGCAGAGTGCCTGTTCGGGGCAGCGGCTCAGGGCGACGTAGGCTTGACCTTCTGCGAAGATGGTGTGATCGAGGCGGGTATGCGCTCCGTCCTTACAGGTAACTGCCTGGCTCTTGTGGATCGAGATGGCTTTGGCGAGAACGAGCGGGAATTGATGCCTCGATGCCTTGCTGCCGTCTCTGTCAAGGTACGTGGCCGAGCGCCTCGAGATTGCCACGCAGGAGGTTTCGTGCTCTGCTCGCCAAGTGGCCCCAGCATTCTTCTCGAAAGAAACCCAGATCCTCTCGACTTCCCCGCCGGCTTTCTCGGTGTCAATGTGCTCCACCGTGCCACAGGCGCCATTGACCAAGCCATCTCGCACGTCGATGTTGTATCTGAGCATGACACGGAGCCCAATGGCCACCTGCAGCAGGCCTACCAAGCCACCCGTGTTCTCCGGCTCGGCCCAGACGGCGTCTGGAGACAGTGGCGCACCGGTCTTGACGTTGGTGTCGACAGCCGGGCAATCGTGTAGCTGTTCTCCTGTGTTCAAGACGTGCTCTTCCTTGTAGCGGCGGTTGCTTTCGGCGACTGCCTGGCGAGTGGCGTATAGGTTCACGGCTTTCGGGGCGGGCCGCTTCTTGCTGCCTTTCTTGATCACCATGTTCCGCAGCACCTCAATGTCGGCGTCGGTCTGCTGTCCCACCCGAACGCGTGCCAGCAGGGCGGCCCAGGCTGGGTCGCGCGCGGCCCGCTGGTTTCCTTCTAACTCGCAGAGCTGGAAGAGCAGCCAAAGCCGGCTGGCGAAGGCCGGCAGCCCGCTTGGTGGAGGCAACTGATACAGGTCCCCGGCAAAGATGACGTGCAGTCCTCCGAAGGGCAGGGTTTGCAGATCTCTGGCAAGACGGAGATGCTGATCCAGACGCTCCAACATCCAGGAGGGGATGAAGCTCATCTCGTCAACGAACAGAACGCTGACCTTCGACCAGATGTCTCTGAGAGTGGCTAACTTCTGGCGGTCCGGCAGCGGCATGTCGCAGGCCTTGCCGTGGCTTTGGTTCACTACGGGGAGCAAGCAACATTGATGGAGAGTGACACCGTTGATGTTGAATGCTGCCACACCCGTGGGCGCCGCTATGATGCATCCTTTCTTGCTTTGCCGCAGGACGTGAGCTGCTGCGCGTACCACCACGGACTTGCCGCTGCCGCCGGGCCCGTGGAGGAGCATGTGCAGACGCTGAGTATTCTGCGTGTCCTTGGTGTTCGGCTGCCTCAGAACTGACTGGACGATGTGCTCCATGGCTTGGCACTGGCGCGTGGTCTCCGGGCAGGGGTTCTCAACCGTCAACATCTCGAATGATTCTTCGCCTTCCTCGACCGGCGCAAAGGCATTGAGGGCAGCTCCGGTGGGCACAGAGTCCGGGGCCAGGAAGTCGATGTCTCCTCCATACCGCTCCTTCAGTGCCTCCAATATTTGCAAGGAATCCTTGTAGTTCTCCTCGGCAACCTTGCTGTTGGCCCAGCCGTCCCGCAGGTTTGCCGGATGCATCTTGGCCTTCATGTACATCGTCGCTTGTACGGCCTGCAGCTTGCGGGCGGCGTCGACGGTGCCATCTAGCTGAGGAAAGCATCTCGACCGAAGGAAGTCTGGGTGGCCGCGCACGTCTCGGGCGATGCGCTGGAACGCTGCTGCATGGCTTCCTGCATCCTGCTCCAACAGCCAATCTCCAGGTTCCTTCCACACCAGGTGCAGCAGCAACTTGGAGTAGTAGAAAGCTTCGGCCTCCTCGTCCGGGTTGAAGTTCTGGTAGCCGACGATTGCAGGGCGCCTGCGAGGCTGTGGTTCTTGCACGCCGATGTACTTGAAAGCCGCGCAAAAGTCCAGGAAGGTGACTTCACTAAACCGACAGGAAACCGGCTCCCTGCCTTCCACTGGCAAGGTCGTCTCATGTTCACCGAAGGTGGTTTGCATTTCCCGGTACCAGTGATGAGCAACAGGCAGGTTCCCACCTTGGCGCATCTTCTTGTTGCGGTAGTCAGTGGGCTGCTGCAAGGCCACCTGTTCCTCATGCTTGGGCACCCACACTGTCCAGGTGTCTGGAGGCCCCACCTGTACCCAGACGTTGTCCCTGGAGAATTCGATGATCGGGAAGCCCAGCAGAAGGTGGCATGCCTCGAAGGTCGACGTGGTCCTGCCCTGCAACGCCGCGTGGGCTGCCTTGTAGATCTTCTGATTGTCGAGGCCGGCGCCTGCGCTCTGACTTGTTAGGATGGCAAGGATGTTTTCCATTCGCCGCTGCGCTTCGCGATCCTCCTCCGACTTGAAAGTGTAGCCCAGTATGTACCGACTGGCGCTGGTGAGCTCGCAGATGACCTGCAGGTCCATGCTTGCCCTCCACCTTCTCAAGATTCGAATGTTGTACTGTCCCATCATGCTGTCTCCCTTCACTCGTCTCGTCGCAAGGCTGCTCTTCCAGCGGCTGTTGGCGTACTGCTCCTGCGATGTTCGACGCCGAGTCCGGGGCTCTGCATCATGTGGAAATCCAAATCGACAGGCGCCTTCTGAGTACATGCCGCAATATGGCGTGTGGTTGTGCACCACCTCTGCGGACAGCTTTGCGTTCACTTCTCTATCTCTGGGTGGTACGCGGTGGGATTGGCGCCACGTGTTCGGGGACTTGGTGCAGATGTACTTGTCGCTGAGGTCCTCCGCACACTTGGGGATGAAGTTCTCCATGGCCTCTTCGTCAGACCAGTCTGGAACCGGTGTCTCTGCTGCTTGTTCGGAGTCTTCGCCGTCGGGCGCCATCTTGTCTGGCTGCTGCGTTGCTTTGGCCCACTCTTCGATCCAAAGCAGGATGTGAGCGTGGGGGTAGCCCCGCTTTTGCCATTCTATGCGAATGATGTAGTCCAACACTTTGAAAGGAGGCCGTTCCTTGCGCATGCGGCGATGAAGGCCTGCAAAATCCGTGGCGGGTGCCTGGGCGTCGTCCTCCACGTCCTCGCAGTCGTTCTCCTCGACTCCATCTTGTGGATCAGCATCTTCGTGCAGGTGGACTTTCGGACCGCGCGTGCTGGACAGCCACCACATCAGCTGAGAGACTTGGTGCATGAATTGTCGCGCTACCACTGCCGGCTGCTGGTTGCACAACTGGTTGGGCGACAACCCATCCCAAGTGAAGTTCTTGTCATTCTGGTAGCGGAATAGGATCTCCGCAGCGTGCTGCTCCAGTTCTGCCTGAGGGCGGTCGGGATGCAGCCGCAGCAGCCGTGCCGAGATAGCCGCGAGGAGCAACGCAGGCTGGCGCGCGTGGCAGGACAGTGTCATGAAGAAGTTGGGAGCGCCAAGCTGCTCGTACATGTTGAGCGCCACTCCCTTCTTGGCGTACAGGTACGGCTGCGTGCCAGGCATGTCCCGCAAGGCAGCATACACCTGACGGCTACCGTTCTCGTAGTCGCTACTGCCGTAGGGCACCCGCTGGTTGCCGATCCGGACGTTGATGTTTCCGGAAAGTCGCTTCTTGGTCTGCATCTCCAGCAGCCACATGATGTAGGCCGTGGACGCTTCGAAGCGGGAATCCAGGCTCAGCAGACGCTTCCGGGCATATTGGGAAAAGCTCCCGTTGTCGTTCTGCCAGCCTCCTGTGCCTGTGGGAAACAAGTGTGGGAAGAATTTTGCATCCATGCCGTCGCTGAGGTCTGCGGACCCTCGCACTTTTCGCAAATCTTGTACGTCGGCTTTTGGGGCCTGGATTTGCTTCGGCACCAGGTATGTCATCTCGATCTCTTGGTTTGCTTCTGTTCCCGCAAGCGGGTCTGTTGGCACCGCAGCCGCAGCGGATGTCCTGTTGGCGAGGATGGCAGCCATTCTCGCCAGAGCTCTGTCCACTGCCGGGCTCCGTTGATAGAGGCAGTGCAGTTCCTTCAAGGCCTGCAAGGCCGCGTGTAGGTGCTCCAAACGCGCTGGTGATGCGGTCATGCCGTCCACGCCCTCGACCAGCACTGTACCGTCTTCTTCCAAAGTGGCGCCTTCGAGGACGTCGCAGATGAAAGGATCCTGCATGAGCACTGCGTACATGCGACCCCACTGCGCGCTCGGGCCGCCTGATGGCAGCTTGTCCAACAAGACCTGCGAGACGCGTGCCATGGCGAGGAGATGCTGCTCGATGGGTTGCAGACTTTGCAGTGCTTCTGGGATGGGGGCCGGGATTGGCAAAACCACCTTGGTGCGATTCTCGCGGCAATTCCTGCAGAGCAGCTGGCCACTTCCTTTGGCTGTTCTGCAGTGCCTCCCTGGTGTTAGAGTCTGGCACTTCTGGCACACGCGAGAAAGGCCAAATCTACTCCAGCTCCGCGCAAAAGCCAAGTAATGGGCTTGTGCCTGCTCCTGGGTCAAGGTGTCCTCGTCTGGAAAAGGGTAGCCCTGCTGCTGAATCTCCGAGGCGATGGGCCTGGGCCCTCGGCCGCCCACTCCCTCCTCTGCCTTTGCCCGCTCCCTTGCCTCACGCAGCTGTCGGCGCTCTGCTTCTTTGCTGTCTTCTTCCCGCAAAGGTCCACGGCCGCCCGCTTCCTCCTCTGCCTTTGCCCGTGCCCTTGCCTCACGCAGCTGTCGGCGCTCTGCTTCTTTGCTGTCTTCTTCCCGCAAAGGTCCACGACCGCCCGCTTCCTCCTCTGCCTTTGCCCGCGCCCTTGCCTCACACAGCTGTCGGCGCTCTGCTTCTTTGCTGTCTTCTTCCCGCAAAGGTCCACGGCCGCCCGCTCCCTCCTCTGCCTTTGCCCGCGCCCTTGCCTCACGCAGCTGTCGGCGCTCTGCTTCTTTGCTGTCTTCTTCACGCAAAGGTCCACGGCCGCCTGCTTCCTCCTCTGCCTTTGCCCGCGCCCTTTCCTCATGCAGCTGTCGGCGCTCTGCCTTTCTGCTGTTCTCTTCGCGCAAGGGTCCACGACTGCCCGCTCC
>CAJNDS010001341.1:0-22523 GCA_905221605.1 Symbiodinium natans | reverse complement strand
GGTTTGGGGTTTAGGGCTTGGGGGTTTGGAGGTCAGGGTTTAGACCCTAGAGCCCCAACCGCAAACCCCCAAACCCAAACCGCAAGCCCCAACCTTTACCCCAAACCCCAAACCCCAAACCCCAAACCCCAAACCCCAAACCCCAAACCCCAAACCCCAAACCCCAAACCCCAAACCCCAAACCCAAACCCCGAATCCTAAACCTAAACCCTATAAACCCTAAAACCCCAAACCCCAAACCCCAAACCCTAAACCCGGAACCCAGCCCTGGACAACGTGGTGGTCGGTGGTGGCCTGGTGGAGAGCTTCGCGTTCACCGCTACGGAGACGCCCTTTCGCGACAGGGGGCAGGCCCTGCTTTCTACAAAAGGTTTAGGGTTTAGGGTTTAGGGTTTAGGGTTTAGGGTGTAGGGTGTAGGGTTTAGAGTTTAGGGTTTAGGGATTAGGGCTTTGTAGGGTGCACTGTTTAGGTATTGGGGCTTTACAGGACTTACTGGGGCCCTAGTGCTTTTGGGCATTCGGTGGGTGTAGAGTTTGGGTTTTAGGGCTGCTTAGGGTGTAGGCTTTTTGGCTCAGTATCAGTTTGTTGGTGAGTGTTTTGTTTGCACTAATTAGGGTTCAAGGTTTCTTCTGGCTTTGAGGCTTTTAACCTTGTTTGCTTGGTGGGTGGGAGGCTTTAGAGCTAGGTGCTCCTAAACCCCAAACCGTAAACTTAAACCGCAAACTTAAACCGTAAACCCTAAACCTCTCTGACTAGGTTATGGTTTCGGGTTTGAGGTTTGGGCTTGGACTCTACTGTTAGACACATGTGCATCCCAAGCTCTAAATCCGAACCCTAAACTTGGTAGTGGTACCCTCTACCCTTTTTCTGCTTCTGAGCTCCTTTGTAAAATAACCAACCAAAAGGTACCCTTACCATAACATGGTTTTGGGGATACTAGTAAGTAAAAGCTCAGGGAACTTTGCAAGTCCGTTATACGATATACTTTGTTTGGGTTTGAGGCTTTTTTATGGGTTTAGGGCTTAGGGGGCTGAGGGTTGAGGGGCTTAGGGTTGGGGCGTTTACGGGGTTTAGGGTTTATAGGGTTTACGGGGTTTAGGGGTTTAGGGTTTAGGGTTTAGGGTTTCGTACTCCTACATCCCTGAAAAGCCAAGCGGCGGTCGAAAAACTCTCGAAGCGGCTTGGGGGCCCCAGGCACCTTCAGGGTTTAGGGTTTAGGGTTTAGGGTTGAGGGTCTCAACGTGAGGTAGGGTTTAGGGTTACAGGTCTTTATATGGGTGGTTCCAAAATTAGGGGTACCTTCTTGGGGTCTTTATGATAAAGGAATCCTACTATTTGGGGATCTATACTTAGGGTCTTTTATGCTTTTTTTTGCGCCCTAGACATCAACTATATGGGTGTTTGAGGCCTGTGCGCACCACCCAAAGCTCATAATCTGACATCCTAAAGCCTAAACCCCAATTCTCCAAAGCATTTCGGGTTTAGGGTTAGGGTTCAGGGTTCAGGGTTCAGGGTTCAGGGTTCAGGGTTTAGGGTTTAGGGTTTAGGGTTTAGGGTTTAGGGTTTAGGGTTTAGGGTTTATGGTTTAGGGTTTAGGGTTTAGGGTTCAACCTTCACTGAAGACTTTAGATGGACCCTGGCCTTGCTGCAGGCGGGGAAGACGCGCTACGCCTACAGCAAGTTCACAGAGGACGGCAGTGGAGCTGGGATTGGGATTGTAGGATTTAGGGTTTAGGGTTCAGGGTTTAGGGTTTAGGGGTTTAGGCTACTGTACCCGCAGTCGCCCCGAAACCCTAAAGCCGAGACCCTAAACCCTAAACCCTAAACCCTAAACCCTAAACCCTAAACCCTAAACCCTAAACCCTAAACCCTAAACCCTAAACCCTGAGAATCCATAGGGTCATTAGAACTCTCAAGGAGTCAGCCCCTGGAGCTTGATGCCGTGTTTATTACCTTGCTTAGAGGGTTTAGGGTTTAGGGTTTAGGGTTTAGGGTTTAGGGTTTAGGGTCAAACAGCTAGCTTCCGTTTGGCCGATGTCGGGGCGACCTTTTCTGTCCGCTGGTTCGAATCTTTTGTTTCTTTGAGATCAGCTGAACTAGAGTCAATAAGCTGAGTTTGGTATCTGAGCAAAAGCAACGAGCTGTCGGAAGGAGAGCTTTTTCAGAGGGGTTTCGGGGTTTCAAGGGTGTAAGGGTTTAGGGGAGGGTTGTAGGGGTTTAGGGCAGTTTAGGGGTTCAGAAATTTGAGGTTTGCGGTCTTCGGAGTTTAGGTTTACGGCGTTTACGGGTTCAGAATGCTAGGGGTTAAGGAATCTCGGGGGTTCAGGTCTATCTGGCCCGTTCTCTCAAAACTCTTTGGGGTTTAGGGTTTAGGGCCAACCCGAAACCCTAAACCCTCAACCCTAAACCCAAAGTTTAGGGCTTCGGGGCTTGGAGTTCCTCTATACGGGGGTTTCCCGTTTAGAATGCCGAGCCACAGATTTTGGGGTTCAATGTTTAGGGTCTAGGGTGCAGGGTACGCTGATGGGTGATCCGTGGAACGGGGCCCCCCAAGGTCTCCTTGCTCGACCTGTGCTCCACAGAAGCATCACTAGTGGTGGATTTGTGTCGCATCGCCGTGTCCATTGCGCACCGGAAGGCAACCCTAAAACCCGAAACCCTAAGCTGAGATGGCCAACCCTAAACGTCTCCCTAAACACTGGAAGCCCTGAACCCTAAACCCGAAAACGCTGAAACCCTCAACTCTAAAAATGCCTGGCAGGACAACACGGACAACGCGGCGGCCGCGCGGGCCGCACGTGGTAGGGGCAAGGTACGTTGCCGCTTCTTCATGTTACGTAGGGCTCTAGGGGTTTTTGGGGTCTTGGGCATAGGAAGTTTGGGGGTTTAGAGCTGTTGGGTTTTAGGGGGTGAAGTTGAGGCCCTGCGTGGGTTCAGCGAATTCGGCTAGGTTGTGGGGGTTTTGGGGTAGAGAGTGCTCAGGATTCCCAGGATTTGGGTTAGAATTAGTGCTGGGCTACAGAGGAAGGACGTAATTCGTAGGCCAATGAGGGCATATAGTTAGTCTTCCCGCAATGTGTTTGGCAAGTTCGTGTGAGAGCTCATGAGTCAGTTGCTTCCCAGAACACAGTCACTAGGATGCCCAGTAGTACCCTTATTCCCTTTTTGGTAGGTCTAGGTTCCCTTATAAACCCCTTTAAGCAAAAAAGGGCGCCCTTTTTCATCCTAGGTTACTGGGCAACCTAGGTCAAAATACTGGGGAAATCTAAACCCTCAACCTCTACAGCCTAGACCTCCCGAAGCCCTCGTCACACCAAAGCTCTACGCCCTAAACCCTAAACCCTAAACCCTAAACCCCTAAACCCTAAACCCTAAACCCTAAACCCTAAACCCTAAACCCTAAACCCTAAACCCTAAACCCCAAACCCCAAACCCCAAACCCCAAACCCCAAACCCAAACCCTGTGGAATCGAAACGTGGCCTCCATTCAATAGCCACCTCAGCCACACACACACACACACCTACCATAGGGGTTAGAATGATTACCATTAGTTTTCCCAGTCCTTTCAGAATGACACCATATTTTATCCTCCAAAACCCTATTCTAATGATTCAGGCCCCCTATATTACCTTGGACTCTTCCTCACTTCGGGGTTTGAGGTTTAGGCCTCGGGGTGTTGGGGTTGGGGTCTAGAGTCTAGGGATTAGAGGGGTTTAGGGTTTAGGGTTTAGGGTTTAGGGTTTAGGGTTTAGGGTTTAGGGTTTAGGGTTTAGGGTTTAGGCTTCATGCGAAACCCGCTCATGGATGCTGGGCGAACTACGGCCTCGACATGTCAGACTTGAGTTCTTCGGGCTTGCGCACCACGTCTTGAGGGTTTAGGGTTTAGGGTTTAGGGTTTAGGGTGTAGGGTTTAGGGTTTAGGGGCTCTTTTGGCAGAAGCTGTTGGGGCAGCACAGGCACCACGAACTCCGCTCAGGCAGCTGTGTTGTAGCAGGGATACACTCCCATATCTGCTTGGCGCAAGAGATTTCGCGACCCTAAACCCTAAACCCTAAACCCTAAACCCTAAACCGTGGACGGTGTTATCTCTCCGATATCTTACTGCGACTCTCCTGTTGCCCGATTCTTCGGGATCGACACTATGTGGTGCTGTACTGTAACTTTAGATCTTTAGCCGTTTTGGGTTTGTTGGGTTTCTTAATAAATAATAAGGCAGCTAAGTTTTTGGGTTTGTTGGGTTTCTTAATAAGGCAGCTAGAAGTTTGATTTTTTTTACTACCCTCCTAAGTGCAGCCAAGGACACTCCAGGGTGCTTGGGGTGCGCCAGGTTTGGGGCTTAGCTTGGGTTTAGGGTGAACTGTTGGAGTGGAGGGCGGGGTTTAAGCCTAACCCCCAAAACCGCAAAACCCCCAAAACCCCAAAAGCCCTACAGCCATGCTGGGACTCTCTTTACCTACAGTTTATTGGTTATACCATCGAATTTCAGGGGGTAGCTACTACTCAATTGCCGGTGAATAGAGTCCCAGGATAGACCCTAGAATCAAAACCTTTTCCCAACACCTCCTAGGACCCGGAGCAGGCCCTTATTCCCCTTTATTTAGGGTTGGGGGACCCATATAAGTTCCCTGAGAACCAAAAAAGGGCAACCTGTTTTTTTCTCCTATAGGTTCCTCCTGGGTCTAGCCTCAGGTGCTTACCCTTCAGGACGCGGTGGGCATCTCCAGCAGCGTTCTCTCGCGCCTGGATACCATTCGGGGCGCAGGGATCAGCCCTAACCCCTAGATCTCCCAAAATACCCCGTACGCCCTAAACCCGAAACCCTAAGCTCCCTAAACCCTAAACCCTATACCCTAAACCCGAAGCTCCCCAAACCCTGGGCATAGGACATAGGTGCGGTCCTAGATTCTAGGCGCGCTGCAGTACTCCACACCCATGGGGTGGAGGGTTTATGAATCTATAGGACTTGTAGGGGGTTTCGGGTTTCGGGTGTAGGGTGTAGGGTTTAGGGTTTCTAGGGCTTAATCAAGTTATAGGCTTCAGGGTTAAAGGCCGCTTCCCGAAGGGTAAGAACCGAGGGGCTGGGAAAAAGGGCTTAAAGTAGGGGTTTCAGGGTCTAGGGCTTTAGGGTTTTTTGCGTTCTAGGGGTTAGGCTTGTTCAGGGCTTAGGGTCAAAGGTGCCAGTCTTGAGCTGTTTCAAGGCACTATTACTCGTACTCCTCAGGTTGTACCCCTAAAGGCTCCCCCAAATATCCTCCTATATGGCCCCGATACTACCTTAAGGATCATGAACAAGTTTCCCCAAAACACGCCCCTAAGGGGTCCAAGGCATAACCCCTAAACCCTTAAACCCCTAAACCCCTAAAGCCCTAAACCCCTAAACCCCTAAACCCCTAAACCCCTCAACCCCTCAAACCCCTCAACCCCTCAACCCCTCAACCCCTCAACCCCTAAACCCCTAAACCCCTAAACCCCTAAACCCCTAAACCCCTAAACCCCTAAACCCCTAAACCCCTAAACCCTAAACCCTAAACCCCAAGTCTTGTTGCTCCTTCAGGCTGGCTGGCTGGGCGTCGGCAGGCCAGGCGCAGCTGGTCGCGTCTTGTCTCAGATCTTGTCTCCATGGCGCCGGATGTAGAAGCCAATTTCAACAAAGTTCTCAAACATCCCCTAAACCCCTAAACACCTAAACCCCTAAACCCCTAAACCCCTAAACCCCTAAACCCCTAAACCCCTAAACCCCTAAACCCCTAAACCCCTAAACCCCTAAACCCCTAAACCCCAAAACCCCTAAATTAAATCCCTAAACCCCTAAACCCCTAAACCCCTAAACCCCTAAGCCCTAAACCCTAAACCCTAAACCCTAAACCCGACTACACCCTAAACCCTACACCCTCAAACCCTAAACCCTTGTGAAAACCCCACACACTGAACCCTCGGCTTTTCTGACCTTGCAGCGGCGTTCCCGGACATCTTTGCTCCCGTATCCTCGGAAGCGCCTGGAGAGTTTGAGGGCTTTTGGTGGTTTAGGGTTTAGGGTTTAGGGTTTAGGGTTTAGGGTTTAGGGTTTAGGGTTTAGGGTTTAGGGTTTAGGGTCCTACGACCCTGACCCCTAACTGGGGTTCAGCGGGTTTAGGGTTTAGGGTGTACGTGCTACCTTGAACCCTAACCCCTAAAGAGGTGCACGGCTCAGAGTTTGAAGCTTTGGGTTGAGGGTGTAGTAGGGGCGGGGATCTACAACCCTGGACCCTAACCCCGCCGCCAAGGAGGGTTCGGCTTTGGGCTTCCGGTTTAGAGGCTTAGGGTTTGGAGCTTTGGGTTTAGGGGGTTTAGGGTGCAGGGTTTAGGGTGTAGGGTTTAGGGTGTAGGGTTCAGAGGTCTAGGGTTCAGGGGCTTTAGGGTTAGGGGAACCCTGTATGCTAAACCCTTGCGTCCCACTGGCGATAGCTACGAAGCCCTAAAGACCCGAAATCCTGCAAGCCCCCCAGAAGCCGAAACCCTGGCTGCGATTTGGGGTTTGGGGTTTGGGGTTTAGGGTTTAGGGTTTAGGGTTTAGGGTTTAGGGTTTAGGGTTTAGGGTTTAGGGTTTAGGGTTTAGGGTTTAAGTGATATTCAAGTCAAAACACACCAAGCCCAAAAGCCAAACCCAAGCCAAGAATTTACCAAGCCCACAACGCGCCGGTGAATAGCCAAGGCCATCCTGACTGCATTTGGGAGGCGCTCTTGCTTTGGTTTCTTTTGGTTGGGTTTACGCCCCTTTGTGGTACTTTACCGTCACTTTAGATCCTTACCTTTTTTGGGCTTATTGGCTTTCTTAGTAAGGCAGCTAAAAGTTTAATGTATAGCTACCCTCCTGAGTGCAGCCAAGGCCTCTGGTGTTTTTTGCAGGTGTGGCGCTCTTGAGGCTTCAGGGAGGTGAAGGCCTCTGAAGGTTTTGGGGTTTGGGGGGAGGGGGAGGGGAGGGGGTGGGGAGGGGGAGGGGAGGGGAGGGGGAGGGGTGTAGGCTTCGGGCTTTCGGGCTTGGGGGGCTGATATTTTCTTGTCCTTAGACACGTAATCCCTAATGCCCCAAGCCCTCACCCCCCTGAACCCTAGACGCAGGGATCCCAGTGTCATCGTCGACGATCCCCTGGCGTACACTGCGCGGAGACCGCACCTGAGGCTAACTTCAGGTTTACCTCCAGGCTCCAGGCTTGTGCTTTTTTTTGGGGGGGTTTAGGCTTTAGGGTTTAGGGGTTTAATTGGGGTTTGGGGTTTAGGGGGTGTAATAAGGGTCTGGAGTTTAGGGTTTTAGGATTTTGGGGTGATTTCAAGAGTTTCCGGTTTCGGCCTGTTGGAATTGTCTGAGTTGAGGTTATCTGCCCTCCAGCCTTCGTAGATACTCTTCGTGAAGTAGTGCACTAGCGATAGTGGCAAATATCCTTTTTTTCTGAATAGGACATGTGTAGAGCATCGACAATGTTTAAGCTCTAGAAACCACGATGCGGAGCGACAATGCCAAACTGCTACAGTCCCTCTGTAGCCCCTTGGTGCCCTTGAACTCCTTGTGGAAGCCTTTTTTGTTGATACATTGCATGCGATGTACCCTCCCGAACCCTAGACCCTAAACCCTAAACCCCAAACCCGAAACACCCCAAACCCTAAACCCTAAGCCCTATAACCCTAAGCCCTAAGCCCTATAACCCTAAACCCTAAACCCTATACCCTATACCCTATACCCGAAACCCTAAACCCTAAACCCTAAACCCCGTCGAAGCCCCAAGTTGGATTGAACCCACAGGTATTGGCCCATCGGCTCCGAGAAACGTGGCGACAACGGGCTCAAGGACGGCCCTAAACCCTAAACCCCAAAAACCCTAGCCCTAAACCCTAAACCCTAAACCCTAAACCCTAAACGCTAAATCTTTAACCCTAAACCCTATACCCTAAACTCTACAAACCCTAGCCCGAGAAACCCTAACCCTAAACCCGACACCCTACAAACCGTTATAAACCCTAGACCCTACACTCTAAACGCTAAAGTTACGAGGTTTATTCCTCCTTTGTATTGCTCCCCAAGCGATTGCTTTTGGATTGTCCTTGGGGCCGCTTGCATAAACCCTAGAACCTAAACCCTACCCTAAACCCTAAACCCTAAACCCTAAACCCTAAACCCTAAACCCTAAGCCCTGAATCAAGACAAAATGCATAGAGGCCCAAGAGGACATGAAGACCCCGGAGGCTCCGAAAGGCCCCAAGGCCCAAGAGGCAAGGAGGCCCCAGGCCACTCTGGAACCTGGTATGGCAACATTAGGGTTTAGGGTTTAGGGTTTAGGGTTTAGGGTTTAGGGTTTAGGGTACAAGATCAGATGCCCTGTGAATGCCATTCATCGTATAGATTCTGCCGAGAGAGTGACGGCTGCGGCGCCTGGACAACTTCCGAGAGCAGGGCGATGACATCCCTAGATGAGGTCTATACTAGACAAACAGTGTAGTGTAGCCCTAAACCCTAAACCGTAAACCCTAAACCCTAAACCCTCAACCCTGAACCCTATATCCTGAATGCCCCCTGGTCTCCCTACTTCGCAGGACAAGATCCTTGCATTTCCCCTCGAAGCCCGAAGATCCTAAGACTTCGAGAAGCCCGATGTTTAGGGTTTAGGGTTTGGGGTTTAGGGTTTAGGGTTTAGGGTTTAGGGTTTAGGGTTTACCCTCCCCCAGCCAGCCCAGTAGCCCCCTGGATCAAGGAGTAGACCTTTGTACGGTTTAGGTTTGGGGTCCGAAACTCTAAACCCTAAACCCCCTTACCCCCCTAACCCTGAACCCTGAACCCTAAACCCTAAACCCTAAACCCTAAACCCTGAACCCTGAACCCTAAACCCTAACCCCCCCCCCCCAACAAAAACTCTTGGGGCAGGACTACTACCTCGGCGACGCGGGCAACCTGGAGAACCACGGAGTTCTCGAAGCGATCAGGCGCGGATCCTGCGAGCTTGAGTCTTCTTAGGGGTTCATGAAGGGGTTTCGTAGGGTTTGTTTAAGGGTTTCTTGGGGTTTCGTAGGGTGTAGGGTTTAGTTTATAAGGGGTTTCTTAGGGTTTGTTTAAGGGTTTCTTGGGGTTTCGTCGGGTTTAGGGTTTAGGGTTTGTTTAAGGGTTTCTTGGGGTTTCGTCGGGTTGAGGGTTTAGGGTTTGTACGGGTTTCGTAGGGGTTTCGTAGGGTTTAGAGAGGGTTTCTTAGGGTTTATAAGGGGTTATTCGGAACCCAAGGCCTTCTAAACCGGAAGCTCTGAACCCTCAACCCTACTAACGGTTTAGGGTTTAGGGTTTAGGGTTCAGGGTTCAGGGTTTAGAGTTTTGAGCCGGGAGTTTAGGGCTTGGGAACTTAGGGGCTTCTTTTTGGGGCGTCGGGTCTGCAATCGATATTTGTTCAGGACGTCGCAGTTCAGCGTTTACCAGGGCGCGACTGTCGAGTGGGGTCCCAAAGTCCCTGAACCCCCTAAACCCTAAACCCTAAACCCTAAACCCTAAACCCTAAACCCTAAACCCTAAACCCTAAACCCTAAACCCTAAACCCTAAACCCTAAACCCTAAACCCTAAACCCTAAAGCTTTCATAGGGCTTAGGGTTTAACAGCTCTTGAGGCTTCCGGGCGAAATGCGTCAACTCCCCCCCCCCCCCGACAACCCCTAAGCCCTCAACCCTGAGCCCCAAACCCTAAACCCCAAACCCCAAACCCCAAACCCCAAACCCCAAACCCCAAACCCTAAACCCTAAACCCTAAACCCTAAACCCTAAACCCCTAGGACCCGAACACTTCTTGTGCTTTCATTCAGGAGTGGAGCGACCTGCATCATCCCCTAAACCCTCAACCCTAAACCCTAAACCCCTAGGACCCGAACACTTCTTGTGCTTTCATTCAGGAGTGGAGCGACCTGCATCATCTCTCTGCTGAACAGTCGCCGGGTCTGTTGGGCGTTTTTGGGGTTTAGGGTTTAGGGTTTAGGGTGCTTGTAGGGGCTTTCGGAGGTTTTTGGGGGGGCTTTTCGGGGCTTTGGGGGGCGCTTAGGGCTTTTTGGTGGTTTTAGGGGCTTTTGGGGGCTTTTTGGGGGCTTAGGGCTTTTGGGTTTTTCGGGGCTTTTTGGGGGCTTAGGGGTTCTTTTGGATTTGGGGGCGGACCCAAGCCGAAAGTCAAGAAGACTGTTGTTTCCAAGCTTTCGTTGCTTCGGAGTGTTGCGCGCGCAGTACCATTTTTGTCCAAACGAAGGCCCATTTGTCCTGTCGATAAGGAGTCCCTGAAGGGTTTCGTGTCCCGAAACCCAAGCATTCGAAACCCTAAACTCCAAAGCCTCTCTTACATGTTAGTATTTATATGTTCTCGGATGGTGGTCAACAAAACGTCAGATGTCGTTCACTTCAGATTTTGGTCAGTCGGTGAACAAAATTCGGACCCCGGCGCCTGCTGGGCCTAGCATTTTTTAGTTCAGACCTTGGCAGATCACCACTAGGATGTGCAGTTCCGAACTCCTTCCCTTTTTGGGGGGTTTCCGTGCCCTTATCAACCCCCTTAAGCAGAAAAGGGCACCTGTTTGTTCCTAGGTTACTGGGCAACCTCCAAAATGGGGGTTTACGAAAGTATGGGACCCGCAAGATAGATCCCCAAATAGTAGGAGTCCCTTGGAATAAGGACCCCAATAGAGGCACCCCTAATTTCGGAAGCATCCCTTAAACCCTAAACCCTAAACCCTAAACCCTAAACCCTAAACCCTAAACCCTAAACCCTAAACCCTAAACCCTAAACCCTAAACCCTAAACCCTAAACCCTAAACCCTAAACCCTAAACCCTAAACCCTGTTTCAAAACTCTATTTCTAACCCCTAAGATTGTAAACCCTCCAAATGTTGTTTGTCATCGCCGCGCTTGCCGGGCCTTAGGATTGGCCGAGTCTTTCGGGATTCTAGGTCGCAGGATTCTAGAGTAATGTGTTGTGCATGAGCTGCTGGCCGTAAGCACTAAACCCTAAACCCTAAACCCTAAACCCTAAACCCTAAACCCTAAACCCTAAACCCTAAACCCTAAACCCTAAACCCTAAACCCTAAACCCTAAACCCTAAACCCCAAACCCCAAACCCCAAACCCCAAACCCCAAACCCCAAACCCCAAACCCTAAACCCTAAACCCTAAACCCTAAACCCTAAACCCTAAACCCTAAACCCTAAACCCTAAACCCTAAACCCTAGCCACGTAGCCTAGGCAATCAGCCCCTAGACGACAGCGTGGTCAACTGCAGCTCTGGCGAAGTGAACACAACTCGGCTCCAGGAGCTGCTTGGCCCCCTTAGGGTTTAGGGTTTAGGGTTTAGGGTTTAGGGTTTAGGGTTTAGGGTTTAGGGTTTGGGGTTTGGGGTTTAGGGTTTTTAGGGTTTAGGGTTTAGGGTTTTGGGTTTTGGGTTTAGGGATGAGGGTTTAGGGTTTGGGGTTTAGGGTTTTTTGGGTTTTGGGTTTAGGGTTTAGGGTTTTGGGTTTACGGTTTAGGGTTTAGGGTTTAGGGTTTAGGGTTTAGGGTTTAGGCTTTTTGGTTTTGGGTTTAGGGTTTAGGGTTTAGGATTGGGATGTTCCTCACTCTACTAACAGCCCTTAATAGGAGTTATAGTAGCCCCGTATCAGAATCCCTATGAAGAACTGTTAGTATAAGGCGGGACATCCCAACAGTAGGTGCTTGTTGGACATTCCACACTGCCCAAAGCGGGTGCCTTTCCAAAACTAGACATCTTTTGAGGCCAGGCGGATCCTCTAGCAAGGCCCACACGCACGCGCACGGGCACGCACAGAGACACACACCACACACACGCCGCTCACGCACCGCGCGCACGCCAGCGAACATCAAACCTAAACCCTAAACCCTAAACCCTAAACCCTAAACCCTAAACCCTAAACCCTAAACCCTAAACCCTAAACCCTAAACCCTAAACCCTAAACCCTAGATTGCAACTTAAAAAAGCCCCGCACCGAGCCCTGGCTGTCATGTAACCTGTACCGAAACTCTTCTTGCAGCGCACGAGGGTCGCTGAGCCAACATTGCTTCGAACTCTTGCCGAAACCCCAAAACCTGAACCCTAAACCCTAAACCCTAACCCTAAACCCTAAACCCAAAACCGCATGAGGGTGGTAGCGACGTCCCCGCCCCTGTATGACCTCTTTGGCGCCTTGGCGGATTTCGTTTAGGGTCAGGGTTTAGGCTTGAGGGTTTCGGGCTTAGAGTTTAGGGTTTAGGGTTCAGGGCTTTAACCCTGAGTCCTCCCCCCTCTCTCCCCTAAGCTGAGCGACACCCAGAACCTCCCAACCTCGAAGGGCCCAGGTTCAAGTGAGGGGCGGGATGTCATGGGAAGGGGTTTGGGGTTCAGAGTGGTCGGTTACGAGAAGTAAACGTGTCACTCTCTATAGTTATAGTGGTAAAAAGGTTTGAATGTTACGGTTTTGGGTGGCACAAACAAGACCCTCAACATGTGTGTGGGCGTGGAAGACGCGATTCACCATCTTCGACAAACCTTTGTTGGTGGCAACGAGCACGAAGCACGCTGCGAGATCTGTACGTAAGCGTCTGTGGGGTTCGGGGGTTTGGGGGCTTGATGGGCTTGGTGTGTAAGGTCGCATACTGTTGGGCCGCGTAAGATTGAGGGCTTTTCCTAGCCCTTTGACGCAACCCCTAAACCCCCAGCCCTAGACCCTAAACTCCTAAACCCTAAACTCTAAACTCCTATACCCTAAACCCACCAAACTCCAGGGCGAGAGGTGGTAGATTATGGGGCAGGCGACCCTGAAAATGTTCAGCTCTCAGACTTTTTGGGTTTATGCCTTAGGGCCTTTACGGCCTTTACACCCTTCAGGGCCTCTAGGGCCTATACAGCGTTTGGGGCTTACGGACAGGGGTTTAGTGTGTGGGCTTAGGGGGGTTTTGGGTTTTGGGGCTTAGGGGGCATACGCCTCGGAATTCACGGTTTGTAGGTACTTCGTGCTGCAACTTAAGGAGACCCTCCCTAAGTCTCTAAGACTCTAAACCCCAAGCTCTAAAAATCTTGCTCTAAACCTAAGCCCTAAATCCTAAACCTTAAGCTCTAAACCCCCTAAGGTACCCTAAGCTCCAAGCCCTAAGCCCTAAAGGCAGGCCCTTGTTTTTTTTGTCATGTTCCCTTATCGGGTTTAAGAGGATCATATTCAGGACTAAGTTTTCAGCGGGTTTTGAAGCTCCGTCCCTGGATCCCAAAGCCCTAAACCTCATGGGTTCTCCTAGTGCCCCCCTCTATGCTACCCCGCGCCCCCTAGGTTCCCTCATAATTCAGGTGTTTTCGGGATAGTCAATCCAAATTATGGTCATGTAAGGGGTAGTATACAGGGGGGTAATTAGTAGGGGAACCATGAAAAACTGAAGGTCTGGCGGTGTCCATTCCGGGATTCTTGAACCTCGCTGGCTTCGACTACTCGAACAATGCCGTCTTCGCACCCCGGCCGAAAGGTTGGGGTTTAGCTATTACATAGGGATGTGTTTCAGGGCCCTTCTGGGCACGAGAGTTTAGGGTATAGGGTGTAGTGTATAGGGTTTAGGGTTTAGGGTTTACATAGGTATGTGTTTCAACGGCACTCCTGGGCATGAGGTAGGTTTTGGGTTTAGGGTTTGGGGTTTGGGGTTTCGGGTTTAGGGTTCAGTGCTTACGGCCCTGAACTCCCCAAAGTTTGGGGCCCAAACCCTGACACCCGAAGTCCTCAGCCCTTAGCCCTGAACCCAAACTCCAAATCCTCAGCCCTAACGCCCAATACGTTAACCCTAAAGGTCTTAAAAGCCGAGTTCATCTCGGCATTTGGGGACGTACTGGTAATTCTCAGCTGTTTGGGGTATAGGTGCTGAGGGGCTTTGGGGGCGGCGGGGGGGTGAACGGTGGGTGAGGTGGGCGGGCGGGGGTTGTTGGGGCTTCAAAGAGAAGAGATGAAGGGCATTAGGGATTCTAATGATTAGGATAGGGTTTTGTGGCTATTTGTTTGGATGTTCCCCTTTATAGAGACAGTCCTAGAATAGGGGGTACTATCATCCATACTAAGGACTGCTAGAATAAGGGGAACATCCCAAGCTGTTTGGGGTTAGTTGGGTTATTTGAGGTTGCTTGGGCTACGTGGGTTTCGGCAGGAGGGGCGCAAGACAGAAGTGCCGAAACCCCAAACGCCAAACCCCGAACGCGAGCCCCAAACCCCAAAAACCCTAAGCCCTATAAACCATATGAACCCTATAAACCACATAAAACCTATAAACCCTATACGCCCTATAAACCCTGTAAGCCCGACAAACCCTCAACTCTCTAAACCCTAAACCCTAAACCCTAAAGCCTAAGCCCTAAGCCCTAAGCCCTAAGCCCTAAGCCCTAAGCCCTAAGCCCTAAGCCCTAAGCCCTAAGCCCTAAGCCCTAAGCCCTAAGCCCTAAACCCTAAACCCTAAACCCTAAACCCTAGCCCTAAACCCTACTTCTAAACCCTAAACCCGAAACACGATTTTCACGAGGACACGGCCGCGCTGTTTCCGATCATCTGCGAGGCGGCCTTCAAGCGCTCCATTGGTCGCTTGGACCGCCCTGGGGGGGGGGGGGGTTTAGGGTTTAGGGTTTAGGGTTTAGGGTTTAGGGTTTAGGGTTTAGGGTTTAGGGTTTAGGGTTTAGGGTTTAGGGTTTAGGGTAGGAGGACCCCCTCTGTGCTGAAGTCATGCCCCAAGCCCGAAACCCGAAACTCGAACTTTCCGCTAGGTTCTTGAGGTTTTGGCGGCACGGTTCAGATGTTGCAGCTCCGTTTATGTGCTGTAAACTTTAGGGCACCCATTCTAGATATTGCGCGCCAGGGCCATGGTGTCACGTTCATGCGAAGCGACACCATCTGAACTCATATAGCGCATTGTCTTTGGAGTGACTAAGTTCAGCAATCGGTTGAGGGTTCGGTTTTGGGAAATTCGCACGTGTTCGTTCCTGCGGGACTAGCCTCAGATGTGCACGCGAGACCCCAGACTGTGCAAACCTTCAACCCTAAACTCGGCATTAAGAAGCCCCTACTTGTCTTGCAGGTTACCTAATGGTCTTCTGTACTGGCATCCTTTTTTCACCCCAACTTCTTAAACCCTAAGCCCTAGAGCCCTAAACCTAAACCCGCAACACAAGTATGTTTGGGGGGCCGAAGGTGTAGCTACGGATGTACCAGACTTCCGTTTCAAGCCTTGTGACATCAAAAGAGTTCTTCAGAAGAAGTTTAGAGTTCACCGAGTTTTTGCTGATTATCTGTGCGTCCTGTTTAGGGGGATGTCAAGCATGTGAGTCTCCCGACTGTACTTCTACACTTTTCATAAACCCCTCCGCACCCTAAACCCTAAACCCTAAACCCTAAACCCTAAACCCTAAACCCTAAACCCTAAACCCTAAACCCTAAACCCTAAACCCTAAACCCTAAACCCTAAACCCTAAACCCTAAACCCTAAACCCTAAACCGTGGAACGCTCTGAGGCGAGCCTGCCACAGCGAGCTCAACTCTGGTGACGTTGGAGAGACCTATTCGCAAACGTGGAGTTGAGGGCTTCTGGCCCTAAACCCTAAGCCTAAACCCTAAACCCTAAACCCTAAACCCTAAACCCTAAACCCTAAACCCTAAACCCCAAACCCTGAAGGGTTTGTTTTTGCTTACTTGCAGACTTGGCTCCTGATTTCTTGAATAGGTTGTGAAGCAACCCGATAGAGTTCTGGGCTTTGTTCTTGAGGGTTGAGGGCTTTGGGGGGGGGGGGGTTAGGGGTTTAGGGGTTGCTCTCCCTATGAGGTTTGGCCTTTGGGACCCTGTGGGGTTTAGGGTTTAAGGATTAGGGGTCTGGGAAACTTAGCAAGTAGCAGCTATAGATGAGGTGATGCTTCGGACTCCAACACCTAAACCTCTCAACCCCAAACCCCTTTCTTCTAAGTTCCCAGAAACTTCCTGCAGGCCTCGAAAGCCAGAAGAGAAATACTGGCTTCAATGCTACCCTAAACCCTAAACCTGCTTTGCTGGTTCCACTTGTTTGCCGGACTCTTGCAAGCCGTCCCCCCCCCAAAAAAAAGAGGCTGTGCGCTCTCAAGCCCCAACAAACGTTAGGGTTCAACCCTCCAAAAGAAGGAGAGAACACCCTGAACCCGAAACCCTGAAGCCTGAACCCTAAACCTAAAGCTCTTGACACAGCAGGCCTAAACCCTAAACCCTAAACCCTAAACCCTAAACCCTAAACCCTAAACCCTAAACCCTAAACCCTAAACCCTAAACCCTAAACCCTAAACCCTAAACCCTAAACCCTAAACCCTAAACCCTAAACCCTAAACCCTGGCCCAGGAACAAGTATTGGGGTATCGAGGCAGGGACGTTCTCGGGAAGAAGCATGTGGTGTGTGGAGCCTGGGTCTAGGACTACGCAGGGTCAGAGATTTTAGGGGTTTTGTGTTTGTGATGGTGTGTTTAGGGCTTGTACTTTTCTAAGTTTACTCAGAGTTCGGAGTTCCGGGCTGCAGGGCTTCGAGGCTTCCTCGTTGTAAGCTGTTGCTGTCAGCACACCATTAAGCCCTGAACTCTGAACCCTAAACCGGATAAAGTTTACGAGCCTCCGGCTCAGGCCGCCGACCCAACAGGCCGCAAACCAGAAAGAGCCAACCACTAAGCTAATCTTAAGCCCTAAACGAGCAACCGCCATAAAAAACCCGTGGTTTAGGGTTTAGGTTTAGGGTTTCGGGTTTGCCTTTTAGGGTTTAGGGTTCAGGGTGCGGACCCTGAAAAGGCCTTTCCCGCTGGACAGATGCTGCATTGAGCTGCTTGCTCCATAGTTTAGGGTTTAGGGTTTTGGGGTTTAGGGTTTAGGGTTTAGGGTTATGAGTTCATGGGTTCCCCTCCCCCCTCCCTATCTTCCCGATTTAGGGTCCCTTTTTGGGGTCCTTCTTTCAGGGGTGCCATACCATGAGCCAAAGAAGGGACCTGATTTGGAGAATTGCCCTCTTTCGAAGGCTCTACACCCTAAACCCCGAACCCTGAACCATGAAAGCCCTGAGCCCTACAGGCAGGCAAGACAGTAAACATTGTCTGGGTCTTCACGGAGAAGACGGCGAACTTCGAGAGTTTGCTGCCGCAGGAGAGGGCTTGCCTGGCTTTCTAGTTTAAAAGGTTTGGGGTTTTGGGTTCAAGGTTTCGGGGCTACCTAGGTGTACAAGCACGGTGCAAGGTATGTATATATGAATAAGTATACATATGTACATGCTTAAAGATGCTGGTTCGTGTTTTTTGGCTGGAGGCCATACTGCTTGAGGGTCTGAGGGTTTCAGGTTTTTGGTGTGGGGGGCTTGGATTTTCCGGGTTTAGGGCTGTTAGGTTTAAGGGCTGTTGGGCTTCGGGCTTCGCTCTAAACCCAACACGCACCTGCTTGTAGCGATGTCTGCGCCAGGGGTGGGTCGGGCAAGCTCTTCCTTCAAAGACAAGTTTCGTTCACACTTTCGCGTTGTGAATTCACAAAACTGCCAGGGCCACTTTGCAAGGGGCTTTCCCGGGAGAGGGGCAGTACCCCCCCCCCCCCCCCCTACCCACCGCACCGGGAACCCTTCCGTTCAGTAAGCGAGTACTCAGATAGCCCAATACCCCTTGATACTCTTCGGTGGAAGAAAGAACCCTAAAGCCTAGTTGAAGGGTATGCTCTTGACTATACTACTTTTGCTCGTAGATTGTGTTTATATTCTACATTGGCATGACTTGCTGCTCGTGTCATTGCTACTATTGTTCATGTTCCTTCTCACTTTCTCACTTGGTATTGCATTATTCTACGTGTTTTGCGGGGCCCGCAAGGGACCAGGGGAGACCCTGGAGCAGCTGGGGGTTTAGGGTTTAGGGTTTAGGGTTCAGGGTGCGGGTTTATAGGGTTCAGGGTTCAGGGGTTTGATCCAGGGGAGGGGCGTGGGGTGGCAGTTTGGTGGGTTCGGGGTTTCGGGGGTTCAGTGGTGTGGGGTTTAGGGGTTTGGGGTGTTAGGGTGGTAGGTCGGTATGGGGCTTCAGGGTTTAGGGCTCAGTGCGAAGAGTTTGGGGTTGAGGGGCTTTTTGCAGGACACCCAGGACAACATCAACAACGGCACGCCGCTTCTTCAGCACGTGTCCGTTGTGCTTGGCACTCCTCGCACACCAATGGTTGGACACCCCGAAGGGCTAAGGGTTCAGGGTTCAGGGTTCAGGGTTGAATTAGGGTTTAAAGGTCAGGGCATAGAGCTTAGGGCTTTAGTCTTTATAGGGTCTACTAGCTTTCCAAAGCCCTTAGCCTGGAGCCCGAGCACAAAACAAGTAAAAACCTTGTTTTGGAAAGGTTGGGCTCCCCACGGCGAACCCCTGCGGATTCCACGAGTATTTGGGAGCCAAACGCCCACCCTGAGCCCCGTAAACCCTCAACCCCGAAATCCACACCCGAAATTCCTAAACCCCGAAACTTGTTGGAGCTTCCTTCAGTGGACAGTTGGCCACAAGGGGACCCTGATTCCCCAACAAGCCTCCCCAATGGCCGGCAATAGCAAAGAGCTGAGCGTCCCCAAACCCTAAACCCTAAGCCCTAAACCCTAAGCCCGTAAGCCCAAAGCCCTAAGCCCTAAACCCTCTAAACTCTAAACCCTAAACCCTAACTGTCCTCGGTCTAGGGTTGGCGTCAATCCCACCTGTCGGGTTTAGGGTTCAGGTTTCAGGGGTTTAGGGGTTTTCGGGCTCAGGGTTTAGGGTTTAGGGTTTAGGGTTTAGGGGTTTAGGGGTTTAGGGTTTAGGGGTTTAGGGGTTAGGGTTTAGGGTTTAGGGTTTAGGGGGGTAGTTGGGAAGCCGAAGTCTCATGGAGAGGCTTGAAACGTTGATCTTAACCCCCCCAAGAGCTGCCTCAGCAACAGCGGACCCTACAATGTAGGGTTTAGGGCTTTAGGGTTTAGGGTTTAGGGTTTAGGGGTTAGGGTTTAGGGTTTAGGGTTTAGGGTAAACCCCTAACCCTTAAACCTAGCCCCTAAACCCTAAACCTTAAACCCTAAAACCTAAGCCCTAAACCCGAACCCCGCGGCACTGAACCAGACGATCTGAGGTATAGTGGAGCGAGCGCTGCTGCTGCAGTGGAGTTTGGGGTTTAGGGTTTGGGGTGCGGGGTTTGGGGTTTGGGGTTTATGGGTTTACGGGCTTATGGGCATATGGTTTAGGGTTTGGGTTGCGTTGTTTTGAGTTTCCTTCGACGCGCTCGTATGTACACACTACGTAACATTCTAAACCGCACGTATCCTACAAGTTATATGCCCGAGACCCCCCGAACCCCTAACCCCTAAGCCCTAAATCATAAACCCTGAACCCTAAACCCTAAACCGTGGCTAGCTGTATAGAGGCACAAAATCGGGTTATACGTGCCCTGGGGGCCCTAGTTGGGGGTTGTCCTGCTGAATAACCTTACTAAATCCCCCCGACTCTCCTGACTGGTTAGGGGATTAGGCTTTAGGGTTTAGGGTTTTAGGGTTTAGGCTTTAGGGCCGATCTCTATGGTAGGTCAGAGCTTGAACCTTATGCCCTAAACCCTTTAACCCAGTACAAACCCCCCAGGAGCCGTAAAGCCCAAGCTTTGAATCCCCCCAGCTAGCTCTACGAAGACACCCGAGACCCCTAAACCCTAAACCCTAAACCCTAAACCCTAAACCCCAAACCCTAAACCCTAAACCCTAAACCCTAAACCCTAAACCCTAAACCCTAACCTCCCCGAAACGGAGAGCCAGCCGAGGCGAGCTCGGCTGGCCCTACCTGGACACCTTCTCGCCCTCCGGGCAGAGCGGTCAGGTGGACCTGGCTGCCCTGAGCCAGAGCTGCTTGGGGGCAGATTTTGGGTTTGGGGTTTAGGGTTTGGGGTTTAGGGTTTGGGGTTTGGGGTTTAGGGTTTGGGGTTAGGGTTTAGGGTTTGGGCTTTGGGGCTTTGGGGCTTTGGGGCTTTGGGGCTTTGGGGCTTCGGGGCTTTTGGGCTTTTGGGCTTTTGGGCTTTGGGGCTTTGGGGCTTTGGGGCTTTGGGGCTTTGGGGCTTTGGGGCTTTGGGGCTTTGGGGCTTTCGGGCTTTAGGGCTTTGGGGCTTTGGGGCTTTGGGGCTTTGGGGCTTTGGGGCTTTGGGGCTTTGGGGCTTTGGGGCTTTGGGGCTTTGGGGCTTTGGGTTTTGGTGTTTTGGGCTTGTGGTTCTGCATTGCTTGGTAGATATGTCTAGATGGCTTAGGCTGTACGGGGTGTAGGGTTTAGGGTGCAGGTGCTTTTTCAGCCAACAGCCCTAAAAAGCCCTAAACCGTAAACCCTGAGGCCAAGCCAACCTATACGCCGCGCAGACAGAGTGGAGCCTCTTGCGCGACAAGCAGGACCGGGGCCTCACAACCCAAACTGCAACCCCTAACGTTTAGGGTCAAGGGTATCTGTTCAGAGTAATGGGTTCAGAGGGTTCCCTAAGCCCTAAGCCACAAGACTTAGCTAAACTCTCTCAGACGGTGTTGCCATGTTGGGGCCTCAAGGTTTTGAGGGTCTAGAGCTTTAGGCCTGATATAGAGGTTATGCGGCTTGTTGGATTTAGGTTTCGGCATCGGGATGTCCCTAAACCCGAAACCCAAACACCCGAAAGCCCTTCAGGCTGTGTTGGGCGCCTGGACGACAGTAACCCGTCGGTTTCGGGTTTCTTAAGGCACAGTGCTGAAGTCTTGAACCCTAAGCCCTAACCCTAAACCCTAAACCCTAAACCCTAAAACCCTAAAACCCTAAACCCTAAACCCTAAACCACCCTTGGTTTCTGAACGTTGCCTGGTGCTTTCTGGGATCCATGCTTTCAAGGGACTCAAGGAGGGACCCTTGTCAGGGACCTTGGGGGTTATTAGGGGGTATTTAGGGGCTACATAGGGACATAGGGACTATATGAGGTATGTATATATGTACATATACATATATACATATTTTTAAAATATACATTGGGTTATATCGGTTCTAGCCAGGCGCCCTGAGCCCAACCCGTAAACCCTGTAAACCCTATAAACCCCATAAACCCCATCGACACCATAAACACCATAAAACCTATAAACCCTATAAAACCTATAAACCCTATAAAACCCTATAAAACCCTATAAGCCCTATAAACCCTAGAAACCCCATAAACCCTATAAACCCCATAAACCCCTATAAACCCTAGAAACCCTATAAACCCCTATAAAACCCTATAAAACCCTATAAGCCCTATAAACCCTATAAACCCCATAAGCCCTACCCGACGCCCTCCAGGCCATCGAAGCTTGCTTCGACGGAACCAAGCCTCCGCCGCCCTACCACAAGACGAAGCTCAGTGATTGAACGTTGAAGTTCTGGTTTTGAAAGTGTGCCCTAAACCCTGAACCCTGAACCGTGAACCCATATATCTATCTTATATATGCCTTATGTAGTCCAAAGAACCCCCCTTGAATGTTTTGAATGGTTTTTGGGTCAGGTTGATTCCAGTTTTTGGATGCCGGAGCTGCAAAAGTCGGATCTCACATCCAGCTCTGGGAGGCCTTCGCCCCAGCGCGAGCGCGAACTGCCAAGGGTTTAGGGTTTAGGGTTTAGGGTTTAGGGTTCGAACTCGCCGCGTTGAAGCCTGCTTTCTGCAGACCTTCGCTTCCAAACTCAGCCCACCCAGCGTCGTAGGCGGCTGCCCTGCCACCCTAGACCCTAAACCCTAGACCCTAAACTCTAAACTCTAAACTCTAAACCCTAAACCCTAAACCCTAAACCCTAAACCCTAAACCCTAAACCCTAAACCCTAAACCCTAAACCTCAGGGTAGGTCGAAACTCATGCAGACGGCAGCAATTATTTGCGTACCTTTCCGGGGCCATGTCTTGTTTGACCTTACATAGGGACATGAACGTGCCGGGTTTTTTGTCGGTAGGGTTTATAGGCTTATAGGGTTCAGGGTTAGGGTTTAGGGGTTTAGGGTTTAGGGTTTATAGGGTTCAGGGTTTAGGGTTTTAGGGGTTGACGTGGGGTTTCATTAGGTTTTGGGATCCTTCAGTCCTAGAACCCTGAACCCTGAACCCTAAACCCTAAACCCTAAACCCTAAACCCTAAACCCTAAACCCTAAACCCTAAACCCTGAACCGCTCATGGCAGTGCCTTAGGCCCCAACTCTGACTCTGACATGGCCAGAACCGAAGGGCCCAGCTGCAAATGTAGGTTTGGGGTTTAGGGTTTAGGGTTTAGGGTTTAGGGTTTCGGGTTTAGGGTTTAGGGGTTAGGGTTTCGGATCTAGGGTTCCGGTGATCGAAATAGTTGTCTCTTGTCCGGCTTCCATCCGGATGCGCAACCTTATATTGAGGTACCCCCCCCCCCCCCCCCCCCCCCCCCCCCCCCCCCCCCCCCCCCCCCCCCCCCCCCCCCGCCCCCCCACCCCCCCCCCCCCCCCCCCCGCCCCCCCCCCCCCCCCCCCCCCCCCCCCCCCCCCCCCCCCCCCCCCCCCCCCCCCCCCCCCCCCCCCCCC
>CAJNDS010001340.1:0-22552 GCA_905221605.1 Symbiodinium natans | reverse complement strand
TGATGGGACATTAGAATAAATCCTATTTCCTCATGAGAGCTATCTGGTGGGATTTTAAAGCAAATCTTGTGGGAGGAAATCCTATTTCTTCATGAAATCTATTGAATGGGGACACGATATTGGAGCAAATCCCGTTTCCTCATGAGATCTAGTGGGAGGATCACCAAAACAATCCTATGACGGGATATTATAGCAAATCTTATTTCTTCATGAGACCTATTGGATAAGACCTATCTGATGGGAAATTGGAGCAAATCTTACAATGGGAAAATCTATTTTCTCATGAAACGTATTGAGTGGGACGCTGAAGCACATCCTATGGTGGGACACTAAAGCAAATCACTAAAGTAAATACTGAGGTGGGACACGAGAGCAAATATTGTTCCTCATGAGACCTGGATATTAATACAAATCCTTTAATGGGACATTAAAGTAAATCCTATTTCCTCCTCCTACTTCCTCATGAATCCTATTGAATGGGAGACTAAACAAATCCTATTTCTTCATGAAAGCTACTAAGTAGGACAATAAAGCTAATCCTGTGGCGGGTCACGAAAACGAATCTTACTTCTTCACTAGATCTCCTGGGCGGAATACTAGAGCGAATCCTACATAGGAAACTAAAGCAAATCCTACTTCCTCATGAGATCTATTGGAAAAGATTTTAAACCGAATCCTAGGATGGGATATCAATCTTATTTTTTCTAGAAATTCGTCCCTTTATCCCAATAAATAAATTCTCAAAATTTGTCATGAGATACTATTCAAGCTAACGAGCGAAAAGAAATCGTATCGACAAAGAAACAATCGTTAACGTAAAAATCCATACGGTTCCAATTTTATCGGGTAATTACCAAAGGAAATCCGACGATATTTCTTGTTGCCTCATGAGATCTACAGGGTAGGACTCTAAAACAAATCCTATTTCCTTATGAATCCCATGAAGTGGGATTTTTTTTATAAATCCTATGATGAGATACTAGAGGGGACCCGTCGATTCCATCAATGATATATTCGCCTATTGAATGGAAGAAGACGTACGCCAAAATTTTGAAGAGATACGGACAAATAAAAGATCCACTTAATTTCGGGATCCCTTTATAGAATTCTAAGAGCCTGACATTGAGCTTC
Source organism: Symbiodinium natans (assembly GCA_905221605.1). NCBI lineage: Eukaryota > Dinophyceae > Suessiales > Symbiodiniaceae > Symbiodinium > Symbiodinium natans. The sequence goes on along the minus strand of CAJNDS010001340.1, from coordinate 21,421 downwards.
AAAAGAATTCGAACGAATGATGAAATGTGAAGGCAAGATTTAGGGATTATCACTTCAGATTTAGGATCTAGCTGCCTGAAGGAACAAAGTGTCCCACTCTTGGAGGAAAATGGATTTATTTTAATATCCCTCTGAAAGGCTGCGGGCTCGACCCCCATTTTCGCTCTGCGGCCGCCTTGTCGGATGCCCCGCCTCCTCTTCCGGTCCATTTGGCTGCTTGTAAGGGCCTTGTGGGGGGATCCTGAAAATTCCGGGAATTTTAACACTTTTTGTCTAAAAATCCTGGGAATTTTGGAAATCACCCGGAGCTGAAAACTTGCGGAATTTTCGGAATCACCCGGATTGAGGTTTGGGCTTGCCGGGTTGGATTTAAGGTTCCAGCGCAACAGTGATGACGTGGTGCCCCTTTACCTTCAAGGAAATCTTCAAGGAAATCTCGTGGCCCAGGGCAGTTCCGATGACGGTCGCCACCCGCCAGCTATTCAAGGGGGTTCGACCTCACGATCACATATCAGAAACAGCTCTCGAGAAATTCTAGGAATTCAAAATTCCGGCAATTTTCGGGATTCCCCGGGTTCAGGGTTTTACGCGTTACGGTGTAGGGTTTTGGGGTTTAATAGAAATTGTATAGGGTTTGTGTCCGGAGTTTTGTCGTGTTTTGGGGGGTTTTGTTTTTTGCTTTTGCTGTAATGGTTTGGGTTCTGGGACCACCACCATGGGCATTTGGGAAAACTCCCAAACCCCCAGCCTTTCAGCTCCAACCCCTCAGCACCCCAAACCACCCACCCCCCACCCCACCCGACGTGGTGGTGGTCCGTGGTCCCGTGGTGGTTCGTCGTGGTGGTCCCACAGCGTGGTGGTAGTCCCGTGTGGTGGTGGTGGTGGTGGTCCCTGGTGGCCGCAGTGGTGGTCCCGTGGTGGTGGTCCCATGGTGGTGGCCGGGTGGCGGTGGTCCATGGCGGTGGTCCGTGGTGGTGGTCGTGGTGGTGGTTCCATGGTGGTGGTCCCGTGGTGGTTGTCTCGTGGTGGTGGTCCCGTGGTGGTGGTCCCGTGGTCGTGGTCCCATGGTGGTGGTCCCGTGGTGGTGGTCCCGTGGTGGTGGTCCGCGGCGGTGGCCCGTGGTGGTTGGTCCGTGGTGGTGGTCCGTGGCGGGGTCCGTAAGGGTGGTCTGTTGTTGGTGGTCGTAGTGGTGGTCTCGTGGTGGTGTTCTTGTGGTGGTCTCGTGGTGGTGGTCTTGTGGTGGTGGTCTCGTGGTGGTGGTCTTGTGGTGGTGGTCTCGTGGTGGTAGTCTTGTGGTGGTGGTCCGTGGTTTATATTATGTCATATTTTGCGATGAATATGATAGTTTTCTGATTTCTGTGTTCGGGATCGTGGTTCTTATTCGTTTGTTTTTTGCTTTTGTTGTATTGGTTTTTGTTTTGTTGGGTGTGGGGGGGGATGGGGGGTTTTGGGATAGGAGGGCCTGGGGCTGAAGGATTGAGGGGGTTGTGGGGAAGGCCGAGGGCTTGGATTTGGGGTTGTGGTTGAGGGATTGGGATTTGAGGGGTTAGGGTTGAGAGGTTGAGGAGGATTTGCTTAGGGATTGTTTAGGGTTTGGGGAGGAATGATTGAAGGGAGGAAATTTTGGAGGGAGGATTTTTGATATTATGATTATTGAGGAATTATTGATGATTGCGAGGTTTCTTATATTTTTGCGGGATTTTACCTCTGGATATAAGGTACGTTTATAATACTTTCTTACGATTTCAATGATACTATATTGGATGATCTATGCAAAGAAATGGATATTGAAATATTTGGAATTAAGGTTTTCATTGAGGAGATGAAGGAGGGGTTTTAATAAGGTAATATTGCAGGATGATCGATTGATTGATATATTATCGACCAACTGACGGTGCAAACGACTTCTGCGCCCAAAAGCACTAATTAGAAATCTCCATCTCATATTAATATATTAATCTCGGTATCCCTTAGCCTTCGGTAAAATTCTTGATCAGAATATCTTCGAGTTATATTATAATTGACAATTGATTAATCTTTTTCAATATTTTCTTCATAACTGATTAATTTCAACGAATATGAACTTCGAGTTGCCACGACATATGTCTTTACGACGCCTAAAAATTTTTCAATTTTCAATTTTAATTCTTAATGTAATTGGGGCATTATAGGTTGCGTCCTAATTTGCCCACCGTGCGTGGCTGTCGTTGCGAGGTGCGAGGCGGTTAATTTTGGCTTCGGACCCATCATCTTTGAGAATTTGGGTGACCTTGAACAAGGGGTCTGGGATGTATTAACTAATTTGTGTGATCGGATCGACGAGTGTTGTCGGCATGAGACGGGATCTTCTTTTCAGGAATATCTGGATCATTTGAGTTTCGATTTATAGAGGGAATTCCAGCTCATCGAAATCCAATGTCCCCCCCACCGTCACAACCTTCTTGGATCTATATGAGTGATTCATGAATTTTCTCTTTCATTCGAATTCCTTGTAGGATATCCCTCGTGCAGGATGATGGGTCGAGCCTATCTTCTGAGCACAATGGATATTGGAGGAGATTGAAATCATATTTCGTCTCATCAGAATATCTTGTTGAAGCGATGATTCGTCTCTTTTTTTGATTCTTTATATTTAGGAATCTTCGATTCTTCTTATTCCTTTTTCGTCTTTGTGGGATGACTCGTAATTGGGGGTGGTGACGGATTTTTAAGTACGTCGAGACATCTTGGAGAATTCGAAATTCTTCTTGCTCTCGTGGATGCGGATTCCCTTTCATTTGCTTGGGCTCATATAACGATTGGATGATGAATTTCTTGAATCTTATCTTCAAGCTTCATCATTCGTTCAAATTGTTGTTGGACGCGTTGGTGCCCACTACGCTCGCGCGTCAGACTCTCAGGTTTCTATATAGGGATCCCGAAATTAATTGGATCTTTTATTTATCCGTTTTTCTTCCAAGCTTTGGCGTACGTCTTTTTGCATTCAATAGGCGAATATGCCGTCGATGGAATCGACGGGTCCCCTCTAGTTAAAATGAATGTCATGGTGGAAAATTTAAATAAATCTTTTTTCATGAGAATAAATTTTATTTGGATTTCTTTGGTGGGGGGATATTGAAATAAATCTTATGGAGGGATTCTAAAGTAAATTTTATTTCTTAATGATATTTGATTGGGACTCTCAAATAAATTTTACGATTGGAGATTAAAATTTTCTATGAATTTTGTTGGGTGGGATATGATATTAAATCTTATGAGGATATATTTGCTTCTTCATGATTAGTCGGGGTGATCTAATTTTATTATTTTATGAGATTAATTAGATGGGGCAATATAATAAATTAAGTCATATTTCTTCATTAGATTTATTGGATAGTTCACTATAATAAATTCTGAGATGGGATATTGCAATAAATCTTATTTCTTCATGAGAATTATTGGATGGTATATTAAATATAATCTTATAATAGAAAATTAATTTTTCTTTCTTCTCGACATGTATTGGAGAAGATACTAAATTAAATTTTATTTATTCATGAGATTTATTGGGAGGGATATTATAACAAATCTTATGGTGGGATACTAAAGCAAAACTTATTTCTTTACGAGATTTACAGCGCGGGACACTAAAGCAAATCTTACGAGGGATAATAATCTTGTTTCCATATGAGATTTATTGGATGGGATCTTGAAGCAAATCCTAGGTGGGGCAATAAAATAAATCTCATTTCCTTATGAGACTTCTGGATAGGATATAAAAAAATCTTGTGGCGGGATACTAAAGTAATTCCTACTTCTTCATGAGATTTATTGATTGGGATATTAACGCTAAAATAAATCTTATTTCCTCATGAGATTTATTGGGTGGGATATGAAGCAAATCTTGTGATGGGACATTAGAATAAATCCTATTTCCTCATAAGATCTATTGATTAAAATAAGTAGCATTTTCTCATGATCTATTCGATGGGATATTGAAGCAAAATCTATTTCCTCATGAGCCATCTTGGATGGCCGACGAAAGTATATCCTACGGCGGGACATTAAAGCAAATCATCTCTCCGCTTTTTGGGCGAGTGAAGCTCACATCCTTCAGAATCCCAACGAATAATTAGATCAAATCTCAATGCTTCAAGCCCTCTATAAGGCTATCCATTGGGATGGGATTTAGAGCAGCCCAGTTGCCGCTCAAGTTCGACTTCGCGCTGCGGCGGCGCGGGGCTCGGGACTATGGCTTACGACCACGCCCTTACCAACTCGGGACTTTCTTTTCTCAAATGCTGCATTGATTGACGTAATGAGTATGCGCTGGGAATTGAAATTTTCGGAGTTGGGAAGACTTGTGGTTATTGCCTCCAAGTTATAGATTCTTTGGGCCACCATGTCATGGGTTGTATTCGACAGGGTAACAAATATGGAATTCATAACATGCTCCGTAACAATATCAGTAGATATGCAACAATGGCCGGATTACAGCCAATCCTCGAACCAACGGATTATTAAGTGATTCCCCACAATTGAGGCCTGCTGATATTTTAATCACGGCACCTCCATCATTGAAACCAAATTCTTGACGAAGGTTCTCTCGTTTGGCTCTGGATTTGGCGGGTTCATCCCCATTTCAAAATCATCTGCTGGCGGAGGCAGCCGAACAGGAACTCGTATCAGCCACTAAATACGCTGATCGGAAACGTCAGCAACACCAATTGGCTGAGAGATTGGGATACGAGCCCATTGTTTTTGAGAGTATGGGGGGTTTGGAAATAGGAGGGATCGAACTTCTCAAAGGGATATGTGTTTTGGTCGATGAGCGGCAACATCGTTGTCAGGGCAAGGCGTATCAAGAATGTTTGATGCGGTTGAGTTTTGATCTTCAACGCGGGCTTCACAGAGCGATCAACACGTATCATGTGACTCGTCGGGCCATATCGAAGGACCGAACGCGGTAGAAATATTCTTGAATCTCTGTGTTTGCTGACGAAGGACCCCCCTTACGTAGGTGATTCCGCCTTGTCGCATGCGCCTCGGCCGCGGCGCCGCTTGGCAAACTGAGTGTAGAAAAGTTCTGGAGCCCCGCATTGGTTCTCTTGCTTCTTGGGGTCCTCGTACTCCCGTAATTTGGGGCGGTGGCGGTTCTTTTCCTTTGGGAGTATAAGGAACCTATGATTTTGTGGATGTTTGTTCGTAGCTCTCGAATGGGCCTATTGAAGTTCAGTTCCTAAGTATTTTGCATTTTCATGGGAGCAGAAGTCTCTCAACGATGGAGTAAATTTAACTCGTACCTTTGTTCTATTTGGTGTATTTTGGACGATACTTAATTCGTATTCTTGGGAATATAAGTTTCTCGCACGGAGAGAGTAGGGATTTATAATTGGTGCTTTTAAGAATAGAAGTCTCTTATACCGTTTCTGGAGTCAATAAAGCGAATCTTGTTTCCTCATGAGATCTGTTGGATGGGATATTAGGATTTCGGGCGGGCATGAATCCTATTGGGAGGGATACGAAAGCAAATCTATTTCTTCATGAGATTTATTGGGTGGGATATGAAGCAAATCTTGTGATGGGACATTAGAATAAATCCTATTTCCTCATGAGAGCTATCTGGTGGGATTTTAAAGCAAATCTTGTGGGAGGAAATCCTATTTCTTCATGAAATCTATTGAGTGGGGACACGATATTGGAGCAAATCCCGTTTCCTCATGAGATCTAGTGGGAGGATCACCAAAACAATCCTATGACGGGATACTATAGCAAATCTTATTTCTTCATGAGACCTATTGGATAAGACCTATCTGATAAAAATCTATTTTCTCATGAAACGTATTGAGTGGGACGCTGAAGCACATCCTATGGTGGGACACTAATGCAAATCACTAAAGTAAATACTGAGGTGGGACACGAGAGCAAATATTGTTCCTCATGAGACCTGGATATTAATACAAATGCTTTAATGGGACATTAAAGTAAATCCTATTTCCTCCTCCTACTTCCTCATGAATCCTATTGAATGGGAGACTAAACAAATCCTATTTCTTCATGAAAAGCGTTTTGTATTTTATGGTTTGATCAGTCTTGGTGGTTCTTATTGTGGTTTATTTATTTTTGATTTTGGGGTGTTTATTTGTCCCCTGAGGTTTTTTGTTCCTTTTTCGTGGTGTTGTTGTGTTTGGAGGAGTGGTGTGTGATTGGGGCGTGGGTGGTTTTTGTTTTTGGATTGTTGGTGTTTGTGGGGCGGGTTGTTTGTTTGGTGTTCCTTGCTGTAGGCGGTGTGGGCCGCGTAGGGTTGAGTTATGCGTGTTGTCTGATTGTTAGTGTCGTTAGTTGTGGTTTTCGTCTGTTGGTGGGTGTGGTTTTTTGGTAGCATTTGGTGTGTGGGAGTTTGTGATTGGGTTGGTGTGGGGGTGGTTTTGGGTGGAGGGTTGTGTTGGGTTTGGGTATTGGAGTGGGTTGTAGGGTGTGGTCGAACCCGGATGCTGTTAAGATTTTTGCATTTTTCTGGGGGGCTTCTCTGAGCAGGCACTTGCAGATTCCGAACTTTGGAGGGGCCATGGCAGACAAGAAGGTGCAGTGAAGCTAGCGAATGGTCACTGCCGAATGCTGGCCGAAAGTGGCTGATGTGCCGCCGGTCGGGCAGCCACGTGTATGCTGCTACGACCCGAGTGTTTCACAACGCGTAGTAGATCGATGTAGATGTCAGACTTGCCGGCAGCCGAGCATCCCGCTGCTGCCGGGCTGTTGTTGGATCACAGATCGCTTCCCCGAGACAAGTTAACAACAGTTGAATAGCGAGGATGTTAAGCCTACCTGCCCAGAGCTGTCCGAAGCCTCATTTTGGAAAGGGATTGCTGAAGCGCAGGGCAGAGATTGCTGATGAACCGTTGGAGGTTTGGCACCCTGTGGTATTCCATTGTAAGGGCTCCTGAAGCATCACAGCGCCCCCTTGAAAGAGACCAGCAAAGTTGCACCACTCATGAAGTCGAGGTTGATCGTAATTAGTCGACCCATAATGGCTTCCAAAGTATGCAGAGAGTATGAGGCGAGGGATGCCTTGCAGCTCTTGGAAGAGACTCGGAGCTCTGCCGCTCAGCTGCTGACTAGTCTGTATAAAGAGGGCACACTCGCCATGTTGCAGCTAGTGTGCACGAAGCCTATGTAAGTGCAAGGCTTTCTGGCCTCCTCATCCATGGGAGCTTGCTGCATGCCTGGATCTCAGCTGAAAAGCCGGTGAGCATGACTTCATTCCAATCCGTCTGGTGCGCCCTTGCCTTGCCTCAAGCACTGGACTCCGTCGTGGACCAGCGACAAGTGGTTGAAGAAACGTATGCTGACGAGTGTAGTGGATTGTGGGATGAGAAGCAACCCTGACAAAGCCTTGAGAGCCTTATGTGTGTGTGTGTGCACATGCATCCCGGCCGTGTGCGCCATGCGGTGCCTCGTGCAAGCTTCGGTGCAAGGCTCGAAATCCAGCAATCGGTAGGCTCTAGCCCAAACTGGTGTGCGTGCGCGTGCGTTGGCCATCCTTTCACAGAGCAGACTTTCGAGAAGGTGAACATTCACTGGGCACAACACGAGCCCAAACCAAGAAACATAGACACATCGAAACCACCAGCCACATTCAGACCCTATAGTGCGTTTCATTTTGCATCATAGTCTATGGGTTGTGGTTGTTGTAGTGGCTGTTGGGGTTTGCTTGTCGCTTCAAGGTGTTGGTTGGTTCATTTGTTGTTTGTGAGTTTGCTTTTTCTTGTTGCCTGTTGCTGTTGTTTCTTGCTTCCCCCAACCAAACTCCATCGCAGAAGTTAGGGAGGTAAAGTAACTCGGGCGTTTGGATTCTGTGCGTCATCAGCTCCCCTCCCCTCGACAATGCGCACAAACCCCAAGATTTTTTTCGTCAATGCATGGGACCCCCCTCCGCGACTTCACAAGCACGCCAGCTGCAAACACTGTGCATCGCTGCGCTTTTGCATTTTTTCCTCAAGTTTCGGCGCGGGTTTCTCCCTCGAACAGTGGGAGCCAGGCCAGCGGCGTTTCTCGAGTGCCCGGCCTGGCTCTGCCGTGCTGGCGGAAGGCCCCCCATGGCGCTCTTTGCGCACTGGCATCTTACGTGAGACGATGACATGTGCGTTGCAAACGCATGCACACACTGTGCTCTCTGAGAGGTTTCCGGGCCCTGCGCGCACAACGCTTCGAGGATGCGCTGCGCTGCTTCCGGCTGTCGGGAAGCTCCTCTTCGCCCATACTGCAAGCGGCTGCGAGCAATGCTGCTTGCCAGAAGCATAGCAGATCAAATCATGAACTCGCCTCCTGACACCTGACAATGTCGCAAGCCGTGTGCATATGCAGCATGCACCCTGTGTCTGCTTTGTGAACTGCGAATCTTCTCTTTGCAAATGTATCGGCTGCCGTGCTTCCAGGCGGAGGGTCTCCTCTTACTTCGGAGTCCATTGCCACTTTCTCCAGCTCCCGGGACCGAAGAACGAGCGTTGCAAAAAGGCAGGATGTGAACATTCTTGGACATGGAGCGCATGTGAAAGGCACCGAGCCAACCCGCACGATGCGCTCCTTTGAGCATGTCGAGAGGTTCATTGGGGTTGGCTATTGCACGAAACTGAACTTCCTTCTTCGTCGGGGTTCATCTCGCAAGTTGCGTTCACGCGCTATCGCGCCCCTGTCCTCCCGACCCACGGAAACACCAGTATTAAAGTTGTACTACAATCCAAACGAAAATCCTCCCACGCCATCCCCGCGCCATTCACGCGAAATTGACGCGCCGTTCACCCGGTATCGTGCCGACATGTATCATGGAACCTTCCCAGCTTGATGACAAGGCAGAACGCTAAACAGGTTTTTCGCTACCGCCGCCACCACCACCACTACGACTACAACAATGACGACGACGACTGCTTTTTCCTACTACTCTACTGCTGCCGCTGCGCTGCTTCTTCTGCCACTTTATTACTACTTCTACGACGACGACGACGACGATTACAACTGCAACTGCAACTGCAACTGCAAAAGAAGCTGCTGCTGCTGCTGCTGCTGCTGCTGCTGCTGCTGCTGCTGCTGCTGCTGCTGCTGCTGCTGCTGCTGCTGCTGCTGCTGCTGCTGCTGCAACTGCTGCTGCTGCAACTGCAACTGCTGCTGCTGCTGCTGCTGCTGCAACTGCAACTGCTGCTGCCGCTGCTGCTGCTGCTGTACGAGAAAGACATCGAGCCCCGCTCTCCACTCCTGGAACGTATGAAATTGAAAACATCGCCAGTCACATGGTGTCTCAAACGTTTCCAGGTCTTGGACCGTCCAAAATCAATCAAAACCCTGGCAAATCATGGGGTGGCATGGCTGTCGTCACAGTGTCACTCTTTCAAGGCTTTTGAAGTGGTCCTAGATTGTTGAGGCCTAATGCCGGCAACAACGTTTCAAGGTTGTCGGGCACTACTTCTCGGAGCCAATCTCCGCATGGTGTCCCGACTCCTGAACAGCAAGAAAATGCTATGCAGCTGCCAGGTGATGTGGTGTTTGCCCCTTGGGCTGAAGATGGGTTTGACTATGAAGCAACCATCGACCACATCGATGAGGTGGGTGCACAGATGCTGAGTTCGTCAAGTTTCGGCTGAGTGCGCAGCTTCCTGCTTGCAGAAGGCTAGCGAGTGCTGCACAGTGAGCTGGGCAGACGGTGGGCAAACGTGTCGGGAAGATTCTTGGCCTCGTTGGTTGCAGTCCGGGCAGTGTCCTGCAGTTGCGTTGTGAAGCTTTCGCATGGGTTCCTTTGCCGGCTGTTGAGATACAGCCCAGCTAAGGTGCGTCTTCCGGCATTGATCTCGCCTCTCGGGTCTCCATGTGTCAACGCTTTACGACGGCGTCCACAGGAAGTTCGGCTGTGGGCTTCCAGGCGGGTTGTTGTGGGCATTTCACAAAGCAATCCAAGCTCCGAGCATGGCCAAGCTCCGCCAAGCTCCGCCAAGCTCCGCCAAGCTCCGCCAAGCTCCGCCAAGCTCCGCTGCGAGGAGAGCTCTGCGAGCGGCCCTCCTTGCCTGGCAAGCACAGGCCGAGGCCGGAGCAGCACATGATGCCTTTGTGGACCTCGCCGGCCGGTTGCCCAGATCATGGGTAGTGTTAGCATCCCCATCGAAATTGCCTGTGGGTTCTTTGAGGTCTCCTTTGTGATGTATCAGCAGCTGAATGCAGATTGGCCCTCGCTGTGCCTTTCTGGAGTTCTCCTGGCCTTGAGCTGGCGTGCCTCAGAGTGGCACCAGAGCGTCTGGACTGCTGCGAGAATGGCAAACGCTAGGAAACATTTTCTTTGCACCGCTCGAATCAGGCGCAATGCGCTGCAACGTGGTCGATTTGCAGCGGAGAGAGCCTACAAGCCGGATGCGCGTGCACTGGCGGTCTTATGTTCGCAGCGCGCGGAGATGCTGCGCTTGGAGCAAGGCCTCATGGGTGTCTGGGCTGACGTGTGCGCAGCTGAGTGTGTTGAGGAGGGCGCATTCTCTGTGGGGTTTTCTGGGGGCGGACGCTCTGCGGGATTGATTGCCGAGGCCGAGTTACGTCAGATACAGTGTCGAAACATCTGGGGATGGCTCACTGCCGGATTATCTGGGGATGCAGCGAACTCCAGGATCCTCTGCGCGATTCTCCAGGGATCTCTGCAGGATCTGCAGGATTCTCTGGGCACTTCAGGGATGCGGCATTTTTCGCAGGATTCTTGAGGCGCTGTAGGGACACTCTGCGGGGATTCTTTGCAGGATTTCCTGGTGTGGGCTGGGAAGGTTGTTTTTTTCCCCCACCCTTGGGGTCAAGTTGCTAGAGCGATTCTCGGTCTCCAGTATCCCTCGCTCTTGCCCACACGCATACTGAGTCCCCCTTGCACAGAATCCTGCAGAGTTGCAGAGAATCCCCGCAGAGTGTCCCTACAGCGCCTCAAGAATCCTGCAAAAAATGCCGCATCCCTGAAGTGCCCAGAGAATCCTGCAGATCCTGCAGATCCTACAGAGATCTCTGGAGAATCGCGCAGAGGATCCTGGAGTTCGCTGCATCCCCAGATAATCCGGCAGAGAGCCATCCCCAGATGTTTCGACACTGTATCTGACAGGTGGGGATGTGCGAAATAATGGTGTAAAGTAAAGGTTTCGTTAATTTCGAAAGATGATCCTAAAAGCGCTTCAAAGCATTCTTTTAAGCTAGTGTTTGACTTAGTGTGGTTGTCCGAAAGTCCTCGCCCGGGAGGCTCGCAGCTCGCGGACGTGCTGTCACTCCACGGGCGCGCGGCGGAGCACCTGGCAGCCGCGCACTGGCGCCGCGAACAGGAGAGCGCCGGTTGAGAAGCCACACTTAGAGCATGATTGACAGGGTTTGGGCAGCTGCGTTGCAATTGACCGCTGTCTTGTGTCCGTTAAGGTTTGACTTTTCTGCCGCACCATTTTGTGGCTAAATTTACGGCTCAGGTGATACCAGGCTTGAAAAGCAATGAGCAGCCACACCGGCACACAATTTAATTCATCCAGGTCCAACCCAGCAGTTCGGCAAAGGTTTTTTTTTTCACCATCGCCTCAAGCATCAAGGCTCCTGCAATTCAGGATTTCTTGTTGGCATCCAGTTTCGAGTCTGTTGAAAACCCGGTTACCCGCAATCATGCGAAGTTTGTGGCCCGGGGATCCTGGTTTGGAAAAAAAAGTTGTGTTAGGCAAGAAAAACGCTGAAGGATGGTTTTATAAAAATACTACGACCAACGACGACGTATACATCTCCATGAATGGCCCTTAAATTAGATTAAATAGGTTTCGTGATTGTGTTAGTCGGATCAGAAAGGCAATTCGAATCGTCGCGTGCTAGTTCTTCTACTATTTTCTCGTCAAGGAAACAACTAACAACATGACATAGGTCAGGTCATCGAATTCCGCATAGCTCAGCTTATCAGAGTAAATGGCCTCTATCCCATCATACTCTTCGTCTTGGCAGTTTGTCATTCGGTGGGGCTCTGGGTCCCGAGACGGTTTATCGCTCGCAGGGGCTCGCCTCAGAGGGACTCTGGGTCCCTAACCTTGCTGGTTTATCATTCTGAATCCCGAACCTCAGTGGTTTATCGTTCGGAGGGGCTCTGGGTCCTGAAGCTGGTTTATCATTGGGTGTGGCTTCGGGTCTCGAGCCTTGGTGGCTTATTCCCCTGAAGGAATTGCCGGTCATTGCCGGGTTCCTGGAATCCTTGTCTCCCTTTGTTTCCCTTCGTTTGTAGGTGGCTAGTGCAGGGGTTGGGCTCCTTGTCTCCCTTTGTTTCCCTTTGTCACCCATTGTGAGGGATATGTAATTGCCTTTTGTCTCCCATCGAGTGGGTGGCCCTTCATGTGCGTGGCCATTGCCGGGTTCCCGTTTCTTTGTCTCCCTTCATGTGGCTGACCATGGCCAGATTCCTGGTCTCCTTGTTTCTTTGTTTCCCTTTCTCCCATCATGTGACTCTGCCTCTGACGTTCTTTCCTCTCTCTCTCTCTCTCTTTCTTGCTTTCTCTCACTTTCTCACTCTCTCACTCTCTCACTCTCGCACTCTCTCGCTCTCTCGCTCTCTCACTCTCTCACCCTCTCGCTCTCTCGCAGACTCGCTCTCGAAAACATGAACAAAGAAACAATTGATGCATGCAGAACTACATTCAAAATGTGTATGAGCGCCTGCCTGAACTTGTATGTCTAGGCCAGTACTACAGTGGACACGAGTTGTTGGCGAACATCAATAAACCATGGAAAGCGATAGGGGTGCCGCCTAAGGCGATAACATTTGTTTGCACATGTAGATGCAGCAATCCTGATGGGGTCCAGTAATCCCATAGTATGTAAAGCGATGGGGGCCCCACGTAGAGCGATCACGTGGTATAATATATGTGAGCGTTTATGTAGACAGAATGTAGATAGAAACGTAGCTACTAGTACATGCAGTATGCCACAATTCATGGCCCTCGGCACTAGAGCAGCTTTGGTGAGGATGTTGTTGGCTGGCAAAATCCCTCCGGCAGCTTAAGCTGGGAGACCATACACCAGGCCTTGAAACATCGTGGGTTTTCTTCTTGGCAGACGACTTGAGCTGCATCTCCAAGGTTGTTGCGCATGTTTGAAGGTACTTTGGGCCAAAGCCTTGGCTTCACAGGCCATGACTCTTCCAGTCCATGATGCAAGTGACGAGGAGGCAATTCAGGGTTTGCGCATGTTTGCATTCTTCAATTTGCAAACCTGTCGCCTGTGTTCGTTCGAAGCCACGGCTGCTTGATAGCATGCCGTTCAGGTGGCAAGACCCCGCCCTTCTAAACGTACAAGGGCCACACGCAACTTGGTACAACCATGGCGAAGTGCAAAGCTTTGACGTCTTGCGACGTGGACTGCGAGGCAGCTCAATCGCTCCAAGATATGGCGTACCTCGGTTTCGACGGTTGCGGAGGCGCGAGGACATCCAATGGTCCTTGCCAGAAGCTTGGCTTCAAATGGTCTAAATGTGGGCGACAAGTGGAACAATGCCCTGTATCCCGCAAAGTGAGCCAGAGTGGGGAGACCCATATCAGGAGACTCAGAGATGTGAAAAGCCTAGAGTTTTCAGATGTTGCAGCACCTGCAGACCTGTACAGTCCTGCATGGTAAAGGAGAAGTTGCTGCCCACAACGCCGCCGCCCGGATTGCCTGCTGGACAAGACCCCATACTGCCGTTTGGCTGGAACATGCTAGAACATCTTGGCCCCCACTGATGAGACATCACTCTGCGTAGTCCCTTGAGGCAGATTCGCTGCCCAGCACGTGCCGCTGTGCTGCGTGCTTGGCGGGCCTTGCACTGGGCAGCAGGCCATAAAGGTGCCCTCGATCCGCTTCAAGTTGAGTCGCTAGCCGCACTCGCTGCTGCACCCCAGAACCAACGACGAATCCTATGCGATTTCCCTGGAGATGCTCTCTTGAACCTTGGTAGCATGGAATGAATGCCTGCACATTATGTCGCAATGTCACGCGACGCCTGAAAGTCAGGAATTTGTTTCGCGCCTCAGCGCAGAGCTTGGCAGCACCCGCAGCGCAGCGAACCTTCTCCTGGAGGCTCAGAACATGGAAAACATTGGACATCGTTCATGGATTGGGAGCAGCTGCAAGGTTGCTGTGCTGACTTTTGTGATGGGCTGCAGGCCCTGGGTGCTTCACGGCTTGTTTGTTTTCGTTCTATAACAAGTTTAGGAGAGGCATTGGGAGGCAAGTGCATCGTACTCGTCCATCCGGCGAGTTGACGTAAGGTGCCGATGCGCGCAGATCAACGAACATGGAAACACGTGTTCGTGAATGTCCCTGCGCTCGCAGCGATGCCTATTTGCACAATGCGCTGGCATGTGAGGCTTGGCAAGCCGGCCAAAGCAAAGGCCATTGCCCTGCCGCTTGCCGTAGCCGCAGCCCCTCGGATCACAGAGCTGTGCGATGCTGTGCGCCGAGCTATCGCGAGAGCGGGGCTCGCCGGATCTTGCAGGGTCGATGCTTGTCGTAGCAGGTGAACACATTCACGGCTCTGGGCCCGCAGCCGGACGATGCTGCCAGCTCGGCACGCCATATGGTGGAGATCCTGGCGTCACAGGTGCTCGGATGTGCTCGGGATTGTCGGAATCTGGGCAGTGTGTCTGGACAGACATGAGCATTATGGGACATGATGGGACTCGACAGTCATGGATGCGGTTCGCAACAGTAGGCAAAAGGTCCAAGCGCCAGGCAGTCATCCAGAGACTTGCATTGTTTGAAGGAACTGCCGGCGCATGAGGTGCCGAACAGTGTTTCTTGATGCAATGTTCATTGTTGAAAGGGCTCTGGCTTAGAACATTTCCATTCTGCTCAGCAGGCACAGCAACAATGAGCCTCGCATCTTTTACAAGTTTGAGAACTCGCTGCATGTGAGGTTCTATCTTGGGAGACCCTCGAGCTCAAACAAAGTCATGCACGCTGGCGGCTGGTAGGCCTTCTAGGGTAGCCGCGTAGCCACACTGGAAGTATTCAACAACTCTCAGGCTCTTCGAAGCAGCTTGCCTGCAGGTTACCGTGCCCGTGAAGAAGTTTGGCTGCTGCGCCGAGGGAGGAGGCGCTTAGCTGCGTTGGCAGCGCCCACACCGCTGACTTGGTGCCTGGAGGCCGATGTGAGTGCGATTCCCTTGCTTTGCTGTTATTTCCTTGCTTTGCTGTTTGATGTCTATTGCCGTACACAGTGGATGGGCGAGATCAAGGCGAAATGTTTGTCGGATTTTTCCTGAAGCAGTTACTGTGCACCATCTCGCAACAGCAGCTATTGTGTACCGTCGGTGTGTTCCCACCGGCAGGGCATGGCGTTGGCACCTCGACTGCACACGAGCGAGAAATGTTACAGCCTTCGCCCGACAGTGGTCCGCATAAGACAGCATGTCAGAGATGCGTAGTTCTTTCAGCCATTTGAGGCCGAGACGATGCCAGACTTGGATGAGAAGGACCAACAATCGCCATAGCTTGCAGCATCCTTGTGATGGCCAGACCTTTCGCAGGCTGTAGGCATGGCCCGTTGTGGTGCTTGTTGTGTTCCCCTCTCCCGTGAGGGGGGTGTGTGTGTGTGTGTGTGGGGGGGGGGGGGGGTGGTTGATCCATGAACAACACCCTTCCCCCCTTCCACCCTCCCTATCAAGGGGGTTAACGAGAACTGCAGTTGTCGGCACAACAGATGCTACAGGGGATACTGTGTGGGCCACCGCTACGGGAGCCAATGGCTTCACCCTGTGATACAGATGCTGGCGATGCTTTTTCCTAGTCGTGTACATAGCTCTGACCGCCTGCCACGCTGCCATGACTGCAGGGATCGTGCCGCACTTGTGGCATCGGGTGTCTAATTCACCAACAAAATTGGAGCCATGCTGTCAATGGCATCTGAGTGTGGCGAAGTACGTGTGCCTGTCCGTGTTTCATGCCAGTCTTGCTTTCTCGTGATTGACCGTTTAAGCCTATTCAAAGAGGGCACCATCTTAATCTTGACAATGCAGACCTGCTCGCCCAGGTCACCGCCTTCTTGCCCTGTCACTCTGCCGAGCCGGACTGCCATGCAGTTTTGCCGGGCAACAACTCATGCAAAGGGGTGGCAATGGTTTTTCTAGTTGCTGAAATGCCTCTATTGGATGGTGAAGTGCAGCGCGAAGTGGAGAGTCATCAGGGCTATATTCAACATTTCAATTGGCTTCTCGTAGGACGGCCAGCACGTGCGTTGGGCGAGCTGCAGGATGCGGTTGCTATAGTAGACTGTCCCCTGCTTGCGCTTGACCAGGTTTTTCTGAACGTTGCAGCAATTTACACCAATTTACACCTTTCCGTTCTGTTTTGCCACAGGGCTTGGGGCAGCTGTTGGTCGACACCCCTGGCTTACTGGCGGACCTGCTGCATCAGGTGCGATGCTCGAGAGTTTGGAAAGCCTGCTTGTCTTCCGACAGCAAGGAACTGCATGTTGATCCGAAGACTGACACAAGTGGTTTCCAGGATGTACAGGTGCTGCAGCTTGAGGTTGAGGTCGCCCTTGACGTCAAGCACTTGGTCTTGTGCATGCGAGACTTCTGCCAAACGATACCCTGACTTTGGCGAGCAGGAACTACGCAGCTGAAAGTAAGCCCATGGGACGCAAGCAGACTCTGCAAACCAGTAGCCGGCTCGAAGTCAATGCTCCATGGCAGAGTGGGCTAGGGAATGCGAGTTTTGCGCGTTGATTTCATACACAAGAATCAGCAGAAGTCGCGAGCCCATAGTTGGCAGTGCTGAGAGCTCAAGCCGACTCAAGCAAACCAATGAGTTGGGGCCCCGGCTTTGTCGCATTTTGCCGCATTAGCTTGGAATAGACTCACGAAGGGAGGGGCCAGCTCTCTCACCTCTTGACAAGTGCCCCATGGAATGGCGTCAGATGCCTCCGAGTTCTTCAGCCCTGCACAGATTCAGTTCCTGGACAAGACTCTCGGCGTAACTAAGTTGGCGTTTCCGGAACCCACCCGATGTTGAATCACTGCAGGCTCCCAGCTGTAAACGTGCAGCATCATGCCGTCATGTGACACTGCAGGTTTGCGGCCGTTGCAGCCGTGCTGCTTGCGGCGTGGGCTTATGCAGACAGTGCAGCCCTGTTCTGGACATTGCTCCTCGACAACGCTGGAAAAGTCTTTTTGTGCATGCCCATGAAGCGAGACAGTTGTGGAGGAAGCTCTGCAGTTCTCATTGAGGTTCCTATCTCTTGCAGCCCTCAAGCTGTGGTGGCAACGAGCCGAATCGAAGCCATCAACCAACCAAAGCACCTCACAGAGGCGCGATGGTCAGAATAAGAAAAGAAGAGAGACGTGAGCTGGTGCTGGTTACAACCAAATTCAACATTCATGAGCTGCGGCATCACCACGACCCTGATGAAGCTTTCTAGTGTCGCACCACAGGCAGTCAGTAGACCCAGACAGACATTGGGAGTTGCTTGGCAGCTCGCAGAAACCAGGAACCTTGCGTGTGGACGACTGTCGGAAGCACACGAGGACAGTGCTGGCAAGGTCCTTGCATCTAGGGGTGAAGCTTATCTGTGCAAAAGTATGCATGCAAATGTACGGGTGAATGCGCCCGAAGCTACCCTCAACCTCTTAGGCATTGCAGAAATGTGCCTAGGGTTAGTGATTTTGGTCGGCACACGTGTTAGACTTTGCTCCTATGGTCGCTAATTCCTTAAGCCACGCTTGGTGGGCTGTTGAGCCCTGGCTACAGCACTTCCGCAGACACCTAATCAACCGTTTGCAACTCACTGCCTGCGCGCGTGCGTGCGACCGATCAGATCTTGATCGTTTGATTAAATTGCCCATGCCACGTATGCCTGCAATGTCGAACGTTTGAAAGTGTCCGCCGCCAGCTCTGTCGATCCATCCATGTCATTGTCCGTGTCCATGTGCATGCCTGTGTCCATGCCGATCCATGGATAAAACCCTCGTGAACAGTGCTGCGGGTATCCCGGAGGAGGACTTGGATGCAGCTGGCGCGAAAGCGGCAGGGGTGCCGGCGCAGCGACTTGACAAATCAGCAGCAAGTGCAACAACAACATACAGTTAATGCGTTGCACTTGCTTTTGCGGTAGATTGGGAGTTATGGCTGGGTCTTGAAGGCGTAAATCTTCTCAGAAGTGGTCTCAGCAGACATGTCATGCAGCAAGCTTTGCTTTTGCTCGTGCTCATGGCGTGCAACTGCCCTTGGAAATGCTACCGGGGCTGGTGACTATTCGTGTGAAGCCTTTAAGTTCAGCTTGAGCTACCTGCTGTCAACCTTGCCTGGCTCGTCCTCGAACCCTTGTCACTAGCATTCAAAGCAGTAACTAATCTAGGAGTGTCTAGGAGTGGAACGAACTCAACTGCGCACAGCTGCAAGCTCGAGCGACTTGAAGCCTGCATGCGAAAAGCAGGTCGCAGGCCCAGAGTCGAGTCAGCTTTGAGTTCTAGAGCCCCAACACGGAAGCCTGTTTAGATCTGTTTAGCAGCTTAACAAGAGGATAAGACGCAAACGAGAGCACAAGGGAAGCGATGACCGGCAGGCACGTGGCGCAGGTGGCCGAACTTGGACGGCGAGTAAGCTCGAGGGGTCAGAAGGAGCCTCTTTGCGACCCGCCCCTCGAGCCGAAAGTGGTGGGGAGTAGTTGACAACATTGTTGGCACATTGTGGACATGTTGTTGCCACAATGCGCTTCTGGTGCTTTTGGCGCCGCACTCTCCAGACCTCTCTGCCGAAAGACTTCAAGAGTAGCGAACCGAAAACGGAAGAGTACAGCTCAGCAGAGTACAGAAGCGTAGATGCAGTTCCCATGTTGTGCCGATGTCCTTAAGGTTGATGTTGCTCCGTGGCCTGGCTGCGTGTGATCCCTGTGACCAGCCTGTGACGCTTGTCGCACGGATGTGAAAGCAAACTGTTTCAGCTGGTGCTGAGGCTTTTTGAAAGCACGTGACTTTGACGTGGGTGAAGCTGTGCGCATGTATCGGGAGACCATCAGATGGCGAGCGAACTTTTCTATCCAGTCCGTCTCCAGGCTGCAGAGCATCTGAGTACAGTAGCCATCACCACAATGAAAGGATCAGACAAATAGATAGCGACCCCCACGGTATTTTCAACGTCCTCATGCTGGATCGAATTGACAGCCACCTGTGGAACTGGAGGGCCTAGATCCATCACCACACGTACACAAGTCACGTTTCAAGTCGCTATTGAGCGTGGGGTATGTTTGCGGAATACCCCGATTCTGGCCTAACAGAAGCCGAAGAGTCTGCTGTCTGCTTCGTGATTGCTGCGAACGATCCTAGAAGGGGTCCACACCAGCCACGGATCGTCGGGCTGATGGTGTGTAAGCTTTAGGACGTTGGGCGTCCGAAGAGAGTGTTCTAGAATTGAAAGTGCCCCGCATCCTAAGGTGATGATGATATTTGGGGCTGGTGAGACCTACACTTTGGACGGCAATCGTGCGACTGAAGATGCGACATCTTGGCGCTGGCATCCCGAATTGCATTCTCGCGAAGCTTCCCTTACGAAGAAGTATGGCCTCCTAGTTGCAAATTGACATCAAGATCTCAATCTGTACAAAACGCACTCCTCAATTTCTAAGCCCACCATGCTTCTAGTTTTCAGGATTTTTTGGCCGCCTTTCGCAGCGGAGCCCTGGTGGAGA
The DNA here is from genome assembly GCA_905221605.1 of Symbiodinium natans. NCBI lineage: Eukaryota > Dinophyceae > Suessiales > Symbiodiniaceae > Symbiodinium > Symbiodinium natans. The sequence continues at coordinate 1,755 of CAJNDS010001340.1, read as the reverse complement.
GCCTGTGGCGATATGGCGATTGGGTGCTGCCGATTTGGATGGGTACCTTGTGTGTGCATTTTGGTGCGTTCTCCGGTATCCGTGCTGTAGTCATGCATAAGCAAAGTAACGGGGTAACGGTGGGTCACTGCTTTGCTGTGTGTAAGCTTGCACGCAGCTTGTGGTGCTTTAGGAGGAATGGCTAGCTGACGAATGAATCCCGTGTTCTCAATGCGGGTCTCTTATACATAGCGGTGCAAATATCCCTGTCCTTCTGGCGCTGTCATTTATTTTCATTCCATGGCTTTTTCCGATGGAAGTGTCACTACCCATTACCCATTCTTAACACTTGGCACTTGGCAAGAGGGGGGGGGGGTGGCGGCGTAAACAGCCATTCCAATATGCAAGTGCGAATTAGGTGCATATCGGTCCTGTCGAGATTGGGCAGCGTTGAGCCGTAAGTGCGAGGAATGCCCCACCAGATAGTGTCCATAGCCAGCGATTTCAAACGAGGGAAGGAGGGAAGGCTTAAAAGGCGGAACTCCTGCCTTGATTACCACAAGACGCCGAGTCGCCAAAAATCCGGATGGCCGAAGAACGCGGCGCCCTGAAGATCAACCTCTCCCGAGCCTCTTCCACCGCTGCGCGGCGGAAGGAGGTCAGGTTTGTGCGACTGGGTGATGCCAGCGGTAGCCCAGGAAGAAAATCTTCTTGAAGCCAAAAGGGGGTGCAGGCTTCCCATAAACTATTCTGAAGGAGTGTGGAGGAGGATGAGCAATGATGAACACATGCGTTGGACTTCCTACTTTTTCCCGTCATGCAGGTGATTTGGGGCCTGAGTGTGGGGTACTGTCATGACTCATCTCATTTCGGTTCAAGTCAATGCATTAGTAGGGCCTTTGGCCATTGGCGCGGGGCCAGTTTGCGGGTGGGGCCTTTCAAACACGGCCAAGGACACTACAGCCCTCTGTGGGTAGGTAACCCAAAACCCCCCGAAAAATTTTCGGCAACACTTAGCCATTTCAGGAAGCACAGTTTTCTCATGTTTTCTCTGATATAGAGGTTGAGTTTAGGGTCGGGAGTCCCGGCGGTGTGATGATTAACTTCAGAAGGCCAAACTGGTTTCTAGATTGGGGATTGCGGTCGGGGTTCCGGGCAGTGAAGGCAGTTCTCCTTCAAATCCGCAGATTCTTCGCACCAGCGGCGCGTTTCGAAACCCAAAGAAGCGAAGTGTAGCGTGGTGTGCAAGGAAGGCGAGTTCACTTGGACTCAGGGACTCAATCGTAGTTTATATGCCGTTCTGACTTGATCGAACTCAACCAGTGTCGAGCCACTCAGCCCGCGGAATCAGAGCAGGTGAAGCCGCGAAGCCAGCATGCCAACATTCGACCACAAAGTAAAACAAAGAGACCCAAGATGCCTTGAAATTGAGAGCCGTACACGGCAGTCAGAAGCATAGCGATCAAGGAAGGGAGGAAGGAGGGAGGAAGAGTGCAGGCCTTGGTGTTGCAGACTTGTTGAAGCATGCCTGTGATGACTGCTGTCAAAGGTATGTGCGCGAGGACTCCGAACTTGGAGGGGTGCCGTTGGAGTCCGACTCTGCAACTTGATACTGTAAGAAGCGGAGCCACGGCAAAACAAATGAGGACCTCGTGTCCATCATCACTCGTGGCTTTGTGTCCCATCTCGAGGACGGTGGTCGGCCGAGCTTGTCAGCATTCCTGTGATAGACAAGTTGTTGAATGCTAATTACGCGCCGCCCCAGAAACAAATTGA
>CAJNDS010001339.1:0-22673 GCA_905221605.1 Symbiodinium natans | reverse complement strand
GACGACACAAGCTTGCAGTGGGTGCTCCCTGGCAGCAGCCTCTTCAACGAACTCCTTAGGGGACCACGGTAAGCCATACACGGCGGAGGCAGCATACACAGGTTCAGCCCCAACTGGACTGCTCCAATGGGAAGGGGGCTGAAAGCCCATTTCACACAAGGCATCAAGATGAGACTTGTCAAAGTGCGGGTCCTTACACGTATATAAAACAACAGCCCACCTGTCACCTTGCCACTCCTCAGTTGCATGCAGCACAGACCTTGCGTCAAAGGTGGCGAACCTGGCATGGTTGTCAACATAGAACCCACGATGTTCCACTCCTGTCGCGTCGCTGAGGAGGTCGTCACCGCCACCACCTGCGAGGAAAAGGCGGCCAGCAGTAAAACTTCCCAGCGTCATCGAGTGGTTCAAGGAGCCTACCTCATTGGAGCTATCCCTGTGTGGCAACGCGAGCTCGTTATGCGACACAGCAATCGAGGTCCAAGTGGCATGCGGCAACAAGGCCTTCGCAAAAGAGTTGATGACACCAACAGCTTTCTCTCGACCTTTAGTGTACGCTGTGAGGCCCGACCTTGAACCATGGTTGTATGCCCCAAAGACAAAATACCTAGACCCCTTAGTACCACTCCCCGAAGCCTTAAGGACCCCTGGACGACGGGAGGAGAGGTCCTCGGAGCAAGCCTCGCCCAGGACCTTCAGCAGGGCCCGGGCTTGATCATCAGACAGGCCGGCAGACATAGGGAACGGAGGGGCCGACTGAGCTTCAAGTCCAGCACGATCGGGTTCGCTCTGACCGACATCCCCCAAAGGCAAAGTCAGAGCAAGACGGCGAGAACCTCTCGGAAGCAGAGCCACAGACGGCGACGATTTGACCTGGGGCGGCAGCGAGACAGCCTCGGGCAGCTTGGCAGGCAAGTCAAGGGTAGAGGCGGGACCCACTAGGGTAACCACAAGCCTAAACTCGGGAACTAGGGGAGGCAGGCGCTTGGAACGCGGTTGGCGCTGAGCGGCCGCCGCTTGGGCAGCAGCAGACACATGGTGCACGTCAAGACCCTGGAGGTCGCGAGGGCGGGGCTGTGCACCGTGATGCAAGAGCTCAGCAGAGAGACACTCAGACCAAGCCCTGCAAAGCTGAGGGGGGTAAGCAGAGTTCGAAGCGGACCCCCAAACCCCAGTGGCAGGGTCCCGCCCCCAAGGAGCATGAACATGGTCTTTGGAGCACAACTTGCCTAAGCCTTGCAGGTGAGTACCAAGGTGTTGCAGCTGCGTGTACCTGTCACGACCGCTGCCAAACATACAATGATGCCAGAAGGTGCAGACAAGATCGGGCAACGCACGAACAGGAGCCCACTGTGATGTTTGCCACAGATAGGATCGCCCAGGGTTCTCAGCAGATGGCAAAATGCCAGCATGAAAGCAAAATTGGAACAGCCAAGCCGAATATGCATACAAATCGTTTGCTGCATCCACAAGGGACTGCGACGCAGCAGGCAAAGACGGCAAACCATCTGGAAAAAGGTCAGAACGTAATTATGGAGGGTCGGGACCAGTACGCCGACGACGATCCCTGGCTCGGGATGCCGTGTTGTACGGGGGGGCCAAATGCATTGCAACAACGGAATCCAGGCGCAAGATAGCCTCGAGGGCATCTCTGCCAGCAGGATCGGACAAATCAAGCCGCAGGAGTGGACCAAGCACAGCTCTACGCACATGCAAGTCAACCCCAAAACTATCACCCAACCCAATCCTACGAACCGCGGCAGTCAAAGCGGCTGTCCCGGCGAAAATTTCGACAAAAACTAGTGATGAGAGGGGCCGGCCCCGCACTCTAGCCCGAAGCCGAGCGGCAAAGGTCGTCAAGGCAGGCCCAACGGGCTGCAGCACTCACCGGCCCGGGTGCTGACACAAGGAGTGTTTCTGATAGCACCCGGGCATCATGCACACGTGAAGACCACGGGGGCAATCGTCGCCGTTAGGGCAGCCCTTTGCCAAGTTATAACCCCAACAGATGCGCCGGCCCTCAGGCGTCTTGCTATGCATACCCTGAAGAGCGGAAGGGGCCTTGGTGTAAGACTGGGACTGGGAATCCTTGCGAGTACCAGCCGGACGGGGGGCTGCAGGCAACGGTGGAGGGGGGGCAGAGCCTCCTCCTGCGGCACGTGGCGGTGCACTACCAGCACGCTTCCTTTTGCGCCTGGTGGAAGGGCCAGGAGCCCCGACTGAGGAAGCAACTGGCTCAGCTGACGTACCGCGCGCTGGACGCGAAACGCCACCAGAGGACCCCGGCATAGGCAGGAGGTGGAACATAACCTGGTGCTGCGCCTGCAAACGCTGAAAGGCCTCGTCCATGGGCAACAGGCCCGCAGGGTCCTTGCGCAGCGTGGACAAAGTCTCGGCCATGTACTGAAAGGCGGCCCTGTCGGCACGCAGGAGCTGCTCATGTGTAGCAGCCCTAAAGCCTGGGGGCGGGTGCATTTGCAGCTGGTTCAGCAACGTACGGGACCAGTTCTCAGCATGCTCAAAGGAAGCGAGGCCCACGAGATCCAGTGCCAAGCTGCGCCGGGTGAGGGCCTGTGCTAGGGCTAAATCTGAGGATAGGACACAAGCATCACGGACCGGAGCACTACGAACCTGAAGATGTGACGTCGCATCAACAACCAGTTCCTTCGGGGACCGCTCCTGGGCTACCTCAGCTGCCCTAGTCCCAAAGCGCTCAAGCTTCAAGTAGGAGATGGCGTTCTCCTGAAACATACGGAAAACAAGCTGATACGCAGAATGACTCACCTCGAGAGCGCCAGACAACTCGAGACCACGAAGCCTGGCTTTCTGATCCCTAAGGCGAGTTGAAATCTCTTCCAATGGCATGTCCTTTTTACGATCTGCGTCACCACCTTCAACCTGCAACTTGAGGTTGGCCAAGGCCATGGTCTGGCTTTCGAAGATGAGGCGACGCAGGGAAGCAAGCACACCAGCGGAAACCTCCGCTCGATCCTCCTCATCTTCGGCCGTAGCTGGCGGCGCAACAAGTGCACGAAGCTCCTCTTCAGTAGCCTGCGAGCCCGGCGTGCCCACAGCAAAAGCCGCCTTATTCAGAGTATCAACCCCGCGGGCTAGCAGAATGGCCACTGTTGAGGCCGGGAGGCCATGCTCCTTAGCGCGCGTCTCGAAAGTGGCAGTGGAATCCAAAATCGATGCCATGGGACCTACCTGTGCCGTACAAGTTGCAGCCGAAAACTAAGCACAGACGACAAGCAGACTAAAGGCACAAAGTGTCAGGAACAACTCAGCGTGCACGGCATGCAGATCTTTCATCACTCGTGAGCTGCAGGTAAACGGTAAAGACTACCCGCAGCAGGGACACACTGGCAGGCACTGACACTGCCGCCACAATCCCACGGTATACAAATGGAGTAGAGCACACAACACACCAGCCCGGACGGCACGATGGTTAGTGGCAGGCACCGACACTGCCGCCACGCAAACCCCACGCGTCTCGAGAATCGTGGTATGCTGCGCACCACCGCGGTGAAAACTTGCCAACGCTTGGCCAACAGCACAAAACCTGAGCACACAACTGCCCAGCACTGCTGCTTAAGGCTCAACGCGCTGCCTCTTGACTAAAGCCTCAAGCTGCAAGGACAACTGCTCGGGTGTTCTAATGTGTCTGCCACGATCACACTGATTGCAACGAGATGACTCAAGGACACAGTGATTAGCATTCAGTCTAAACACACTGGTGATCGAGCGGCCGCACACGAACACACCTCCGATTGCAGATGTCGAACTCGCTGCCAAGTGCAAGGTACCAGTCTTCGAATGCCTCCATACTGTGCATCCCTCACGCCACGCTGGAGGTGGTCGAAGGGCCGGGGCATTCGCCTGGGGCTCCTCGCCAGCTTCGCTGCTCGAATCCGACGAGGATGAGGAAGAACTCTCGTCTGTGCTGTCTACCCCACCTTGAGGCGGGGGACCTGAACTAGCGGGGACATCGCATGGAAGATCCGTCTCAGGGTCAGCACAAGAAGGAATGGGGCCATCCAAATCGTCACCATCAAGAGGTCCCACGGCATCCTCAGTGCTCGCTTCCAGCTGAACTCGTGAGCTTGCTACGCCATCTGAAAGGGCAGCCGGGCCGAAAAATTCTGCAGGCACACCAGGTAGGATACTTTCCGGTAAGGTTCCACTCTCGACAGCCTCCCCACCTGAGACACTCCACGAGACCGGGAAATACCCAGACCGACTAACATCTGGCAGAAACGTCTTCGCCCTGACAGCAGCAAGGCAGGCTTCCAGGGCTCGCAAGGGTTTTGCCTGCAGGTCACGGCTGTACACTGCCAAACTGCCGGTGAGGTCAGAATGGTGGCCCAGCACGAGGCGGTCGGCCTCAGAAGCTCCAAATTTTGCTAGCATGGCTAAAAGGGTCGCCTTCATCGAATGTGCACCTGGTGGCGACCAAGGAAAAAGCGGCCCAACCAGGCGCTCCAAAAGTGAGCGCAGCCAGCATCGTGCGTCCTTCGTAACACAAGGCTCATGGCTCCACCCGCCTTCGATGGAGGGTAGCTGCAGGAGTGCAACAGGATTTTGTCCAATGGCCTGCAGGGGACAGCCACACGTCTGAGAGACCTTCAACCACTCAACAGCCCATGGAGTCGCGCCCACACCAAAAACAGGTGCCACCAGTGGCATAGCACCATGTTTCCTGCGCAGCTTATGCGAGTGACTTTGTAGTTCCACGTAGCCACCACAAACTGCGCCACCATCACTAATGAAATCTTGAAGGAACTGCGACACAGAAATGACATCACCCCAGCGTGCCCGCGCGTAAGTGCAAAAGAGGAAGCACCCACACGCGTACCTGTCCTCAATACGTGCCGATGCATCTCGAAGAAAAGCCTCAAGAAGCAGCAGCTCCTGTACCGTCAATGCACGAGCCTGCTTTCGCTGAGGTCGATCCTGGCGAGCACCCCGAAGGATACCACGTGCCCACGGAGTGTCCAATGTTGATGGCTCAACTGTAACTCCCAGAACATGCTTCGCGAAGTTGACGACTTCAAAGGCAGCCTCGATTGCCGTTGGGGAGACCTTTTGCTTGAGCAACACCTTTAGGTGAACTCGGAAAAAATGGGCTGTAATAGGAAGAGGTTCCTCACAGCCATCATCAACAAGATTCCGGAGGTACTTCCTGAGCTGGCGCAGCCGTGCTTCAAGGGTCGTATTGGCTTTCCCAGCGAGTGTCTCTGAGACGATGGCCAACTGCTCGACGTAAGATGTGGCTGCCTCAAGCATTGGCCCCAAAGTCGACCCACGCGGGTATCTCGTAAGGACATCAAGAAAACCTTTACATACCAACTCACGTCTATCCTCAGGTGTACATCTCTTTGCCGAGAAAACCATCAGCCTGGCAACCGACATGTAGACAGCTTGATGGACTGGAAATTCAGGCCCACGTGCTTGCGTGTCCACAGCAGGTGCCCGAGCAAGATCAAGTTCATTCGAGGTCACAACCATCCGCGGAAGCACAGGCGATGGGCTCCCAAATATGTCTCTGAAGGGCGCGATATCCCATGGCATCACTAAGTCACCAGTCATGCTGACTGTGGCCATAGCCTCAGCAGCCAGTGCATGGAGCGGGGACCTTGCTGGAGGATCCATGGCAGTTTCTTAAAAGGCCAAAGGCCTTACAACATGCAAACCGCTACTCGCATACCAGGCACAGGCAGAGAGTCTGTCGTGGTGAAAGACTCAATCTTAGTGCACAAGTAACCCATAAGGACCAAATTGCTGGGATTAAGGTGGGAAAAAAAAGGGGGGCGGGGTGAGTAAAGAACCTAGAGGAAAACTCACCATTGAACCACAGGCCCTGCAGCACATCCAAAGGTTGCTCGAAAACACGACCCAGCAAGCCGAAAGTCCATGTGGCAGCTCCGACCTCCCACAGAACCGAGCTGAAACATGTGGTACCCTTTTAACCCGCTGCTCAAAGAGTATGTTGACAAGTGGCCCCAAAACCCGCGCCTGAAAAAGCAGCGCCTGAACAATTGGCCACACAGTGGAGGGTGCAAGAGGAGAACACTATCCATGCCTCTCAAGGGCCTGCAAGCGCCTGAGGACAGATCGGCGCGGACTACGATCACTTGATGTCGTACCCAATGCGTCCTCAAGAGCAGAGACGCGACCTTCAAGGGCCTGCAGCAGCAGTGGTACGTCTGCCAAGGTCAGTGAAGACGACGAGGGCCCAAAAGGGGGGCAAGCACCAACAGGCACCGAGGTCGAGGGGACACAAATGAGCGAGTCCGTGGGGGCATCAACCACAGAATGCAAGAATGAAATGGACTCTGCCGATAGAGAAGAGAAACGCCCTGCGTCACGGCAGAGCAGAGCCAATTGCTGCAAATCGGCGAGGGTGCATTCCTGCAATGCAGACCCCGAAAGTGAGACCATACGACCAACTAAGCAACAAAGCCTATCACGAGAGACAGTGAAAGAGGGTGGTGGTGCAGACTCAGCAGGGTTGATGAAGGCAAACTCCCCCTCCAAGCCATGAGGGTCTGGCGCATCGCTGTCTGAGAGAGGCCCCTCGTGAGGAATGTCGGGAGTACTGGTATCACGGACTGCCCAGTTGCAAGGAAGCAGGATTGTCAAAACGACTGCAAAGGAACGCAATGGCATGGCACTCAAATGGCACACAAGAATGCTGCAAATGCAAGGATGCCACAGGTAAAGCCACACAGACAGATAGTGCAATCACGGCACCGGCCACCAGGGATGGTAGCTGGGGATGCAGGCAAAAGGGAAAGGCGCTGCCTAGCAGCTGCAGCACGAAGACGCACAGGCGCAGCAACCATGCACTGACAAGTCAGTGAACTACTGCTCTTCGTGCGGCGATGGCCCTGGACAGCCACCCACGCACGGAACTGCACGCGCTGCACCCCTGGTTGAGTGAGGGCCTGGTAGACACGAACCTGTTTGGGGCCACACAAGGTTCAAGCAAAACCAAGCCCAACAAAGAAATCTTGATGGCCAAACACAATGGCCAGCTACCTTGACTTGAGATGGAGCGAGCGGCGCATCACATGCTTTGTCTGAAACTCACAATACAGCCAGACTCTGGCACTGTGACAAACAAAGACATGCAAGAAAATCAGCTCCCGAAAATGCCAACAATGCAGACGTGTTGTTTATGCAAAACTCATAAACACACTTTATGTTTTTGAGACCTACAAAACCCTATCTGCAAGCAGAGAGGTAGCACATGTATGCTTTGCTCAATACGTCCGGTCCCAATTTCAAATCCTCCCAAACGAATCGGCCATTAATCACGTATCTATGATGTTCTTGATATAACCCGATACAAGTATTGTACGCGCCCGAACGATGCAGTGAGTCGTAACAAATGGAACGTAATGTGACTCTGGGAAAATCCCTCCAAACAAGAATGCAATCTCTCCATTTGGAGCTGCTTGTTCTATCGAAACTCCTTGAGAAAGGCATCTGACCCCGTCACCGGCACCTTGAGCACGACCACCTCTATGCCAATAACAACACGAATTCCGAGGATCTGAAATCCCGAAATATCCCCCCTAAAGCCATCGTCTGCCAACAAATATAATATACATTTTGATAAATCGGAACGCATACTATATGCCTCGACCAATTTCAATTCCTAATAGAAGCCTCCAAGGCATCCATAACGTCCCCTCCAGAGAAGGCATCATCGATATATTCAGGCTGAAACTCCGGCAATGGTCGTCTAGAATTGACTTTAGCTTCTGTCGCCCATCGAGCACGTATTAAATAAAATAACGGTGCTATCAATGGATAATCTTGATATCTATGATATGACTGCTCCACCGTGTCTCGATAAATGCGGGCACCATCCGAAAATTTTCGATGGATCTCAATAGCAAAATATAATGTATCGAAACCCATTCGCCGAATACGAAATACGTTAGTTGAAAGTGGACAAGTCAGAAGTCACTTGTCGAATACGACATATGAACTTGATATATTCTTCTATTTCACGTTGATTGAATGTCTTGATCTCATTTGGGTCGTCTTCTTTCTCCTGCTTGTGGCACGATTCTATACCTTTGAGGTGATGGGTTTTAATGTATTACCTGGGAGCTTAGAGTCGTCTGATAGTATTTGAATTTTGTTGACGACCGGATTATTTGCTAAGAATTCTACGTATCTCTGGAGATTCTAAATTAGTGCTTTTGGGCGTAGAATTCGAATGGATAATTTCACCAATTGACGAAGTTAGGTGACAATAAAATGAATTGTCACGCTCCGGACCCCACTCTTTGCATCCTAGAACCCATGGATCGCTAGGATTCAAAGTTGCAGCCCTGACCGAAGAGCTCGCACCAAAACTAGCTCCAAGGCCTGGCAAGATTGTTGGTCACAAAGATTAGCTCCACGCACCCCCTCTGCGCCCTGCTAAGCTCGTGGAGTCCGGGGCGTCCCATTTCAGCGAAATAACATTAGAAGGAACGGGACGCCCCAGACTCCACGCCCCGGACTCCACTCTCTGCATCTTAGAACCCATGGATCGCTAGGATTTAAAGTTGCAGCTCTGACTAAATAGCTCGCGCCAAAACTAGCTCCAAGGCCTGGCAAGCTTTTTGGTCACAAAGACTAGCTCCACTCACCCCCCCCTGCGCCCTCCGAAGCTCGTGGAGTCCGCGGCGTCCCGTTTCAACTATATATCATTAATTTGAAACGAGACGTCCCGGACTCCACGCCCCGGACTCCACTCTTGGCATCTTAGAACCCATGGAACGCTAGGATTCAAAGTTGCAGCTCTGACCAAATAGCTCGCGCCAAAACTAGCTCCAAGGCCTGGCAAGATTTTTGGTCACAAGACTAGCTTCACGCGCTCCCTCTGCGCCCTCGCCCTCCGAAGCTCGTGGAATCCGGGGAGTCCCGTTTCAACTATAACACATTAGATTCCACGCCCCGGACTCCACTCTTTGCATCTTAGAACCCATGGATCGCTAGGATTCAAAGTTGTAGCTCTGATTAAATAGCTCGCGCCAAAACTAGCTCCAAGGCCTGGCAAGATTTATGGCCACGAAGACTAGCTCCACGCGCCACCTTTGCGCCCTCCGAAGCTCGTGGAGTCCGGGGCGTCGCATTTCAGCTATATGACTAACATTAGTTTGAATAGGACGCCCCAGACTCCACGCACCGGACTCCGATCTTTGCATCTTAGAACCTATGGATCGCTGAGATTCAAAGTTGTAGCTCTGGCCAAATAGCTCGTGCCAAAACTAGCTCCAAGGCTAGACAAGATTTTTAGTTTCAAAGACTAGCTCCACACACCCCCTCTGCGCCCTCCGAAGCTCGTGGAGTCCGGTGCGTTTTGTTTCAACTATATAACATTAGTTCGAAACGGGACGCCCCGGACTCCACGCCCCGGCCCGCCCGCCCGCGCCAAAACTAGCTCTAAGGCCTGGCAAGATTTTTGGTCACAACTCTGCGCCCTCCGAAGCTCCTGGAGTCCGGGGCGTCCCGTTTCAGCTATATAACATTAGTTTGAAAGTTGTAGCTCTGACCAAATAGCTCGCGCCAAAACTAACTCCAAGGCCTGGCAAGATTTTTGGTCACAAAGACTAGCTCCACGTGCACCCTCTACGCAGACTTTCAAGGTTTATTAGCCCTCCGAAGCTCGTGGAATCCGGGGCGTCTCGTTTCAGTTAGATAATATTAATTTGAAATGGAACGCCCCGGACTCCACGCCCCGGCCCGCCCGCACGCGCCAAAACTAGCTCCAAGGCCTTTTTGATCACAAAGACTAGCTCCACTTGCACCCTCTGCGCCCTCCTAAGCTCGTGGAGTCCTGGGCGACCCGTTTCAGCTATATAACATTAATTTGAAAGTTGCAGCTCTGACCAAATAGCTCGCGCTAAAACTAGCTCTAAGGCCTGGCAAGATTTTTGCTCACAAAGACTAGCTCCACGCACCCCCTCTGCGCCCTCCGAAGCTCGTGGAGTCCGGGGCGTCCCGTTTCAGCTATATAACATTAGTTTGAAAGTTGCAGCTCTGACTAACTAGTTCGCGCCCAAACTAGCTCCAAGGCCTGGCAAGATTTTTGGTCACAAAGATTAGGTCCACCCCCCCTTCTTCGCCCTCCGAAGCTCGTGGAATCCGGGGCATCTCGTTTCAGCTATATAGTATTAATTTGAAACGGACTCCACGCCCCGGCCCGCCCGCGCGCGCCAAAACTAGCTCCAGGCCTGGCAAGATTTTTGATCATAAAGATTAGCTCCACGCACCCCCCTCTGCGCCCTCCGAAGCTCGTGGAGTCCGGGGCGTCCCGTTTCAGCTATATAATATTAGCTAGAAATGGGATGCCCCGGACTCCACGCCCGGACTCCACTCTTTGCATCTTAGAACCCATGGATCGCTAAGATTCAAAGTTACAGCTCTGACCAAATAGCTCGCGCCAAAACTAGCTCTAAGGCCTGGCAAGATTTTTGCTCACAAAGATTAGATCCACGCCCCCCTTCCGCGCCCTCCGAAGCTCGTGGAATCCGGGGCGTCCCGTTTCAGCTATTTAACATTAGTTTGAACGGAACGCCCCGGACTCCACGCCCCGGACTCCGCTCTTTGCATCTTAGATCCCATGGATCACTAGGATTCAACGTTACAGCTCTGATCAAATAGCTTGCGCCAAATTTAGCTCTAAGGCCTGGCAAGCTGTTTGGTCCCCCCTCTGCGCCCTCCGAAGCTCGTGGAATCCGGGGCGTATTTTTGGTCGCAAAGACTAGCTCCACGCACCCCCTCTACGTCCTCCGAAGTTCGTGGAGCTACAACAAAAATCACAAATAAAACCTCCCAAAACCCCAACCTGTCAGCCCCAAACCCCTCACAACCCCACAGGCCCAACCCCTCAATATCCCAAAACCACCTACCCCCCACAAAATCCAAACCATTACAACAAACGCAAGAAATAAAACCCCCAAAACACGACAAAAATCCGGACACAAATCCTATACAATTTCATTTAAACCCCAAAACCCTAAACCATAAAACCCTTAAACCTGGCCAAGTCTCCTTCCCAAATATGTCTAAGGCCGTCGCGGCTGATGTCGTTGGCTGATCGCTAGCCATGGCTTGGGCAGCCATCGTCGATGAGCAGGTTCAATTAGGAGTTAGGAATTTCATATTATAGGATCATCCGACTCACGATTCGTATTGGTGGCTTTTGCTTGCGCTCCAGGTCCCTTTTTCCCTGCGTAATTCGGGGCGATGGCGGGTATTTTTCAGTGAGGGGGTGCAGGGACCTGGGATGCGAACTCTGTTGCTTTGGTCGTGAGCTTCGAGAATGAAGATCCAATGAATTGGATTCATATTCTCGAGTATAATCGAAGATACAAAATCTTGAAGAAATTCGTCTTTATAGGTCTCATACCGATGCGAGAGACGTCTGTCCCTAAAAGCACCAATTAATATGACTCGTCCATAGAGATTCGTACGACGATATTTGGGAGACTTCTGCCCCCAAAAATGGGAAGAGACTTATGCTCTTCCCATTCGGGAGTCACGAATAAATCCAACGAAATCAAAAGTCTCATGCGCAGGATGATTTAATTGACACTTTTGGGACACAAATCTTACGTGTCGGAGGGGGAGTCTAGAAAAGAATCCTCGAGATCCCTAGAGTAATGGAGATTCGGATTCGTAATCAGAAAACCCTTAAACCCGAATCCGGGAGATCCCGAAAAATCCCGGAATTTTCGGGTTCGGGAGATTCCTAAATTTTCTAGGAAATTTTGGAGAATAATCCTAAAACTTATCGGTATTTTCCAGATCTTCCTATAATGCCCCATCAAATAAACAAATTAACCGAAAAAAAGGTCGGCAACCGACAAAATGGTCGCAGAACGAAAATAGAGATCGAGCCCATACAATTTATAGGATAGTATATTCATATACTCTATACGATACGATCATTATAATTCTTTATAAGAAACAAATATTTAAACATCCTAATAATTTCCTGTTTATTTAAGTATATCTATGATTATAATAGAATAATATCCATTCAAGTCTCATTCGTAAGGAATCCATAGGCCAAATCTGAGCAGATATCATATCCTCCCAAAAACTGCCGTCCAATCGTGACAAGGTCCACATAGACCTCATTATTCCTAAAAGATTCCGCAGGCCATCCAGAATCATCTCCCCTAGATCTCTTCCATTTCCCCGAACATCCATCGACCAAACCTAATACTTTTTTCATGATTCGAAATATCCCCTATTGGCTCGACCCTATTTTCGCTCTGCGGCCGCCCTGTCGGTTGCCACGCCTCCTCTTCTGGTCAATTTGGCTGCTTGTGAGGGCCTTGCAGGGGGATCCGGAATATTCCGGGAGTTTTTACGCTTATTGTCTAAAAATCCGAAGAAGTTTTCGAATCCCCCGAATCTGAAAATTCCGGGAATTTTTGGGATCCCCAGGGTTCAGGGTTTAAGGGTTTTACGGTTTGGGGTTTTGGGGTTTAATGGAAATTGTAGGGTTTGTGTCCGGAAATTTGTGGGGCTTTGGGGGGTTTTGTTTTTGCTTTTGCTGTAACGGTCTGGGCTTTGTCGGGTATGGTGGGGGGTGGATGATTTTGGGGAGCTGAGGGGTTGGGGCTGCGGGGCTGCGACTGAGGGGTTGGGGCTGAAAGCAGCAAAATCAAAAAACAAAACCCCCGTAAACCTCAATTTTTCAATCCCAGCCACAACCCCGAAGCCTTAATCTTTCAACACCCCAGCATCACCCATTCCCCACCCCACCCGACAAAAACCAAACTATTACGGCAAAAGTAAAAAACAAAACCCCCTAAAATCCTAATAGTTTGGGTTTTGTCGGGTGCGATGGGGGATGGATTCTTTAATATATCCTAGATCTTTCATTGGACTTCTAATTGAGGTTTTCATAGGAATCTAGAATGAATTGAAAATCAAAAGAATATATTCATAAATCATATTTATGGTTTCATCATGATTCAGGGAATCATCTCGTAATTTATGATTTCATCATGATTCAGGGAATCATCTCGTAATTTATAAAATTTTCAAATATCGAAATCATGAATTGAAATCTTCATCTATTTTTTTGATTGGGCAATGATTCTTTGGAATACCTTAGATTTAGGGAATCCTTGAAATCCTCGGAATTTGTGAAATCATTGAAATTTGATAATATGAATTTAAAATACTCATCCTATTTTTGATTTGATAATGATTCTTTAATATATCCTAGATCTTTCATTGGACTTCTAATTGAGGTTTTCATAGATATCTAGAATCAATTGAAAACCAAAAGAATATATTTATAAATCATATTTACAATTTCATCATGATTCAGGGAATCATTGAAAACCTCGTAATTCTTAAACTTTAAAATATCGAGAATATTGGATTGAATAATGATTCTTTTCAAATATCCTAGATTCATTGAATCCTTGCAAACCTCGGAATTTCCGAATTCATTGAAATTGGATAATATAAATTAAAATCTTCATCTACTTTTTGATTTGGCAATGATTCTTCAATATATTCTAGATCTTTCATAGAATTAAATTTGAAATTTTGATAGATATCTAGAATCAATTGAAAATCAAAAGAATAAGTTCATAATATATCATTATGATTTCATCATGATTCAAGGAATAATTGAAAATCTCGCAATTCTTATCATTTATAATATCGAGAATATTGGATGGGGCAATGATTCTTTGGTATATCCTGGATTCATTGACTCCTTGAAAACCTCGGAATATACGAAGTAATTGAAATTGGATGATATGAAATTAAATTTTTCATCCTATTTTTGATTTGATAATGATTCTTTAATATATCCTAGATTCTCATAATAAATATATTTGCAGGGAATTTCTCGGCGTCTGATTTGGGACCTCTTGGGGGCCTTGGGGGGGCTTGTGTCATTTTCCGGGAGCAGGGCTTTACCTGAAATATAACTACGACGCGGTCTTCTCGCACAAAAGAGGGTGGTTTAAATAAAATGAAATATTTATTCCTTCGTGGGACTAATCATTTTTTTGATATGGTCTTTTCGCCCAAAAAGAGATTATAATTTATTTAGTTTCGAAGTCTTGAGACCAAAATTCTTGCCAGGCCATGGAGCTAGTTTCGAAGCTTTGTGTCCAAGCCCAACCCACCCACAAGCGGACACTACCGTGACATGCCGAATCCACCCACAAGCGGACAACACCGTGACACGGCCAACCCACCCACGAGCGGACAACACCGTGATACGCCCAACCCACCCACAAGTGGTCAACGCCGTGACACGCCCAACCCACCCAGAAGCGGACAACACTGTGACACGCCCAACCCGCCCACAAGCGGACAACGCTGTGACATGCCCAACCCACCCACAAGCGGACAACACCGTGACACTCCCAACCCACCTCTGCAAGTGGACAACACCGTGACATGCCCAACACACCCACAAGCGGACAACGCCGGGACATGCCCAACCCACCCACAAGCGGACAACACCGTGACACTCCCAACCCACCTCTGCAAGTGGACAACACCGTGACATGCCCAACCCACCCACAAGCAGACAACACTGTGACGCTCCCAACCCACCCCCTGCAAGTGGACAACACCGTGACATGTCCAACCCACCCACAAGCGAACAACACCGTGACACTCACCCACAAGCAGACACTACCGTGACACGCCCAACCCACCCGCAAGCAGACAACACCGTGACACGGCCAACCCTCACACAAGCGGACAACACCGTGACACCCCCAACCCACCCGCAAGCGGTCAACGCCGTGACATGTTCAACCCACCCACCAACGAACAACACCATGACACGCCCAACCCACCCACCAGCGGACAACACCATGACACGCCCAACCCCCCCAAAAGCGGACAACACCGTGACACGCCCAACCCACCTGCAAGTGGACAACACTATGACGCGCCCATTCCGCCCACAAGCGGACAACCCTGGGACACGCCCAACCCACCCACAAGCAAACAACACTGTGACACGCCCATCCCACCCACAAGCGGACAACACCGTGACACGCCCAAACCACCCACAAGCAGAAAACAGCGTGACACGCCCAACCCACCCACAAGCGGACAACGCTGTGATACGCCGCCAAACCCACCCACAAGCGAAAAACAGCGTGACACGCCCAACCCACCCACAAGCGGACATCACTGTGACACGCCCAACCCACCCACAAGCAGACAACACTGTGACACGCCCAATCCACCCACAAGCGAACAACACTGTGACACGCCCAACCCACCCACAAGCAGACAACACCATGACACTCCCAACCACCCCCTGCAAGTGGACAACACCGTGGTATGCCCAACCCGCCCACAAGCGGACCACACCGTGACACGCCCATCCCACCCACCAGCAGGCAACACCGTGACACGCCCAATCCATCCACAAGTGAACAACACCGTGACACGCCTAACCCACCCACAAGCGGACAACACCGTGACACGCCCTACCCACCCGCAAGCGGACAACACCGTGACACGCCCAACCCACCCCCTGCAAGTGGAAAACACCGTGACACGCCCAACCCACCCACAAGCGGACAACACCGTGACACACCCAAACCACCCCCTGCAAGTGGACAACACCATGACGTCCCCAACCCACCCACAAGCGGTCAACATCTTGACACGCCCAATCCCCCCAGAAGCGGACAACACCTTGACACACCCATCCCGCCCACCAGCAGACAGCCCTGGGACACGCCCAAACCACCCACAAGCGGACAACACCGTGATACGCCCAACCCTCCCCCTGCAAGCAGATAACACCGTGACATGCCCAACCCGCCCACAAGCGGACAACACCGTGACATCCACCAGCGAACAACACCGTGACACGCCCAACCCACCCAAAAGCGAACAACCCCGTGACACGCCCAACCCACCCACAAGCGGACCACACTGTGACACGCCCAAACCGCCCACAAGCGGACAACACCGTGACACACCCAACCCGCCCACCAGCAGACAACCCTGGGACACGCCCAAACCACCCACAAGCGGACAACACCGTGATACGCCCAACCCTCCCCCTGCAAGCAGATAACACCGTAACATGCCCAACCCGCCCACAAGCGGACAACACCGTGACATCCACCAGCGAACAACACCGTGACACGCCCAACCCACCCAAAAGGGAACAACCCAGTGACACGCCCAACCCACCCACAGGCGGACAACACTGTGGCACGCCCAAACCACCCACAAGCGGATAACAGTGTGACACACACACACACAACCCACCCACAAGCGGATAACACTGTGATACGCCACCAAACCCACCCACAAGCGGAAAACAACGTGACACGCCCAACCCACCCAAAAGCGGACAACACCGTGACACGCCCAACCCACCCACAAGCAGACAACACTGTGACACGCCCAGCCCACCCACAAGCGAACAACCTTGGGACACGCCCAACCCACCCACAAGCGGAAAACACCGTGACACTCCCAACCCACCCCCCGCAAGTGGACAACACCGTGACACTCCCAACCCGCCCACAAGCGGACAGCACCGGACACGCCCAACCCACCCAGCAGCGGAGAACACCGTGACACGCCCAACCCACCCACAAGCGGACAACACCGTGACACGCCCAACCCACCCAAAAGCGGAGAACACCGTGACACGCCCAACCCACCCGCAAGCGGACAACCCCGTGACACTCCCGACCCGCCCACAAGCGGACAACACCGGGACACCCACCAGCGGACAACACCGTGACACGCCCAACCCACCCCCTGCAAGTGGACAACACCATGACGCCCCCAACCCACCCACAGACGGTCAACAGCGTGACACGCCCAAACCCCCAGAAGCGGACATCACCGTGACACACCCAACCCGCCCACCAGCAGACAACACCGTGACACGCCCAAGCCACCCACAAGCGGACAACACCGTGATACGCCCAACCCTCCCCCTTCAGGTGGACAACACCGTGACATGTCCATCCCGCCCACAAGCGGACATTACCGTGACACGCCCAACCCACCCACAAGCGGACAACACCGTGACACTCAAAACCCACCCACAAGTGGACAACACCGTGACACGCCCAACCCACCCACAAGCGGACAACACTGTGACACGCCCACCCCGCCCACAAGCGGACAACACTGGGACACGCCCATTCCACCAACAAGCAAACAACACTGTGACACGCCCAACCCACCCACAAGCGGACAATACCGTGACACGCCCAACCCTCCCCCTGCAAGTGGACAACACCGTGACATGCCCAACCCCCCCACAAGTGGACAACACCGTGACACGCCCAATCCACCCACAAGCGGACAACACCGTGACATGCCCAAACCACCCCCTACAAGTGGACAACAGCATGACGTCCCCAACCCACCCGCAAGCGGTCAACATCTTGACACGCCCATTCCCCCGAGAAGCGGACAACACCATGACACACCCAACCCGCCCACCAGCAGACAACACCGTGACACGCCCAAACCACCCACAAGCGGACAACACCATGATACGCCCAACCCTCCCCCTGCAAGTAGACAACACCGTGACATGCCCAACCCGCCCACAAGCAGACAACACCATGACACGCCGAACCCATCCACCAGCGGACAACACCGTGACACGCCCAACCCACCCAAAAGCGGACAACACCGTGACACGCCCAACCCACCCACACTTGCACTTGCACTTGCCTGTCCGCTTGAGTCCTGGTTCTGAGGAGCATACCTTCATGCTGAAGTTAAAAAAGACTCGTGTCGGGATTCAGCACTGTTCGGCTGAAATGTCACTTCACAACTTTCGTTGCGCACACGCTAGGTGTGGAGATGAACACAAAAAACCCACCCACAAGCGGACAACACTGTGACACGCCCAACCCGCCCACAAGCGGACAACACTGGGACACGCCCAACCCACCCACAAGAAAATAACACTGTGACACGCCCAACCCACCCACAAGCGGACAACACCGTGACACGCCCAAACCAGCCACAAGCGGATAACAGTGTGACACGCCTAATCCACCCACAAGCGGACAACACTGTGATACGCCCCCCAACCCACACACAAGCGAACAACACCGCGACACGCCCAACCCACCCACAAGCGGACAACACCGTGACACGCCCAACCCACCCACAAGCGGACAAAACCGTGACACTCCCAACCCACCCCCTGCAAGTGGATAGCACCGTGACATGCCCAATCCTTCCACAAGCGGACAACACTGCAGCCCACCCCCTGCAAGTGGACATCACCGTGACATGCCCAATCCGCCCACAAGCGTACAACACCGGGACACGCCCAACCCACCCACCAGCGGACAACACCGTGACACGCCCAACCCCCCTGCAAGTGGACAACACCGTGACGCCCCCAACCCACCCACAAGCGGTCAACATCTTGACACGCCCAAACCCCCCGGAAGCGGACAACACCGTGACACACCCAACCCACCCACCAGCGGACAACACCGTAACACGCCCAAACCACCCACAAGCAGAAAACAGCGTGACACGCCCAACCAACCCACAAGCAGAAAACACCGTGACATGCACAACACACCCACAAGCGGACAACACTGCAACACGCCCAGCCCACCCACAAGCGAACAACACTGTGACACGCCCAACCCGCCCACAATGGAACAACACCGTGACACGCTCATCCCACCCACAAGCGGACAACACTGCGACGCGCCCTACCCACCCGCAAGCGGACAACACCGTGACACTCCCAAACCACCCACAAGCAGACAACACCGTGACACGTCCAACCCACCCACGAGCGGACAACCCCGTGACACTCCCATCCCATACCCTGCAAGTGGACAACACCGTGACATGCCCAACCCACCCACAAGCGGACAACACCGTGACACTCCCAACCCACCCACAAGCGGACAACAGCGTGACACGTCCCAGCCTTCCACAAGCGGACAACACCGTGATACGCCCAACCCTCCCCTGCAAGTGGACAACACCGTGACATGCTCAGCCCACCCACAAGCGGACAACACCGTGACACGCCCAACCCCCTGCAAGTGGACAATTCCGTGACACTCCCAACCCACCCACAAGCGGACAACACCGTGACACGCCCAACCCACCCACAAGCGGACAACACCGTGACACGCCCAACCCACCCCCTACAAGTGGACAACACCATGACATGCCCAACCCACCCACAAGCGAACAACACCGTGACACTCCCAACCCACCCACAAGCGGACAACAGCGTGACACGTCCCAGCCTTCCACAAGCGGACAACACCGTGACGCTCCCAACCCTCCCCCTGCAAGTGGACAACACCGTGACATGCCCAACCCGCCCACAAGCGGACATCACCGAGACACGCCCAACCCACCCACAAGCGGACAACACCGTCACACTTCCAACCCACCTTCAAGTGGACGACAGCGTGACACGCCCAACCCACCCACAAGCAGACAACACCGTGACACTCCCAACCCACCCCCTGCAAGTGGACAACACCGTGACATGCCCAACCCACCCACAAGCGGACACTCCCAACCCACCCACAAGCGGACAACAACGTGACACGTCCCTCCCTTCCACAAGCGGATAATACCGTGACACGCCCAACCCACCCCCTGCAAGTGGACAACACCGTGACATGCCCAACCCGCCCACAAGCGGACAACCCCGTGACACACCCAACCCACCCACCAATGGACAACACCGTGACACGCCCAACCCACCCACAAGCGGACAACACCGTGACACGCCCAACCAACCCAAAAGCGGACAACACCGTGACACGCACCCACAAGCGGACAACACTGTGACACGCCCAACCCGCCCACAAGCGGACAACGCTGCGACACGCCCAACCCACCCACAAGCGGACAACACTGCGACACGCCCAACCCACCCACAAGCGGACAACACCGTGACACTCCCACCCCACCCCCTGCAAGTGGACAACACCATGACATGCCCAAGACACCCCCAAACGGACAATACCGTGACATGCCCAACCCACCCGCAAGTAGACAACACCGTGACACGCTCAACTCACCCCCTGCAAGTGGACAACTTCGTGAACACCGTGACACGCCCAACCCACCCACAAGTGGACAACACCGTGACATGCCTAACCCACACACAAGCGGACAACACCGTGACACGCCCAACCCACCCATAAGCGGACAACACCGTGACACGCCCAACCCACCCACAAGCGGACAACACCGTGACACGCCCAACCCACCCCCTACAAGTGGACAACACCATGACATGCCCAACCCACCCACAAGCGAACAACACCGTGACACTCCCAACCCACCCACAAGCGGACAACAGCGTGACACGTCCCAGCCTTCCACAAGCGGACAACACCGTGACGCTCCCAACCCTCCCCCTGCAAGTGGACAACACCGTGACATGCCCAACCCGCCCACAAGCGGGAGGGACATCACACCGAGACACGCCCAAAACCCAACCCACAGCGGTGGGGCTGGACACACCGTCACACTTCAACCCCCCTTCAAGTGGAAAACGACAGCTGACAACTCCCAACCCCCCACAAGCAAGACAACACCGTGGACACTCCCAGACCCGCACCCCCTGCAAGTGGACAACACCGTGACACGCCCAATCCACCCGCAAGCGAAAAACACTGTGACACGCCCAACCCACCCACAAGCGGACAAGACTGCGACGCGCCCTAGCCACCCGCAAGCGGACAACACCGTGACACTCCCAACCCACCCCCTGCAAGTGCACAACACCAAGACACGCCCAACCCACCCACAAGCGAACAACACCGTGACATGCCCAACCCACCCACCAGCGGACAACACCGTGACACGCCCAACCCACCCACAAGCGTGTTTGACAACACCGTGTGACACGCCCAACCACCCAAAAGCGGACAACACCGTGACACGCACCCACAAGCGGACAACACTGTGACACGCCCAACCCGCCCACAAGCGGACAACGCTGCGACACGCCCAACCCACCCACAAGCGGACAACACTGCGACACGCCCAACCCACCCACAAGCGGACAACACCGTGACACTCCCACCCCACCCCCTGCAAGTGGACAACACCATGACATGCCCAAGACACCCCCAAACGGACAATACCGTGACATGCCCAACCCACCCGCAAGTAGACAACACCGTGAAACGCTCAACTCACCCCCTGCAAGTGGACAACTTCGTGAACACCGTGACACGCCCAACCCACCCACAAGTGGACAACACCGTGACATGCCTAACCCACACACAAGCGGACAACACCGTGACACGCCCAACCCACCCATAAGCGGACAACACCGTGACATTCGTAAAGCCTCGAAATAAGAGATCATTTTTGAATATCCATGTTTGATCATATAGGAAGGAAGAAATCTTCGATATAGAATCATGGATATGCAAAGAAATTCGAATGAGTCAAAAAGACATTCTATTTCTTTGAGATTTTACGATCATCCTTCCATAGTCGCAAATTCTCAAAAAAAGAGATCATTTTTGAATATCCATGATTGGTCATATAGGCAGGGAAAAATCTTCGATATAAATTATCAATCATGGATATTCGTAGAACTTCAGGAGGATCAAGGAGAAATTTTCTTTCTTTGAGATTTTGCGATCATCATTCGATATTCGCAAATCCTCAAAATATATGAATATTTTTGAATATCTCTGATTGATCATATAGGAAGCAAGAAATATACGATATATGATCAATCATGGATATTGGAAGAATGTCGGGCGGATCAAAAAGAATTTCTTTATCTTTGAGATTTTGCGATCATCATTCGACATTCGTAGAAAATTTTTGAATATCTACGATTGATCATATGAAGGGAGAAATCTTCGGTATACGATCCAATATGGATATTCATAGAATTGTGGGCGAATCAGGAAGAAATTCTCTTTCTTTGAGATTTTACGATCATCATTCGATTTTTGCAAGATCTCAAAATAAGAGATCGTTTCTGAATATCCATGATTGATCATATAGGGAGAAATCTTCGATATATGCTGAATTATGAATATTCATAGAATTTCAATCGAATCAAGAAGAAATTAATTCTCTTTCTTTGAGGATTTGCGATCATCATTCGATATTCGACGAGTTCTTTTGAATATCTATGATTGTTCATATGGAAAGGCAGAAATCTTCGATATATGATCAAGCATGGATATTCATAGAATTTCGATCGTATCAAGAAGAAATTCTCTTTCTTTGAGATTTTGCGATCACCATTCGATATTTGCAACATCTCACAACAAGAGATCGTTTCTGAACATCCATGATTGATCATATAGGGAGAAACCTTCGACATATGATCAATCATGGATATTCATAGAATTTCAGACGAATCCAGAAGAAATCTTCGTTCTTTGAGATTTTTACAAATGTCAGGAAACCCATTGGACTCTCAAAAAATATGTGTTGTGGGCATTCAGGAAAATCGTTGGGCTCTCAAAAAAAATATGAAGGAAACTCGCTAGGCTCTCAAAAAAACATGAATTTTGGGCACCAAAAGCAAATGTCAGGAAACCTGCTGATCTCTCATAAAAACATTGAGTTTTGGACACCAAAATACATGTCAGGAAACTCGCTGGGTTCTCAAGCAACATGAACATGAACTTTGG